>CM038471.1:37877347-38281902 GCA_021464415.1 Lonicera japonica
TATAATAAAATAACGATAAAATAAACGATGTGTGTACATTATCACTCATGACACACACACATAAACACACATACTTCTCCCTCTTTTCTTCATCAAAAGGAGGGAATCATTAATTATCAATATAAAGTTGCAAAATACTTGTTAATACTCATAATAATGTGTACATTAATGCAAGCAATTTTATATAATATAAAATAAGAGAATTAAGCATAATTAAAATTGTTGCTCAAAATTAAGCATTATCAATCCCTTTTATGAACTTTTCTACAGAATTTAGCAAATACATGAGGTGTTCATTTTTATGAGCAAGAAAGAATACCCAAGTAAATCTAGAAAAATCATCAACAATCACAAAGCATACAATTTACCACCTAAACTAGCAACCGAATTAGGTCCAAATAAATCTAAATGTAACATATCAAGTGGTCTATTAGTGTAATATCTTTCTTAGATTTAAAGAAAGACTTGTGTTGTTTACCAAGTTGACATGCATCACAAATTCTATCTTTATAAGTTTAGTTTTAGGCAATCCTTTAACTAATTCCATTTTAGATAATCTGTGAACTAAATCATATTAGCATGACCTAATCTTCTATGCCATAACTAAGAAACATCATTCAATACGGATAAACATTTAACATCTTATTGAGACAAATCATCAAATTCAAGAGTATATACGTTATTAAATCTATAAGCAACAAACAAGATATAATTATCACTAATATTTTTAATAATGCAACATTCAGATTTAAAAATAATTTCATAACCTTATATCACACAATTGACTAATTCTAAGCAAATTATGTTTTAAACTATCAACTAGTAAAATATTATTAATATAAGAACATTTCTTACAAACTTTACCTATACCAATAATTTTACCTTTGGTGAACTTGGCTAGACTATTAGTTAAGTCATCCACTTGATCTTTCAATTTGACATTTTCTAATACAAGTGAGTTTGGAGTTTCTTTCTCTTTTCCTTTCTTCAAAGTTTTGTTTTCATTTTTCAAAAATACATTTTCTTTGTTCTCAAAGTTTTCACACTTGCTAGAAATAATCAAATTTTTCTTTTTGAGGCTTGCATACATTTTAGACAAATTTTTAAATTTTTTATGCAATTCCTCAAACATATCATATAATTCTTCATAGTCATTTCTCATCACCATGTATATCATTATTAATAGAGGCATTATCATCACTAGATGAGTCATAAGAAGATGTGTACCTCATCGTCTCTTGCCATAAGGCAAAGGTTAGCCGTTTTCTCGTCGCTAGAGTTGGCATCGGACTTGCCTTCTTTGGAATCACTCCAAGTGCCTTTGAGGGCGTGTTTTACTTGTTTGAAGGCTTTGTCTCTTTTATCTCTTCTTTCTTTTCTTCTAACCGGGCAATTTGTTTTGAAATGCCCTGGTTCATGGCAATGGAAACACTTCTTTTCTTCTTCGTTTTCAACTCTTGGTTGAATAGATCGATCATTGTTCCTTCTTGATGAAAAATCAAAGTTGTTTCCTTTTCCTTGAAACTTCTTCTTCTTAGTTAGAAATTTTATGAATTTTCTAGAAAGAAGAGCCATATCCTCATCTCCTACCATCAACTCCTCATCATCTTTTAGTTGAGTTGCTTTGAGAGCTATTGAATTTTTGGCTTTTGAATCACTTTCTTTTTCTCTCGCCAATTCCTTCTCATGGGTTTTAAGTGAACCCAAGAGTTCATCCATGCTTAGCGTCTTGAGATTCTTGGCTTCTTGAATAGTCGTCACTTTGGGTCTCCACTTCTTGGGAAGAGTTCTAAGAATTTTTCGAATCTTGTCTTCATTTGAATATTCCTTTCCAAGAAGATTTAAAGCATTAGTAATAATAGAGAACCTACTATACATAGAGGCAAGTAATTCATTAGGCTCCATTTTGAAAAGTTCATAATCATGAACAAGCATATTAATATTATCATCCTTAACTTGTGAGGTTCCTTCATAGGTAACTTCTAATTTGTCCCAAATTTCTTTGGCGGTTTTACAACTAGAAATTTTGTTGTATTCATCTATAGTTAACGCGCAATGTAGGGCATTCAAGGCTTTAGCATTAAATTGAATTTTCTTAATATCTTGCTCATCATATTCGAAAATAGATTTAAGAGTGACTTTACCCTTTTCGTCGGTTTTGGTAATCTCATAGGGTCCAATGAGTGTAACCTTCCATTATCCAAAATCAATAGCTTGAAGAAAAGTACACATACGACTTTTCCAATAACTATAATTTTTGCCATCAAATAGAGGTGGTCTAGTGGTGGAAGAACCTTCATTGATTCCGGTTCCTTGATAAATAGACATGATCGTAAACTCTAAAATTATTAAATCAAAACAAGAGTACAACCTCTGATACCAATTGTAGGTCGGAAAATACCCTAGAGGGGGGGTGAATAGGGATTTTAAAACTTAATCGTATTTTTAAAATCAATTTGAAATTATTATGTCTATATTTATCAAGCAATCAACAACAAAGATAATTCCAAGCACAATGAACAAATAGCACAAAATAATATAGTAAGAGATAGAAAGATAGAACCGATCAAAGTCGAATATTTTTTGTCCACACGGTTCGGCTTGTTCCCCCTACTCCGCGCTCAGTTAGTTCCCCGAGAATTTCTACTATAATCGATCTCCTTCCGGGTGAAGATCAAACCTCTACAAGTGTATTATTCTCACACACTCTTACAAGTATTGAAACACCCGCAATACTCTCACAAGAAATCCCTCTTGCTATTCTATGAGATACACCTCTCACAAATATGATTTGAATAAGTTTTGGTGGCTAACACCAATGTACAATATCAATCTTGTGTATAACAAAATACAAATGAAGCTCACACTAAGAGATATCAAAATTGATCAAAGTATATAGCTCAAAAATGAAAGATTGATCAAAATGTGTTCTTGAATCTTTGTATATTTGAATATATGAATAATAAAGTATTAGAATGATTCAAGGTGTGTTAAAACATGTATAGGACCTCATATTTATAGCTTGCAAACTCATATGGCCGTTGGGGATGATTAAGAGAGGTTTTGGCTCCAAGGTATACATTTTCAAACTTTCCAACAGCTAGTTTTGACAAAAAAATTCAAATTGTTTTGTTAATTTCTCCCAATTAGACCGTTGGATCATGCTCAAATTTTAGTAAAAATTGCCAGGAAATGTTGTCTAACTACTATAAAAATTTCAAAATGATCGGAGTTCGGGAAGGCCTCCATCTTACCGTTAGATCAAAACTGGGCAAAAATTGAGCGAATTTTAAATGTAAAATAAAAATATTTTTGCAATTTAACAATTTAGTTTCAAAATAAAATTCGGGAAGGCCTCCATCTTAAAATATGATCATTTAAAATTAATATGAATTTATTTTGAAACTCGATTTTTAGAAAATGATGTTTTTCAAATAAATTCAATTTCAAGCTAGTTTGAATCAATCTTTCAAAGATGCAAGAATATGTTTGAGCTATAGGGATTTGATCAATAAAGTACCTTTACATAAAATCTAAGCACTCACTCCATTTAATGATAATTCGAGTCTTCGTGATGCTTGATTTTCTTGTGCATATCTTTACTTGTTTGATGTTCTTGATCCTTTCTTGGTTTTGATTCTTTGTGAAGCACGTGGAGATCATTTGAGTTCATTTCTTGTGAGTGAAAGCATTTGTGGAGCTTTGTGTGAGAGTTTGACTATATCGATTTGACGTCACACTTGGTTGGAAAAGATATCGGCTAATGGCTATCATCATTTGGAACAACCGAGTTAAATAACACTATATTAACTTATTGTAATTATCAAAATAAGATTAATTGACTTTAAGGTCAACAGATTCGATGGCCTTCCTGTGTGTGTGTTTTTCTACAAGGTGAGAAATGAAACCCACAACATCCCAAGTGGGAGTTACGGGCCAATGCCATTTGAGCTAAAGCTCTTGGACAAAAGATTAATTTATGTTGCCTGGACAACGGGGTTGTGTTGTTTTCTATTACATTCAACTGTTCATTGACTTCTTAAGGAAGATAATATAATCTTAATATGATTAAAAGCATAGTGTTGTATTACGAAGCATATCGCTAATCAAAAACCCATGAGTTGCGACTGAATCGTAAGTTCGGTGTAAATGTGCAAAAAAAGAAAATAGCGAGTACATACTCCCTTTGTCTTAGACTAATAGTCCCATTAATTTACCTTTCTAGATAATCAAAAGTCCAATTTCGTACTCGGGACATAATCAATGTACCAAATCTCACAATGGAAAACAACTTGTATTTTTGACAATCGATTAGGTTGAATTATGTGGTTTCTTAAAAGTACAGAAGTGAGGACTATTAATTTGACATAGAGGGAGTAGTAAATGAGGCATAGAGAAAAAGACTAGATCAAGTTTTTGCCTATCTGTACCTTCCACTTAGCAGCCATCAAGTCAGACCATTATCTGTTATTATAGCCGAAAATTCCATCTGAGCAGGATGATAGTGCCAAAGTTAATCTATGAAAGCAAGTGATTCTTGTTTTCAATTCCTAGTCTGCAAACAATAAAAAGTTAGACATTTGGATATACAAAAAACAAAAATGATGTTTATTCGCAAATTTGTGATCATGTACTGGATCAGTTGGTGATCATATCCTGTATTTTTTAACATAGCTTATGCATTGCACATAGCGGCGGAAGACCCTCTGGCAAGTTCTTTAAATATGTTGTTACTGTACCGGCATTGATCATTTATATACCACCAACCTGTAAAGATATAAGGGGGCTCGATGTTAAGACTAAAAACGAAGACTTTAATGATGTGGCATCACTGCATTAATCGGTGGGTGAGGTCCATCACACTTTAACAATCGATTTACTAACCAAGACAGTGACAAACGCATTACCGTAATTAGGGCCGGCTCTAGGGATTTTGGGGCCCCAAGCAAAACTTAATATTGACGAAAATTGGGGTCTATATTATTGTCTTCTCTTTCAACAAAACAATCTCAAAATCATATTGTTTAGTAATTTGAAGCCAAAAATCTCCAAAAAATAGGTCCAATCAATTACCGAAATTTTTTAAAAAAAATAATAATTAAGGCAACAATAAAAAATAAACATATTTAAAGTAATAGTCCATTTCCTATACGGATTACTGTTCACGGATGAACAGTACGGATTGGTCCATTTAGCACGCTTCCCGATGGAATTTTTTGATGAAATTTTGTGGGGATGTTCTTCATCGTGTCTAGAACATCTCCACCAAATTTCATCAAAAAATTCAACCGGGAAGTGGGTTAACTACGTGATTGAAAAATATTGGTCCAGAAATAGATTTATAAAATCCAATATTTTTCAATCACGTAGTTAACCCACTGCCCGGTTGAATTTTTTGATGAAATTTGGTGGAGATGTTCTAGACACGATGAAGAACATCCCCACAAAATTTCATCAAAAAATTCCATCGGGAAGCGTGCCAAATGGACCAATCCGTACTGTTCATCCGTGAACAGTAATCCGCACCTGAAATATCCCCTTTAAAGTAAAAAAAAAATCGAAATAAAACGATTTTTTCACCAACTTTGCGTGCACATAATTATCTCATTCGATATCCAAATAACTCACTATTCGAACCATTAATTATAGTGTATATCCCTCTAGAACTTTCAAGGGTCTAATTAGCCGCTGAAGTTTGAGGGTTTGCATATGGAAGTGCCACTATGTTAGTCCACGTAAACCCCCTAACTTTAGTGACTAATTAGATCTTTGAGATTTGTGATTTATAATTTGGCCAAAACATGAAACTTGTTGAGGGAAATGTGTTCTAACTAATGGTTTGAACGGTGAGTCATTTGGATATCGCATTAAAGAGTTACAGGTCGACAAATTTATTAACGGAATTGACAGCTCCTCCATTAGCTTTATTAACGGAATGTGATGGAGATGTCAAATTTATACAAACTAGTAGTTTAAGTGTCAATTTAACAAAAAAAAAAATTAAGTGCAACATTTAAAATTGTTAATAATTAATGTGTCAAGTTGGTTAAAAACTCTAAATTATGTATATACTAAAAGGAGAATTTTTCCTTCCTTAAGTATTCAGTCATTCCTCATTGACTTTTCAAATTTATTGAAAATACAATATGTCAACCAAATCAGTGGACATAAATAGGATAACAAAAAAGTTGAACTCTTAAATTGGGATAACACCGTAGTATTATTGTTGTTGCTTTTGTTTTTATTATTTTTATTGTTGTTTCTAAAAGACTTTTTATCTGATTTAATGTCTCAGTGTATTTGATTATCTACCATTTTTATCAAATTCAATTGGATTTGTAGGTAGTTTAAATCAACAATCAATTTAAATTCTTGGATCTTTACTTTAATTTCATTCTAATTTTCAAAGTGTTCCTCAACTTTTATTTCTTACAATTAGATACCTTTAATTATAATTAATTTTTTTTCGGTGCCCTCTCCCACTTTGGGCCCCAAGGCATTTGCCTAGGTTGCCTCCCCCCTTGGCCGGCCCTGACCATAATCCCATTTTGAGCCTCAATCTTGAGTCCATCCAGAATTGTATATTTAATATGGCATAGAACAAAATAGGCATAGAGAACAAGAACCTTAACGCCTCTGTATGCAACTCAATTAGTACTATTAGTACCAGTAATTTATAACAGCACACTGGAATTAGAGACTTATTTAATAAAGTTGAAAAGTAAAGGAAATACCATAATTAGACTGTCTCGTACTCGTAGAAATCTTTTAAGTGGTAACTAGAAGTGGAAGCTACAAGACAAAATGAATGCTAACGGATTAGCAAGCATGACAGATATACCATGAATTGAAGTAAGTATCAATGCTATGCATAAATAGTTTACGAATTAATCTCACATAGTAGTATAATATATGCATTAGAGAGAGTTTTACACCTATTCCTAGTATATAATTAGTCTTTCAACCTTGTGTGAAATTGTTATCGATCAGCCAAGAATTAACCTCATGCTTTAACAGTCTGCTAGTGTGCCACTCCCACCTAAATGTGGACTGCAAACCAAGGTATATTGACGTTAACAAACATATAGGGAACCGAATGCAAGGAATGTGACTTAGGTGGTGTTTGTTTTTTCCTCTTAATACTGAATGAAAATATATTCATCATTATTAGGTAATATTGTGCGTTTATTTTTTCACTCTTCCTGCTTAATTTGATTAAAATTCAACATGCAGGGCCCCTGCAAAACGTTAATTTTAATGAAAATTTATTTCAAATGCAAGTCTTTGGGGGGCTTCAGGGAGACAAAGATGAAGATTCTGACTATTACTTGTCAAGAGCTAGTGGATCCATAATGAATGCAAGCAAGTTTTTAGAGAGGGCGACAAAGATATATATTCAAAGGAGTATTTCTCAAGAGCTAGTGGATCCAAAGTGATAACCAGTCTCCGTATAAGCCTTGAAGGTGACAAAGAACCAAATTCGAACAAATTGGGGCTGTTTCAAATTTGTATGAGGAACAATCGATTTGGTAGAGTTACCCTTGTTTGTGCAAGCCCATTTCCAAGTAACTTAGTTTCAATTTTTAAAAGTAGAATTAGTTGGTGGAGAAAATTTCTACAATTGTAAAATATTAGGGGAACCTATAGGAATAGTTTAATTCAAAATCTGAAGATATTTAATGATGTGTCAATATTAACCAATCACATAAAAATATTATATGACCCTCTTTAAAAGAAAGTCAACAAATTTGAACTCGCACATTCTTACGATAACTTATTTTACCGGAGGCTTGCTCAGATTTTAGGGGCCCCTGGTTAACTCTTTAAATTGGACAATAATATATTTCTGAAAACTAAAATATATGTATATTGAAGAAGCAATTTGAGGAAGAAAATGATCGCAAAGGGAAACGAAAATTAACAGAAAAGATACAAGAGTGGAGATTAGCACTTACAAAAGTTGCTGATTTGATTGGGTTGGACTTGTGAAACCATGTTGATGGGTATGTAAGTTCCTCATTGTTCTTCTCATATATGTTTGCAATATTTGTTTTTGTCCTTTTCTTAAGATCCAAATTGCAACAATAGGCAAAATTTTCATTTAGTCGCTACTATAGCATTCCACATGTTATGTTATTATATTATCTCATATTTTCATAACCATTATTAGGGTCCAATTTTTTTAACCAATTTTAATTAAGTCTGGAATCAAATACGATGTTTGATATTTGAATATATATATATATATATATATATTCAAATATCAAACATCGTATTTGATTCCAGTTGCTTCTATTTTTAATGAAGTCTGCAAAAGCAATTTAGCCTTAGCAACATATTTTTTTACTGTTGATCCTTAATTTTATGGATATATGACTTCTAATTGCAGATTTGGATATTTGTGATAATGCAATTAGTATAGCTACCCAAACCCCTTAATTCCTACTCTGTTCATCCTAAATTAAGTGGGCATATTACCAAACAACTTCAACTTTTAGGTGAAATGGTTTCTAACTTCGGAGCTTTGGGTGAGAAATTATTTGTTACCTGCGGGCTGCAGCATCGTACAGTATATCTTCCTCGTTGCGAATGTCTATATCTTGAACGTGAATTTTGATGAATAACATCATCGATTTGCTTCAATTTGTCCTTGGAAAGAATACTACTTGCATCCTCTGCTGCACGAAAGTACATGACATTGTGTAATTGTGATCGATTTGATATAAGGAACAGAACACAAAATATGAAAGAAAATCGGACTAATATCAATTAATAATAGTTTGATTTTTCTAAATACATATGTGTGTGTTTGTGTGAGTGGATTAGTAGATGTATAATATAATTATGGTTCCAATTCAAAGTACGATTAAATCTAAGTATTAAATCATGTCATTTACATCAATTTGTCCATATTTTGCAATTTCTTTTCAAATTAATGGTACCACTGTCCCTTAGTATTTTCTTAACCTTTGGGCCAAACCCATATCTCTTTTTTCAAAAAAATTCAAAATATAATAACTTTTAATACAAAATAAAAATTTTATTAAAAATTATATATTTAAAATATACTTATTAAGACCAATAAATCAAGATATATTGTCACACAAGATTATGTATACATAAATTCAAGAAAAAAATAATAAAAAATTGTATACTATAACATCTAACATTTGTTAATAGGCTTATTAGTTCTTTCAAATTTCACGCAAAAAATTATAGAAATACCATTGGATCATAATTTGTTTAGACATTAAGGTTTGTGTAAAAGTGACATAATTTTTATATAACTATTGGAGATACTTTTAAACAGAGGCCGGACCAAGTTGGAGCAGGGAGGACAATTGGAGCTTGCGAACAAGCAAAGAGAGAGATGAGAAGTTTGAACGCATGATTTAAAGTTTATGATAGTTGAAAAACCTCTAAACGATCGCTGATGAATGGGTTTAAAAAGATCATAATTTATATTTTATTTTATTTTATTTTAATAGTCTACTATTGTAAAAAAAAATATAAATACATTTGCTATTTGTATTAAACTTTGTATTTTATTAAAAGGAAAAAAGAAGAAAAACAAATGTGTTTTTACCACAAACGTGTTTGGTTTGGACTTTCGGAGTGAACCCTGTTTTCGCTATTTTTAAACCAAGAAACATCACTTGGGTTAGGCCTTTTGCGCCGTTTTAATGAAGGAAGAGTTATATCAGGCAATTGGGCTGCAGCTCCTTCACTTGAGCTGGGCCTATACATCATCTATCTATATCATCATTACATATTAAGCGCGAACAAGTTTGCGGTATTTACACAAAATTATTAAATTATCAATGAACTTTAGCATGAGAACTTATTTAATTAACACGTACGGATCAAATGTAATTAAATGTTTCTAATATAATATAATTATTATTAAATATCCTACTACACACATGTATAGTATGCCCTTAGACTAACTTTTAGTTTATATGTATGGGTTTGGGTGAGAGAAAGACTTGCTTTTATTGACTAGTGCATGTGATTTTTTGTGTTTCTATCTTTTTTTTGGTTACCAAACGGTTAAAGACACGGATTAATGGGTATCATATTCCAATTTTTTAAAATTTTGGATGACAAAATTAGTTTCAACATAATTTTTTTTTCTATTTAGGTTCTATTGATAATAAGTTTGAAATGATATTAAAATTAACTGATTTTTGTGAGAAGTTAAAAACTAAGAGCATCTCCAACAGTTGTGTAAAAATTTAAGTGTAAATCCTATGTGTTAATCAATTTTTACACAAAACTTGAAAGTTGAAAAAAAATAAACTCCAATAGTACTTTTGTAAATTCTTGTATAAATTTTGAAATAACAAATAAAATATCAAAACATGTTAAATATTATTTTATGTAATTTTATATTTTTTTTTCCTTCAGTTGTTTTATACATAATCTTATACTCACAATGAATCTTGTTTTATACCTATTGATGAGTAGATTTCAAATATATCATTTTTATTAAAATATATTTTTTATATTTTAAAGTTTTAGTAAAAAAATGGAGAAATAAAGAGCTGACGTGGCAGTGTAAAGTGTGAGTGTATTTTACACAACCAATTTACACAAAACTCATTTTTAATAGATTGTTGGAGACTAATTTTTTTACAAGTTTTGTAGAATTTACACAAAACATTAAAACATAGAAGACTATTGGAGATGTAGGGAGTTTTACATATAAACTATACACATATCCATTTTATACTCCAATGGTTCTCATGTTTAGAATTTAAATGAACCAATGAAAATCATGCAAATGGAATGTATCATATATTACATAATTTCATAGTTACAATGGATCTTATTTTGTTACTCTTGATAAGTAGATTTCAAATATATAAATTATATTAAAAACTAATTTTTAGATTTTTTATAAAAAATTGAGAGAGAAAGATGACATGAATGTGTAAATTGAGTTTCTATTTTACACAATGTTTTAAAAAAAATTTAGGTGTCAAAATCTCTTAAAAGATTGCTGGAGACTATTTGTTTTTTTACAAAACGTGTAAATTTTACACGAACCAAAATTATACAAGACAGTTGGAAATGCTTTAAGTTTCATGATGTAATTATATGTTCACTCTCTTCACTCTTTCCATGGAAAGATATTCTACGAGTGATAAAACAATTAAAAAAAATTTCACAAAGAGTAACAAAGAATGAATATATATATATATATATATAGAACCCTTTTCTTAAGGACCGTCCTTAAGTTAAGTATGAGATAGAGAATATATCACCGCATCACACAATTCATTGTCCACCATCTCATAAAAATTAATTATTTTTAGTATTATTTTCCAATTTGCTATCAAACCAAATCTTAAAGTATAAATAACCTAATATAATAATAATTTATTTATACTATATATAAAAGTACGAATAACGTACTTAAGTGTTTTTCCCTTTTTTGTAAGGTTAACTACGCCCTTTAATACTATTCAAAATCTTGTTCAAACTCTTCTTATAATGAAATCTCTTATGATACTTTGAAAAAAGGCAATAATTAAGTTGATTTTAAACTCTCTTGCAAATTATAAAATTTATTCTACTCAAATTCCTAAAGGAATATGATTTTATTAATAATACTTAATTTAATTTAGTGTACTTAAAAAACAGTTAAGTTAGTTTTAAAATTTACTCAAATATATAATTATTATTCTACTCAAATAAAAAAAAAAACTTATAATATATATGTTTGTAATAATCTTTGTGAAATACTTTATAATACTGTCGATCTCTCCTTGTTTTCTTGCGGAGAAAAGATTTGAGAGAGCAAAGGCACATCTTAATTCTGTTATATATTTTGAGATGTAATAATACCCGAGAGATTGACCTTATGTTGTATTCTATGAATTTTGATATATTAGTTATTCATTTCTAAAAAATTTTGATTTGTATTTATGAAATACTTTTAAATTGCTAATAAATAGGTTAGAGGTCATTACACAAGTTTGGTTTATATATATATATATATATATTAGTTACATTGATGCAGTGATTTTATGATTGTAATAACTACATTTTTTAATTATAAATATTTGTTATTATTTGTAGGGTAGAAAAATATAACATGATTTACATAATCTTTTTCTTTCTAGAACTAAATTCTCATTGCATGACAAAAATCCACTCTAAAGCATACAAAGAGAGTATATTACCTATGTTATGTATGCTATATATAAAAGTACAAATAATAGTCTGCAATTTTTTTTCTTTTTTCGCAAATATATGTTAGGTTTATATTTTTAGTTAGCTTGATTCCGATACCAAAAATACTTTTTTTGTTGTAATTGTTTGAGTCAAATTGAAGATTTGAAGACACGACAATTAACAGGAGCTCGTCAAACTTACCGAAATTTATCACACATAATTCAGGACCTAAGGTAAGTTGAGTATATAGTTTGATTCAAAATATACGTGGTGTTTGAGCTTAAAATTCAAAAATAAAAAACTTTTGAGTCAAATCTATTTTTAAGTATTTTTACCGAATTTTACCATAATTCGAAAAAGCTCAATCATCACAAATTATTGAGAAAACTTTTTTTTTCATGTCTAACATGTTTTATAAAATTATTTTTGAAATTTGACTTGAATTAGTGGCCAAACGAATTTAATACGGTGAAATAAAGTAAAAAGAAAAAAAAAGTTTTAATTTTGTTTTAAAATTAAAAAAAAAAAAGAAGGAAAATGGAAAGTCACGTTTGATTTAAATAAAAGAAAAAGTAAAAGTTTGAAAAGTCAAAATTTCCATTCTTTGAAATCATCCCACGTGACCCCATTAATGCTCTTCCTTTGAACCATGACACGTGGAAAGCAATTAAAAAGGAAGGCAACTATTTTTAGGAGTGGACCGATACACCTATTGTTAATATATACCGATTCGGCACCAATTTAGCCAAGGAATTATTTTCCGAGATTTTGGACCGGTCCATACTTTTTCGATCTACACTGAATCGGCACTAATTTTCTGAGTATGAAATTTTATTGCGGATTTTTTTTTTAATATTTGTAACATATTTTAAAAAGGACTTTGATTTTATATTTTTTTTATAAATATAATCATTGGTTTGGATTAAAAATACATTATTCTAGAGAATTTTTTGAGAAAAAATATCCAAACGCTAAAATTAATTTTTGAGAGTTTTGAAACATCATCTAAGTTTTGTTTACATGCCATAGGAGATCCTATTGTTCTTCAATTTTAAGAACTATGGTTCCAAACGTTCACGGTCCTGCGGTAGTGTCTTCGGTTGCGATTAGAGACGGGGTGAGTGATACATGCCATAGGAGATCCTATTATTCTTTAATTTCAAGAACTAATGTTCCAATCGTTTACGGTCCTGCGGGAGTGTCTTCGGTTGCGATTGGAGACGGGATGAGAGAAGTGGCTAACGCGCGATAAGGGAGATCGCAAACGAGGGGTGAAAGATTGTAATCAAGTGTGTAGAAGGAGGCAACGGGTAAGCCGGAATAGCGGGAAGCGCTACACCAAGCCAGCTGTGGTTGGATTATACGCTTAAGGAATTGACGGGACTGTTGCGTAAATTGTGGGAAAGCAATTTTTGTAAGTCATCGAATATGTAATTCCATTTTGATCATAGTGAAGCACTGTCGGTAAATCTCGATGATTAGTTCTATGCAAGTAGGGATACTTCGTAAATTCTTGGTGTTGTGTGAATGCTTTTTATGTGAATGCTTGATATAATTATTAGACAACACAACACAGGTTTTGACAGTAAAATTGATTAAACCTAGTGTTTTAATTCCGCTTATTAAATCTTAAATTATTTTTTATAAAAACCCTAAAATCAACCTAGGCAAAACGATTCCATAATTTTTTTCATTAATATACTCATCTTAGTTTATAGTGTTACAGTTAATCTCAATATTAGATTAAATTATTTAATTTATAAGAGTTCATGTCAGAATCAATTCTATATTAATAGAGTATTCTTAATCTTACTGGTTTAGAAACTTATCATATAACATTATTATCTATTGTTTTCCCCATTTTTATATAACATCTAAAAATATATTCAATATGAGTTTTTTTATGAATAATAATCTTTTTAAGATTAAAGTTCAACTCTCACAATAGTATTTTCAAAACTAATATTCAATGTGAGTTCCTTTATGGATAATAATTAGATTATATATTGAATTATGAACCTTACAAAAATTAAATAAAATTAGTTATAGTGTTTATGTGGTTACAAATATTGGATTGATTTTGAAACTTTGCATGCTTGATAAACATAGTAAATTTGACGGTGGAATTGATAAATTATGAATTTGAGAAAAAGTTATGGATGTGTGTAAATCTTCTTAATCTTATAACGGTCTAACTTGAACCTTCTCCATTCTATAAATTAGTTTTAGCATAATCTAACCCATTGATAAAATCAAATATTCATAATTAATGACCTAATTATAAGTAGGAAATTTCAATAAATTAAATCAATATTATTTTTAAAAGTGAGCCACTGGTTGAATGTACCTATAATTTTATTGCAACATGATTTCTTAAATAGTTCTTTAATTGTATATAATTAATTTTAAAACATAATGCTAAGATCAAATATAAAAATGTTTTGAGGCTTTGTATTAGCTATATATATTTCATTTTTTATTCTTTTGTTATTTATAATTTCTTTATATGTATATTAGCATCTGGATTTATCTCTGTGTCATATATTATCCATATTTAATATGTTTATTTTGCAAATAATTTTTGTTATAATACTTTATGATATGGTGTTATTATAACATTAATATTTTAATACTAAATTTCTTCTGATATAATAATTAATATATGTTACATACTTTTATTATGTTATCATATATATATATAACCTATAGAAAAATTTACTTCAAAAATCAAAGTACACAATACGCGCACACATACTAATATTATTAATCTAGCCAATTCAATCATAATTGCTTGAATATGCTTTTGTTGAGGAAATTACTTTGAAGCATGGTTTCATAAGTTGGCCCCTTTTTTCTTCAACTTTTGTCCAAGTCTTCTACTTTTATCATTTCCTTCTCCTTTTTCTACATCCTCTCCTATATGAGTGCTTTTAACTAGCTTAGTTACTTTTGTGATGCTCCATCATTTCATTGCCTAAAGCTTCTCCAAATAATATTGTAGGTCGAAAAATACCCTAGAGGGGAGGTGAATAGGGATTTTAAAACTTAATGGGATTTTTAAAATCAATTTAAAAAAATGTTTGATGTCTATATCAATCAACCAAACAAGAAACAAAGATAAACCCAACCACAAGGTGCAAATAACACAATATAAGAGTTCAAGGGATAGAAAGATTAAACCGATCAAAGTCGAAGACTTTTTGTCCACACAGTTCGGCTTGTTAGCCCCTACTTCGCGCTCGGTTAGTACCCCGAGAAATTCCACTATAACCGATCTCCTTCCGGGTGAAGATCAAACCTCTACAAGTGTATTCTTCTCACACACTCTTACAAGTATTTAATCTCTCTCAATACTCACACAATGATTCACTCTTGCTATCTTAAGAGATAAACCTCTCTTAATGTTTGAAAGAAATGATTTGGTGACTAACACCAATGTACAATAGCTCAATAGTGTATGAAGATTATAACTTAGGCTCACACTAAGAGATATCAAATTTGATCAATAGAATATAGCTCAATATAAAGATGATTGATCAAAAGCAATGTTCTTGAATCTTTGAAAATGAATGTAGATGAAGAGAATAGTATATAAATGATTCAAGAGAGTTTAAATAAGTCTTAGAAGGTGTATATATAGTCTAAGACAACATATGGCCGTTTGGAGGGAGTTGGTAAAAGTTTGGTACTAAAAATGGTAAAAAATCAGAACTCCAACGGCTAGTTTCTGGGCCATCAGTCAACTGAACAATGCTCATCAGTCGACTGGGTGGACATCAGTCGACTGAGCAAAGCTCATCAGTCGACTGATGGTCTCCTCTGGTCTGCTGCCAGTTTGACCAAAAATCCCATTTTTCATATTTTTGCAAATTAGCTCAAAAATCAATTTTGAAGCAAGGGGATACTTAAATATGAGTATCTAAGACTTCTATAACGTAAAGAGCTCTGAAATGAGTTTGTATAATATTTAAAAATGAATTTGTTCCAAAACGGTTTTTCCCAAAAATAAGATTTTCTCAAGGAAACTTGATTCAACTTTTGATTTGATCAATCTTATAATATTGAAATATTGTATGAGCTATGATGATCAAATGAGAATCTTTACAAGGAAACTAAAGCACTCACTCACATATGCAATAACGAGTCTTCGAGGGCTTTGTTTGATTCTTCGTTTATTTTCTTCCTTGGCTCATTGTACTTTAGAAATCTCATTGAGGATGTGTTGACAAGAGTTGTGTAAGATGCAAGACTTTGAAAGCAATGCTTTGAAGATGAATGATCTTGATTCCGGCTTTTCGGTTAAGTTCACGTGTGATTAATTTTATTGTGGCTATAACTTAAAACATCAACTAAGTTAAATTACACAAGATTAAGTTTATTGTTATTATCAAAACAAGATTAATGACTTTCAAGTCAACAAATATAATGGCCATTGTAAAACCCCATGAAGCTTTGTCTTTCGGTTGTTACGACGTATTTTTGAGTTTTAGAGGTGAAGGCATCTTTAAAAAGTTTATAGGTCACCTGTATACAATTTTAGTCCACTAAGAATTTCACACATTTATGTTCCGATTGATAACAACATAGAGAAGAAAAATAAAAATAGTTGATTTTTGTGAAAAGTTGAAAAATAAGTTAAGACATGTGGTGAGATGTCGTTTTACTTTATGGCTTTTTCAATAGAAAATTTTTCTTTGGTCAGTGAGGAAGAAAAATTTTACACAAAAATTAATGAAGTACAAAAGATATCTGCTCATAAAAATGAGCATGAGATGGAGAGTATTAAATCACATGCTTCGACTTATTTTCCAATTTCTTACGTATACAAATCAAATGTTTTTCTTATCATTTTTCATGGTGTTATCAAACGAAACTTTATGATATGTTTAGTAACATGGAAAAGTAAGATAAAAATAGTTGATTTTTGGGAGAAGTTGAGAAATAAGTTAAGACATATGGTGAGATAAGTTCTTACTTTGTGGCTTTTTCAATGGAAAATCCGGCTTGCAAAAAAGTTGTACACATGTGATCGGTAAAGTTTGTGCTCAAGCACACACTATAAATATATTTACAAGCAGACGAAGAGGCCTCTTTATTTTATTTTTTTCATATGTGAAGCGATCACACTCCCATTCAAGTACTTTCACCGCCTCAAGGCTAGAGAAAAAACTTCTTAATGTGCCTGATGTTTTCACAATAATATCGTAGTCAAGTAGCCCAAAAAGGGAATCTACTTCTTTTAAGATCCGTTTGATAACATGGAAAATAATAAAAAAAAAAATGTTTGATTTGCGTAAGAACCTCAGCAAAACAATTTGAACCCACATTCGTATATATATAAAAAACCTCAATTAAATGACTCATGACCTTATAAATGAAAAGATAATCACTTTACCACTTGGGCAAATACAATTCCATGATATTGAAGTCTTTTAAAGAGTCTATATATTATCAAGTATAACATTACACTTGCATCTATATAGATCATTTCTACAAAATTTTATCAAGAAATTCAAACCGAAAGTCGGTGTAATAAATATTTAATACATATGTTGATCTTCGACTATCAAAATTTAGATGATCATCTCACCCACTTTTAAATTAAATCTTCTGATGAAATGTTGTGAAGATAATTTTCATCACCTAAATCATGTCATTAAGTTTCATAAAAAAAATTATCCGTTTAAATATCAAAATAAATCCCATTTTAAGAAATTAGAACCAAAGTGATCGAATGGCCAAGTGCTTGTACGTAAATACCTTCTATAAAATAAATTCAATGCAATAATATTTAAGTAATGATGCTAATATGGAATAAAGTTCGTAACTTTTTCTCCGCCGCATATACCTTGCTGTCTCTTTTCCTTTGTTGTCTAATTATTGTGAAAGACTCATTGACTGTGAGAGCTTACGAAATTTATTCTTTCAACCGCACATACTCTGCAACATAATTGCTTTCAACTTACGCTTGGTTGCTTGAAAATTCATTACAAAAAATTAGCTTTATTTAAATATAATGGTCACAGTAAGAGCTTACGAAATTTATTCTTTCACTTGTTATGATATGTTTTTAAGTTTTAGAGGCAAAAATACCCGTTAAACTAGCTTTGTTTAGTTAGAAGTACTAACTCTTTAAATTGAATTTTATGGCTCAAAAGTATTAGTACATCTGAAGAACATACAAAAATACGCAGTCGATCGATACAAGTTCTTCGCAAAAAGAAAAGTTTACTAAATGGTTAACATATTACGGTTGTTTTCTGGCTAATTGTTTATCGAAAAATAACTATTATTGATAATTAATCAAGTTCTAGTGGCAAAGCCAAGAATTACTAATGACATGGGCTTTACAATGATGATAAAATTAACATTACACTACAATTAAAAAAATTAATGATCATGTGTGAAATCTAAAAATATTATTTCACCGATCCATGCAGTAAGAGTGATCCTTTTCCTTTTTGTGACACCCAAATTAAATGCTTTTTATTACATAATAACATGCTCAATGATCCTTGACGGGTCTCCAAGTGCCACAATCTTTACTCATTTACAGTACAAAATAAAAAATGCCTTCTGATTTTTTAATACATAGAGTTATTTACATATATAAACCTCATACTATATAATCAAACCAAAGATCTCTGCCATAATGAAGAAAGTGTCTATCACTTGAGTTACAAATTAAGTAAAAAAAAATTAAGATTTTTAATAGTTGCACCACCCCTAAAAATAATATACATATATATATATATATATATTTTTAAAGTGAAACACTAATATATTTCCATACTATGAAAAGCACAATGACTATAATTGATAATGGGTTAGGCCGTTGGAATATCAATGATGTGGACTAATTACTAACTAAAATGCTGATAAGTGATAATGAGTTGAAATATGATGTATGTGGGCTGATTAGTACAACTAAGATGAGTAAAGGTTGAACCCTCCCTATAACACAAGTAAAAGTTATGTTTATGGGTAAGTTCGTTGTACTATTACTAAGGATTTCTTTCTTTCTTTCTTTTAGCATAGAAAACAAAAGAAAAGCCAAAGGCATATATATTCTTTTCGGATAGTATGTGCCCAACTATCGTAAGCAAATCGCTTCTTATTGTACAAAATATGGCTTGCATAAAAGGTGTATAGAGGTGATACTATAAATATATTTACAAGTAGAAGAAGAAACTTTTGGACTCAAGAAGTTTTTGGTGTTTCTATTAAATTATCAAAACATTCTCACTAAGGGAAAAAAAAATCCGAACTCAAGACCTTTATACGTGAAAAATCTATATAATATCAGATATGACGTGTTATAACTGTACGGATAAATTTATCATAAAGACAAATAACAAAATAAAAATCAAATTAAAAGAGATGTAAGAGTAGTTCTAATATTAATACACCTGCATTTTTATCTCTTCATATTTGAAAAATGTTTTGTCCTCTTTTTATTTAAAATAATGCTAGCTTGACCGCACAATCTCATTATCTTTTTCTCCACAAAATAAATTCAATAAAATAATATATGAGAAATGATGATTCCAGCACCTTTCCACGAAAGTTCATAACTTTTTCTTCACCTTTTTCTCTCTCTTCAATTATCCCAATCTATTCTAAATCTAGATCTAGCTTATTCACAATTAGTCCCCATATTTCTTACACCCTTTGTAACATAATTTGCTTTAGCTTAAGCTTAGGTGCTCAAAAATTCATTACCACAAACTAGCCTTCTTCAATTATAATGGCCACCATAAGAGCCCACAAAACCACTTCAATGAAATAATTTTTGAGAACCGATGAGGAAAGTTCATAAAATTTTCTGCACCTTCTCGTCTTACTCTATGATTGGTTAATCTAATAGAATAGAATTCAAATTTTCTGCACCTTCAAACAAGCATTCAAATTTTAAAGATATTTAGTGACGCGTTAATATTAACTAAATATATAATAATTTTACTGTGGTCCTCTTTAAAAGAAAATTAATAAATTCAAACCCGTAGATTTATAAAATAAGTTGTTTTACTTGAGGCTGCCACGGATTTTACCGGGCCCTGCCCAACTCTTTAAATCGTACAATAATATATTTCTAAAAATTAAATTATAAGTGTATTATGGAAATTATATTTGAATGCAAAAGAAAAATTTTGACTTTTAAATTATAAAAATTAATTTACAAAGAAGATATAGTTCAAATGGCATGGGTTCTTCTCTCCAACTTGAAAAAAAACTATCAACTTAAATTTACTAAGGATGCGTTTGATTGGCCATATTTTCAATGGAAAATATGGCTTTTCCACCCAAGTTGCCACTTTTGTGTTGTTTGATTGCCAAAATTTTCCTCCCAGTCAAACTCTCACTTTTTGCACTATTCATGTACTTTTCCTTGTAACCAAGGAAAATATTTTCTTTTTTTTTTTCCAGGCAATTGTACATTTTTCGAGACAAAATTTTTACTCATTTTCTACATTTGCACTATTCATGTACTTTTCCTTGTAAGCAAGGAAAATATTTTCTTTTAAGAGGGGGCGCTTGTATTTATTTTCCAGGCAATTGCACAATTTTCGAGACAAAAATTTTACTCATTTTCTACATTAAAAATGCTATAACTTAAACTATAAAATTCAAAATTTAATAAAAAATTAATATTTAAAATCTACTAATCAAGATCAATTAAACAAGATCCATCATGACTATAAAATTATGTAAAAAAAAATACCCATAATTTTTTCTACATTAAAAATGCCACAATACAACCAATATTTTCCGGGTAGAAAATTAAGGCAATCAAACACATTTAATTGACATTTTCCAGGCAACTCAATTCTAGGCAATTCAATTGCCTGGAACTTATTTTCTTTCCATGTAAATTCCATGCTTGCAATCAAACGCACCATAATACATCTGAAGTTTTAACTAAAGAATATACAAAAACACGTAATCTATATAAGTTATTCCTGAAAGGAAAAGTGAAGTTTTTTTGGGTTAGCTAGGTTGTTTAATACAATTTGAGAGGAAAAAGAAAAAGTTAGTTTTGTGAATTATTACCTCGATCTCCGATTAAAATCTTGTTTTTGTTTAAAGGATGTTTCAAATTATTTATGTTGTCTTTTTTAGGTGCAGTTTATCTACCTAATTCCACACTAGCAAATAAGTATTATTGACCATTAATCAAGTTACAGTCTTAAAAATATTAAAATTAAACTAGAACTATAAAGGGTAGTATATAAAACATACAAAAAATTAAGCTATGTTTCTAGGTAAGTTCGTTGTACTATTAATTACTAAGAGGCGTATTCTTCTTTTTGGGTGTCCGACTATCTAAAGCAAATTGCTTCTGATATATTGTGCGAAATCCAATTTCCATAAAAGTTATATAGAGGTGATCGGTAAAATTCGTGCCCAATCACACACCAAAAATACCCATGGTTAGAATCACACCCCATTTATCTAAATTCAAATCCATGACCCCAAATGCTAAAAAATATATAGAAAATTCAATTAAAGGATTCTAACTAAAGAGCATTAAATTTTATTTTTATTGCCATTCAAAAGCCGCTAGAGCAGATCAAAACCAACTATCAGAGAGTAGTAGTCTCTCTCAGAAGAGAGTTACAATCAAAAGACAATACCCCAATCTTTCTACATTAATTGACACGCAAGGCAATAGTATTTTTATTAAACGACTCGAAAGAAACTTTACTATTTGACCAAATATAATTATATATTATTAAATTATTTTAAAGTGTCTAAATAATATCACGTATAATATTCATGTACTCTAAATTATAGTAAATTGTTAATGACGTGTTAATATGACAGGAAATAATAAGCACCCGTTACGCCATTTTGGTCTCTAGTGGTCTTATACGTTTATTGCATATTGAAAAACTTAGATGCTTTTACCAATATTTTGCTACCTTCTAGAAATATCTCATGAAAAACTAATTTTGGAGAAAACGGAGAAAAGGATGAAAACCTTGTATTCCATGATCTGATATTTTGATTTGCCGAAGTTTAATTACTAGTGACAAAAGTTTATCTTACCCGTTTTGAAATGAGAGTGATTCATTATTGTTTCCTCAGATAACAATGTCAATTATCTTGTTTGATTGAATTAGAAAATATCGAATTTTATTGGAATTAATTTGATATGAAATTTAACTCTTGAGGATAGTGTATTAGATTAGTTACAGTCTATATGGAAGACAGGACATATCTGATTTTAATTCCTAAGTAACATTTATCAGTTCGGGTTTTGAAAACTTGATTATGTCCAGGTTAATAAATAACCTTACTCCTTCAAGTTTTTAAAAATGATTTTATCAGTGTCTTGTGAAGTTATTTTGTTTGAAAATGATAGAATATTGGTAACTTGGCAATAAGTTTATTCAACTAGAAAGTGGACAAACTAACAGATATAAAATGTGAAAATAGACACACCAATATCTAATTTAAATACTAGGAGAAAATTTCATTACCTTCCCGACGATATATATATATAAAAGAGAGGGAGAGAATATAATATGGCAGAGGATACTACGGAAGATATTATCTTTTATTCTCCAAAGATTTTCGAGAATACGACTATAGTAGATAACACTTCGGGTGTCGAGAATGGATTCCGTGATTCCTAAGAAATCAGACGGTTATAGATTATACTTGATAACACTTCAAATGCAGAGAATATAGAGAATTTAGGCCCCTGAATTGCTGCCTTGTTGTTGTCCCTCAACCCCTAGGGGTTATGGTCTATTTATATTGTTTTGGGAGTAATTGTCGCGCGACGTGACCCTAAAGTATGGGATTGTCGCACGACAATCCGTTCAATAGGGGACAATTGTGCTGTTCCAGACACAATTATGTGCTGGGTAATGATTAGGGAACATGTCACGCGATATATGAGGTTTGTCGCGCGACAAATGGCTTTGTTATGTAGCAAACTACTCTTTGGACATGTTTGTTTGAACGACCGGCCTCTCTGAGCAGTTTCTAGTGTGTTGATGAGATCTGGACCGGCAAAAGGTGTGTTTTCTGACCTTCTTAGGATTTTTGCTAGAGTCACGGATTGTGGTGTCTACAGTAGATTCATTGCATTGTTGCTAATTTTTTTTTTCTTTTAACCTAGAAAACAAAAGAAAAAATGTAGGCATATATTTTTTTCACGTAATACGTGTCTGACTGTCTTAAACATATCACTTCTTATTGTGTAAAATCAGGCTTGCGTGAAAGCTGTATAAAGGTGATACCATAAATATATTTACAAGCAGAAGAAGAAACTTTTGGGCTCAAGAGGTTTTGATGTCTTTATTGAATTAACAAAATACCTCCATATGCTAAGTAAAAAAAAATACTCAATTAAAAGATTCGAATTTAAGATCTTTATATTTGATAAAATACAATCATATGTTATTAAAAAAAGTTTAAAACTTTTATATAATATTAAGAATAATATTATAATACACGCATCACATATAATCTAAATTGTAGTGAATTATTAATGACGTGCTCACATGGAGAAATTTATCACAGAGTGAGAGAGACAAGTCACAGATAGTTAACAAATGAAAAATTAAATTAAAAGAGATGCAACAGAAAGCTGTTTTTTTTTTTTCTCCTCACAGACAAGGTAACGCCAGCTATATGAGAAAAGTCAAGTCGTTATCTAAGGAAGATGACAGATACCCTTCACAAAAATAAATTCAATGAAATATTTTTTGAGAAATGATGAGGAAAGCTCATAAAATTTTCTGCACCTTCTCGTCTCACTCTATGATTGGTTAATCTAGTAGAATAGTACTCTAACAAGTAATCAAAATTTTAACCAATTATATAATAATTTTACTGTAGTCCTCCTTAAAAGAAAATTAATAAATTTAAATTCGTAGATTTATACGATAAGTTGTCTTACTTGAAGCTGCCACGGATTTTACAGGTTCCTGCCCAACTCTTTAAATCGTACAATAATATATTTTAAAAAATTAAATTATAAGTGTATTATGAAAATTATATTTGAATGCAAAAGGCAAATTTTGACTTTTAAATTATAAAATTTAATTTACAAAGAAAATATAGTTCAAATGGCAGGGGCTCTTATCTCCAACATGGAAAAAACTATCGACTCAAATTTATTAATACATCTAAAATTTTAACTAAAGAATATACAAAAACATATAATCGATATAAGTTATTTATGAAAGAAAAAGTGTACCTGGTGGTTAACAAATACTAAAGTTTTTTTTGGCTTAGGTTGTTTAATACAATTTGAGGGGAAAATGAAAAAGTTATTAGTGTTATGAAATATTACCTCCGTTTCCAATTAAAATCTTGTTTTCCTTGACAGAATGTTTCAAATTATTAAAGTTGCCTTTTCTAGGTGCAGTTAACCTTTACCTACCTAATTTTACACTAGCAAATAAGTATTTTTGAATATTAAAAAAGTTGTAGTCTTAAAAATATTAAAATTAAACTAGAACTATAAAGGGTGGTAATTAAAACATACAAAAAAGTTATATTTTTGGGTAAGTTCATTGTACTATTAATTATTAAGAAAATTTTTTTTTTTATAAAAAATAAAAGCTAGAGGCATATTCTTCTTTCTGGGTGTCTGACTATCTTAAGCAAATTGTTTCTTATATATTGTGCAAAATCCGATTTCCGTAAAAGTTATATATAGGTGATCAATAAAATTTGTGCTCAAGCACACACCAAAAATGTATTTACGAGGAGAAGAAGAGGCTTCCTCGCATAAAGAGCATTAATTTTTATTCTTATTGCCATTCAAAAGCCACTAGAGCAGATCAAAACTAACGATAAAAGAGGAGTAGTCTCTCTCGGAACAGAGTTACAATCAAAAGACAATACCCCAACCCTCCTACATTAATTGACAAGCAAGTCAATCGACAGCTCTATTGGTATTTTTATTGAATGACTCAAAAGAAATCCTACTACTTGACCAAACACAATCGCGTATTATTAAAATATTTTAAAAAGTTTCTAAATAATATCAGGTATAAAATTTGTGTTCCAAATTATAGCAAATTATTAATGACGTGCTACAATCACCGAGATAAATTTATCGTACATAGATACAAGTAACAACAATTAACAAATGAAAAATCAAAATAAAAGAGATGTAACATTAGTATCAATTAATATTCATATACCTACTTTTTTTCTCCTCTTCATATTTGAAAAATGCTTTGTCCTCTTCATATTCAAGTAATGCCAGCAGCATGACCGATACCTTCCACAAAATAAATTCAATGAAAATAATATTTGAGAAATGATGAGGAAAGTTCGTAACTTTTTCTCCATCTTCTCGTCTCTCTCTCTCTCTCTCTTTTATTTATTTATTTTTATTTTTATTTTTTGACCAATTATATGTGGAAGACTCATTTACTTTGTCCGAATCTCATTCGCAGTCAGTCCTCAAATTTGTTACGTCCTCTGCAATATAATTGCTTTAATTTACGCTTGAGTACTTAAAAATTCACTATGACAAATTAGTTTTATTTAATTATAATGACCAGAGTACGAGCCCATAATACATCTTCTTCCACTTGTTATGATGTATTTTAGAGCTATAGACGTGAAGTCGCCTGTAAAATTAGCTAATTGGTTAGCATGCTAAAGTTGTTTTTAGGTTAATTGGTTATCTAATACAACTAAAGAGTAATAATAATAATAATAATAATAAGAAGAAGAAGAAGAAGAAGAAGAAGAAGAAGAAGAAGTAAATATTGAGAACTTAAAACATATTTTTTAAATAAGTTTTTGGGAAGTTTGAAAGTAGGTTGAAAAATTAATTTAATTTTTTTTAGAGTTTTTTTCAATCAATTAAAAAAAACTCATGAAAAAAATTTAAAAAATTATTATAATAAATTTTATTTTATAAATTTTGAGTAGGTTTCAAATATATTTATTTTTTTATTTAAATTTGGTGGGCCCTTAAAGTCTGGAAATCCATGTGATCGATCTGCTACTGTGTTGACTCCCAAAACAATAATAAACAGAAAGATATCAAGATTCCAATGGTGGAAGACTTCGATGATTGACTCCCAAAACAATAATAATAATAAAAAAAGAAAAAAAAAAAAAAAAAGAGGAAGACATTTATTGATTTCCTTCCAAAATTAACACCACTTCCTCTCCTAAATCTCCTGAGTTTCCTATTTAAAATCCATTTACCTAACAGATTTTGATCTTATTACGCAACTTCCGAAATCACCGTAAACAAGTATGTAATTCCTCTAGCATTTCCAATGTATTATTATAAGATTTAATTTTGGATCCAAGTATAATTTCGTTTTAAAAAATAAGATCTAAAATATCTTCCTGATAAATATTATAGATTTTATGGGGCAAAATGAAATTAAACTTATTGTCTCAAGATAATAAATACGGAATTGACTTCTCTCCGTTACTCTTTCATTCAATTTTGTCTAATTGGATCTAGTTCAATGCCTAAAAGGATGAATTTTATCAAAATTTTAACAGTTGAAAATGAACATATATATCAATTTTTTATTACACCTACTTCTAGTTTGAATTTCTTGATGAAATTTTGTGGAAACAATATTTATATTGAGTAGATCATTTCCACCAAATTTTATGAGATAATTCATCTGTTCAGGTTTCAAGCTAAACCTCATTAGACGAAATTAGATAAAAGGAGTATTGGAGAGGAGTTGAGTCCAATAAATACCTTCTTTTTTCTTTCGGTTGTTGCAACGTATTTTTGAGTTTTAGAAGTAAAGGCATCCGTAAAACTTTTATAGATTAGCTGTATACAATTCTATTCCAACAAGAATTTTGAACATTTTGGATCCATTTGATAACAATATGGAAAAAATAAATAAAAATAATTGATTTTTGTGAAAAGTTGAAAAAATAAATTGAGAAATGTAGTGAGATGTCTTTTTTACTTTGTGACATTTTCAATAGAAAAGTTTTCTTTGGTGGTTGAGGAAAAAAAATTTACATTAAAAATAATTAAGTATGGAAGATATCTGATCATAAAAATAAGCACAAGATGAAGAACATCAAATTACATGCTTTATCTTATTTTTCAACTTCTTTCACAAATCAAACATTTTTCTTATTATTTTTCATGTTATTATCAAACGGAGCATTAGGATCCATTTGATAACATGAAAAAGGAAAAAAAAATAGTTGATTTTTGTGAAAAGTTGTAAAATAAATTGAATTTCAGCGAAATTATTCGAACCCATATCCGATATATTAAGAAAAACAATAAAGAAAATTCAATGAAATGACTCATGACCTTTTAAATGAAAAGATAATCACTTTACCACCTGTGCAAAATACAATTCCATGTTATTGAAATCTTTTAAATAGTCCATATATTATCATATATAACATTACACTTGCATCTATATAGATCATCTTTACAAAATTTCATCAAAAAATTCAAATCGAAAGTTGGTGTAATAAATATTTAATACATATATTCATCTTCGACTATCAAAATTTAGATGATCATCTCACCCACTTTTAAATTAAATCTTTCGGTGAAATATTGTGAAGATAATTTTCATCACTTAAATCATGTCTTTTATAAAAAAAATTATCCGTTTAAATATCAAAATAAATCCCATTTTAAGAAATCAGAACCAAAGTGAATGGCCAAGTGCTTGTACGTATATACCTTCTATAAAATAAATTCAATGCAATAATATTTAAGTAATGATGCTAATATGGAATAAAGTTCATAACTTTTTCTCCACCGCATATACCTTGCTGTGTCTTTTCCTTTTTTGTCTAATTATTGTGAAAGACTCATTGACTGTAACTATCCGGCCCAATCTATCCTCAATCTCATTCACATACTCTGCAACATAACTGCTTTCTACTTACGCTTGGTTGCTTGAAAATTCTTGAAAATTCATTACAAAAAATTAGCTTTATTTAAATATAATGGTCACAGTAAGAGCTTACGAAATTTATTCTTTCACTTGTTATGATATGTTTTTAAGTTAAAGGCAAAAATAATCGTAAAACTAGCTTTGTTCAGTTAGAAGTACCAACTCTTTAAATTGGATTTAACGGCTCAAAAGTATTAGTACATATGAAGAACATACAAAAATACGCAGTCGATCGATACAAGTTCTTCGCAAAAAGAAAAGTTTACTAAATGGTTAATATATTGCGGTTGTTTTCTGGCTAATTGGTTATCTAAAAATAACTATTATTGATCATTAATCAAGTTGCAGCTTTAAAAAATATTAAAATTAAACTATAACTATTAATTTGAGACATGCGGACACTGTAACTAGAGGCAAAGTCAATAATTACTAATGACATGGGCTATACAATGATGATAAAATTAAGATTACAATACAATTAAAAAAATTAATGATCATGTGTGAAATTCGAAAATATTATTTCACCAATCCATGCAGTAAGAGTGATCATTTCCCTTTTTGTGACACCCAAATTAAATGCTTTTTATTACATAATAACATGCTCAATGATCTTTGACGGGTTTCCAAGTGCCACCATCTTTACTCATTTACGGTACAAAATAAAAAATGCCTTCTGATTTTTTAATACATAGAGTTATTTACATATATAAACCTCATATTATATAATCAAACCAAAGATCTCTGCCTTAATGAAGAAAGTGTTTATTACTTGAGTTACAAATTAAGTAAAAAAAAAGATTAAGATTTTTAATAATTGCACCACCCCTAAAAATAAAAAATATACATATATATATATATAGATTTTTAAAGTGAGACACTAATATATTTCCATACTATGAAAAGCACAATGACTATAATTGATAATGGGTTAGGCCGCTAGAATATCAATGGTGTGGATTAATTACTAACTAAAATGCTGATAAGTGATAATGGATTGAAATATGATGTACGTGGGCTGATTAGTACAACTAAGACGAGTAAATGTTGGACCCGCCCTATAACTTGATCAAGACCACAATAGTTCCTCCACCGAGTATAACATAAGTAAAAGTTATGTTTATGGGTAAGTTCATTGTACTATCACTAAGGATTTTTTTCTTTCTTTCTTTCTTTTAACATAGAAAACAAAAGAAAAACTAAAGGCATATATATTCTTTCCGGGTAGTATGCGCCCAACTATCTTAAGCAAATCGCTTCTTATTGTACAAAATCTAGCTTGGATAAAAGATGTATAGAGGTGACATTATAAATATATTTACAAGTAGAAGAAGAAGCTTTTGGACTCAAAAAGTTTTTAGTATTTCTATTAAATTACCAAAATATTCTCACTAAGAAAAAAAAACTCAATTAAAGAATCCGAACTCAAGACCTTGAAGAATTTATATAATATCAAGTATAACGTGCTATAACTGCACGGACAAATTTATCATGAAGACAAGTAAAAAAAATAAAAATCAAATTAAAAGAGATGTAAGAATAGTACTAATATTAATATACCTGTTTTTTTATCTCTTCGTATTTGAAAAATGTTTTGTCCTCTTTTTATGGGGGCTGCTATTGACACACTGCATTTTACTTTGTAACACTCCCATAAAAAAAATGTTGATTATTCTATTGACGCACACCATTTTTTATTTTTAATTAATAATTAAAACATTAAACACTCCCTTAAACTTCACTATCATCATCACCACCACCAGCATCATTGCCGCCTCTTCTTCTTCATCTTCTTATTTTTCTTCTTTTTCTTCATCATCATCATTACCACCACCATTGCCACCACCACCTCCATAATTGTTGGTACCACCACCATCCAAATCATTATTCATCTCCAAAAGAAGTAGGGTACTTATATTTTGGTTATTGCTTTACGTTTTCTTTCATTTATAAATCATTGGATACAAACAAACGCAAAAAAAAAATTAAAAAACAAAAACAAAACACGAAGAATGTTTACTCGGCCCTTAGGAACCGAGTGTTAAATAGCTTACTCGGTCCTTAGGAATCGAGTGTTGTACAGCTTACTCGGTCCTAAGGAACCGAGTTAAGCTTTGGGTTATTTTTTCAATTTCACTCGGTTCCTTAGGACTGAGTGACTTGTGCTTTACTCGGTTCCTTTTGGCCGAGTATGATGAACAACACTCGGTTCCTAGGAACCGAGTAAACCTTCATCCATGAAAGAATTTTTTTTTTTTTTTTTGATGTGGTGTATGCACTGGTGGAACTTTTTTTAGCCAATAACAAAAAAGTTCAAGAAAAAAAGAGTACAACGATTAGATTGTTAAAGAAAAAGTTAAAATAAGAAGATTGAAGATGAGATTTGTGGGGTGAGTGGTGTGATTTGTTTTTTGAATTATAGAGATAGTTGAATGCTTAATTCCAACTGGAATTTCTGAAAATCCTTAATGGCAATGGGTTGATTTGTGGAAGAAGAAAATTGAAGATGAGAGAGAGTGGAGTGATAGAGAGTAAGATTGGAGTGATTTTTAGATGAATGTTAATTAATTCTAAAATTAGATATGGAGTGGTGGAGTGGTAGAGTGTTAGGAAGAATAAAAGTGTACCTATAGAATATTAGAAAGATATGAAATATTAGAGAGTTAAATAAAGTGTATCGCGCCTTTTTATTTAAGATAATGCCAGCTTGACCGCACAATCTCATTATATTTTTCTCCATAAAATAAATTCAATAAAATAATATATGAGAAATGATGATTCCAGGTGCTTCCACGAAAGTTCATAACTTTTTCTCCACTTTCTTGTCTCTCTCTTCAATTATCCCAATTTAGTCACAATCAGTCCCCATATTTGTTACACCCGTTGCAACATAATTGCTTTAGCTTAAGCTTAGGTGCTCAAAAGTTCATTACCACAAACTAGCCTTCTTTAAAGATAATGGCCACCACAAGAGCCCACAAAACCACTTCAATGAAATAATTTTTGAGAATTGATGAGGAAAGTTCATAAAATTTTCTGCACCTTCTCGTCTCACTCTATGATCGGTTAATCTAGTAGAATAGCCTTCTAACTAGTATCCAAATTTTAAAAATATTTAGTGACACGTTACTATTAACTAATTATATAATAATTTTACTGTAGTTCTCTTTAAATTAAAGAAAAATAATAAATTCAAACCCATAGATTTATACGATAATTGTATGCAATTTTTTTCTTTTTTCTTTTCATATGGAAAAATATACTTATCTTAGTTTACAGTTTTATGGTAAGAATCAATATTAGATTGATTTTTTTAACTTATAAGGGTCCATGTCATAATTAATTTTATATTAAAAGTCTATTCTTAATCTTGATGGTTTAGAAATTTATACTATAACTTAATCATCAATTATTTTCCCCATTTTTTTATATGACATTTATATCTTTTAAAAGTATTTAAAAATGCATTAAATATGAGTTCCTTTATGAATAATAATATTTTTAAGATCAAAGTTAAAAATGTATCAAATATGAGTTTCTTTTTAAGATTAAAGTTAAAAAAATCACTGTTTGAATTTTCTTATAAATTTTATTGCGACATTATTTCTGAAATAGTTCCTTAATTGTATGTAATTAATTTTACAATCATAATGCTAAGATATGATCAAATATAAAATTTTAATTAACATTTATGTATAAGTATGTATCGTCGATTTTTTAAAATGTTTTGAGGCTTTATATTAGCTATATATATATTTCATTTTTTATTCTTCCGTTATTTAGAATTTATGTATATGTATACTAGCATCTGAATTTATATCTGTGTCATATATCATCCATATTTAATATGTTTATGTTGCAAATAATTTTTACTACAATACTTTATACCATGGTGTTATTATAACATTAATATTTTAGTACTAAATTAAATTTCTTCTAATATAATAAATTAATATATGTTATATACTTTTATTATGTTATCATATATATATAACCTACAGAAAAATTTACTTCAAAAATCAAAGTACGCAATACGTGCACACATAACCTATAGAAAAATTTACTTCAAAAATCTAGCCAATTCAATCATATTTGCTTGAATAAGCTTTTGTTGAGGAAAGTACCTTGAAGCATGCTTTCGCAAGTTGGCCCCTTTTTTCTTCAACTTTTGTCCAAATCTTCCACTTTTATCATTTCCTATGGAAGACTTCATTGACTCTTTATTCACAACCACTAATTGACATCGTCTCTTATATGAGTGCTTTTAACTAACTTAGTTACCTCTGCAATGCTTCATCATTCCATTGCCTAAAGCTTCTCCCATGAAGCCTTTTCTTTCGGTTGTTGTCACGTATTTTTGAGTTTTAAAGGTGAAAGCATCTTTAATAAGTTTATAGATCACCTGAATACAATTCTAGTCTAATAAGAATTTCACACATTTATGGTTCGATTGATAACAATATAGAAAAGAAAAATAAAAATATTTAATTTTTGTAAAAAGTTAAAAAATAAATTGAGATATGTGATAAGATATCTTTTTTACTTTTTGTGTATAAATATGTGTACATTTTATTAATTTTAATAATTTATTAAATAAATAATTTAAAAATTATTTTAATTATTTAATTTAACTATTCTATTAAAGATGCTCTTATTTAGGTGACTTAAATTATAAGTCTTCCCTGATGTAGATTTTTATTTTTCTGAACTTTTCACGCGCCCCAAATCTCTCTTCTTAAATTTTTTGTCGTTTTGTGCCTTACAAATCTGTCGGTCTACAAAGGCGGGCTCCGTAGAATTAATTGTGTATGCACGATTTATGATAACGAAAGTGACGAGTAACGCTCATTTATTTTTGGAAATTTAATGTGTCCCCAATAATTCAAAGAAAAAATATCACTTCGGGGTCCTTTTTCACAAATATAAAACATGTGGTTTCTTTGATTTTGACCGTAACTTTTTAGGTCAATTTATGTGAGAGTAAAATAATTATAACAAGCGGCATGTTTAGATTCACTTGTAAAAATTAATTGAGATACGAAATTTGATATTGACATTTTAAAATAAAAATACAAATAAAAATAAAAATTTGTGGTCTATGTGAGTGGGAAGCTTTCTTAGAGAATCTCCGATCATCTTATATAAATTTTGTATAAATTTTACGTGTCAAAGTGAGATTTACATAAAAATAATGTAAATTTATTTTGTTTTCTAACAGTATGTTTTAGACTTTTGTGTAAATATTAAATTATTAATTAAATGCGTACAAGTGTAACTTATCTTATATTTATTCCTTTACTTTTCAAATTCATTTATTTTTAGATACGAGATGAGAAAATATAGGCCAGATTATCTAACGTGGTTGTATGAATTGGGTTTATATTTTACAAAAAATTTTTGCACAAATCCTAAGTGTCAAAGTTTTTTAAAAGATTGCTGGAGAATTTTATTTCTACAAAACGTGGAAATTTTACGCAAATCAAAATTATACACAACGGTTGGAGATGCTCTTAGTCAACCTTTTTTTTAGGTTCTTGTTCGCTAAGCCAAAAAAATGTAATAAAACTCATCAATTTACACAAAAAGTTGAAAATTAGTTGAATGATATATTAAATTTTTCTCAACTTATTTTTTGTATAAAATTTTTCTTTGTTGGTTGAGGAAGAAAAATTTTATACAAAAAATAATAAAGTACAGAAGATATTTGCTCATAAAAATGAGCATGAGATAGAGAGTATCAAATCACATGTTTAGACTTATTTTTCAATTTCTCACACAAATCAAATGTTTTTTTTTTTCATTTTTCATATTGTTATCGAATGAAACTTTAGGAACTGTTTAATTACATGGAAAAGTAAAATAAAATAGTTAATTTTTGTGACAAGTTAAAAAATAAATTAAGACGTATGATGAGATGACATCTTACTTTGTGGCTTTGTTAATGGAAAAATATTATTTGGTGGTTGAGGAAGAAAAAAAAATCGTGAAAAATGATGAAGAATGAATTAAATGAGCATTAAATAGAGGGTATCAAATTACATGGCTCACTTATTTTCCATCTTCTTACACAAATCAATATTTTCTTATTATTTTTCATATTTTTATAAAACGGAGTTTTAGAAAAACCAAAAGTCAAATCAAAGGACTAAGCTATCAAAATATGGAAATTTTAATTTGATAGAAATTTTATTAATATATTTTTTGGGTTGCACGTTATTTAAATACGCTATTATTTTTTAATCTCACTATTTTTTGATTGTTAATATTTTTATTTTACTGCGCCGTTTGGCACAAACAATACATAATTGTTATATACTTTATAATAATATTGTAGTTGCAAAATATAGGCTAAAATATTAGTTATAGAGTCTATATTGGGTTCAATGACTTAGCTCTTGATATTTTGAGCGTATGCTCAATCTCATTGTCTAATTGTAGTTGCAAAATATAGGCAAATTAGATTTCCCGAGGCTATTTTCGTATTATAGGTGCATTGCTTTTGTATAACATATCTTGATTTATCACAATAATTAGAATTCTCACTAATCATACACCCTTCTTATAATTAAGAAATTAACTTTTGCCCTTGAGAAACGTACTTTTTTTTTCCTTTTCCTTTTGAGTTCTATAATTATTTATGTTGCTTATTCTATGTGTAATTAATCTACCAAATTGCACACTAAAAAATAAATATTCTTAACCATTAATTAAGTCACAGTCTTAAAAATTATTAAAATTAAACAAGAAGTATTAATTTAAGAAAGGCATAGTATAACATATGTAACAATTATGTTTCTGCGTAAGTTCGTTGTATTATTAGTAATATATTTTTTATTCTTTTACAACAAAAGAAAACAAACTAGAAAAGAAAAACTAGAGGCATATTTTTTCCGCGTAGTGTCGGACTGTCGTGACTCTTAAGCAAATTGTTTCTTATGGTGCAAAATTCGGCTTGCAAAAAGGTCGTATATAGGTAATCAGTAAAGTTTGTGCTCAAGCACACATTATAAATATTCCGGGATATTGAAAAATAAAACTTGTTTGAAAAAGTTTTCAGCAAAACAACCGGTTAGTAATATTTTAATTTTGTAAATTAAGGGATATGTTTGACCAAACTCTAAAATCAGTGCGAAATTAACTTTGTAGTATAATTTGAAATTGTATTTTTTTTAATAGAATCTTATAAAATTAAGTTTGCACTACATTTGTTTTTATCATATCATTGTAATAAGGGTTTAATTGATAGTGCTCTAGAATCATTTCAACAAATTACATATTAAAACTCATTTATTAATAAAATACACACGGTAATTTTTTTGGTGTTATATATGCAAAGTTAAGTTCACTCCTTGTTTCCTAAAACATTACTATGTATTGGGTTTATTTGATATTGTTTTAGAGGTTTATGAGTGAAAAATAAGAATAATATTTTTGGTCAAAGCTCTCATTTTAAAACACAATTAATAAATAGGACTTTATTTTAGGGGAAAAAACAAAAAAATAACAAAAACCTAGGCCCTTATTTTCAAAAATATTATTCGCTGGATATTTTTTTTACAAAAAAATTATTACACAAGATTTTTTATCACATTTGCAGTAAATATATTTAGAAGTAGAAGAAGAGGCATCTTTTTATTTTTTTATTTTTTTTATATGAAGCAATGTGAGAACAGTGATTATTTGGGGTACAGATAGGGGAAGGAAGGAAGGAAAATCAATGAAACCATTCGAACCAATGACCCGATGTGTTAAAGAAAACTTAATTAAATGACTCATGACCTTATAAATGAAAAGAGCAGTATTTTAAAAAAAGTCTATATATTATCTGGTATAACATTACACACGCATCTACATCTCCACAAAATTTCATCAAGAAATATAAATCAGAAGTCAATGTAATAAATATTTAATACATATGTTCATCTTCAATCATTAAAATTTAGATGATTCTCTCACCGACTTCTAAAGTGAATATTTTAATAAAATTTTGTACAAATAATCTTCAACACCTAAAGTATATCCATCAAACTAATTTCAAATATATATATATATATTCTTTTAACTCTCAAACTAAATCCCATTTAAAGAAATTAGAACCAAAGTTAATGGCCAAGTGCATGTACATAAATTACTTCTACAAAATAAATTCAATGCTATAATATTTAAGAAGTAATGATGATAACATGGAATAAAGTCCATAACTTTTTCTCCACCGCATGCATTCTTTGCTGTCTCTTTTTCTTTTTTGTCTAATTATTATGGAAGACTAATTGCTTTTAACCTTTTCTCTTTCTTGTCTCTCTCTCTCTTCAATTATCCCAATCTCTTCTCAATGTAACTTATTCACAATCATTCCCCATATTTATTACCTCATCTGCAACATAATTGCTTTAGCTTAAGCTAATTCATCGGCACAAATTAAGAATGAATAAATTAATAGCAAGAAATTACAGATAAAAATAAAATTACTCTATTTTTTTTACAACAAAAGAAACCAAATAAGAAAAGAAAAACTAGAGGCATATAAATTCTTTCCGGGTAGTGTCGGACTGTCTTAAGAAAATTGTTTCTTATGGTGCAAAACCAGGCTTGCAAAAAAGTTGTATAGAGGTGATCGTTTGTGCTCGAGCACACACAATAACTATATTTACAATAAGAAGAAGAGGGTCTTTTTTTATATATATGAAGCGATGATGAGATCCGGTAGTTTCTTTGGGATAAGGAGAGGGTAGGGAAGGAAACTCATTAAAACAATTCGAACCCATGACCCCATGCGTTAAAAGAAAAGAAAGAAAAGTGAAAATTAAACTACTCATGACCTTGTAAATGAAAAAAGCATCACTTTACCATTTGAGCAAAAATAATTCTATGTTATTAAAGTCTTTTAAAAAGTCTTTATATATATGTATATATATATTATCGGGTATTATGTACAATATTACGCACGCATCTAGTAGATTATCCTCATAAAATTTCATCAGGAAATTTAAATCAGAAGTCGGTGTGATAAATATTTAATGCATATATATATGTGCATTTTTAACTATTAAAATATAGTTAATCAACTCACTCACTTCTAAATTAAATCTTCTGATGAGATTTTGTAGAAATAATCTTCATCATCTAAATCATGATCACCAAAATTTCATAAAAAAAAAAGTTCATCCATTTAATCTTTGAACTAAATCCCATTTAACAAAAAAAAAATAAAGTTAATCAAAAAGAAATTAGAACCAAAGTTCATGACCTTGTAAATGAAAAAAGGATGTCTTTTAAAAAGTCTTTATATATATATATATTATCGGGTATTACATACAATATTACACACGCATCTAGTAGATTATCTCCATAAAATTTCATCAAAAAATTAGAAGTCAGTGTGATAAATATTTAATGCATATATATACGTTCATTTTTAACTATTAAAATATAGTTGATCAACTCACTCACTTCTAAATTAAATCTTCTGATGAGATTTTGTAGAAATAATCTTCATCATCTAAATCATAATCACCAAAATTTCATAAAAAAAAATTTAATCCATTTAATCCTTGAACTAAACCCCATTTAACAAAAATAAAAATTAAGTTAATCAAAAAGAGTCAAGTGCATGGCGAATACTTTCCATAAAATAAAATAAATTCAATGCAATAATATTTATGTAATGATGCTAGCATGGAATAAAGTCCATAACTTTTTTCTCCACCGCGTTCCTTGCTGTCTCTTTTTCTTTTTTTCTTTTTGTCTAATTATTATTATTTAAGAAGACTCATTGACTTTGATTATCCCAATATATGCTCAATCTCATTCACTTCCTCTGCAACATAATTGATTTTAACTTACGCTTTGAAAGTTCCTTTTTCTCCTTCTTGTCTCTCCCTTCGATTATCCCAATCTCTTCTCAATCTAGCTTATTCACAATCAGTCCTCATATTTGTCAGATCCTCTGCAACATAATTGCTTTAATTAGCTTACGGTTGGGTGCTCGAAAACTCATTACGAAAAAACTAGCTTTGTCTAATTATAATGGCCACCGTAAAAGCCCACGAAGCCTCTTCTTCCACTTGTTACGATGTGTTTTTGAGCTTTAGAGGCGAAGACACCCGTAAAAATTTTACGGATCACCTCTATACAGCTTTAGTTCAACAAGGATTTCGCACATTTAGAGACGATGACGAGGTTGAGAGGGGCGAAAATCTTCGGACGGAATTAGAAAAAGCGATCCGTCAGTCAAAGATTTCAATAATTGTCATATCCAAGGATTACGCATCTTCTACATGGTGCCTCGATGAACTTGTGATGATCCTCAATCAAAGGATGAACTCGGGGCATTTAGTTTTGCCTATATTCTACGATGTGGATCCATCCGAGGTTCGGAAGCAAACAGGTAGGACAGCCGAAGCATTTGCTAGATATGAGGAGCAATTTGAGGCAAATACAGATTTTGAAGGGAAAAGAAAACTGATGGAAAAGATAAAAAGGTGGAGATCAGCACTCAGAGAAGTTGCTGATTTGATTGGGCTGGACTTGCGAAATCATGTTGATGGGTAAATAAGTTCCTCATTGTTCTTCTCATATATGCTTGCAATATTTGTTGTTGTCCTGTATTTTCTTATTTTTCCAAGACAATAGGCAAATTTCCATTTACTCTTGCTACCTTTTTTTTTTCAAAATTAAGGTAAAGTATCTCATATTTTAATAACTTAATTACTATTGACAACGAAACCTTTTAATTAGTTTATACACGTCAATTATTCATCCAGTTGGGTGTTTTTTGGGTTAATTAAGTAATATAATATGAAACTTATAACAGAACATCGGTGTATTATCGCTGCAGTACTACTTGTTGGAGAGCATAAATGATATGCATTGTTGCACGCTGCCTAGCAATATAAGTTTTGGGGAAAAATTGTTCCTAAAGTGTTATTAGAGGTCTAGTTATCTACAATCACTACTTTGAGTCCTCGAGTTTGCATTTTTTCCCCATTTGTATTAGTAAGATCAAAAAAAAAATTACACGTGCACTTTGGTTTGTCTCTCCACACACCAAACCCCATATTAAAAGATTACAGCTACTGAGCTCCCATGTATAGGGTGAGGACAAGTTCCACAGAGCAAAAACTTTTCAACAAACTTGCTCCCTTCTTCATTACTAACTTAGTATGCATACATTTTTAAGGGCTATTTGATTCAGGCTGGTCCATTCAGAATTAAGAGTTTTGATTGTGTTTGGTTGGTTGGTTTAAGAATTTAAATTTGAATACTTATTTTGCCTCTTAAAAAATGAGAGGCTGAAATCTTAATTTTTAAAGAGTAAAATTGCTTTGCCCTTATCCTATAAGATATAGCAAATTTTTATTTTTTTTATATAGAATAAGATGATAAGGGAAAATTTATCCAATTAACATTTATTCAGCAATCAGATGTGATATATTTAAACAAATAACACATATTCAGATATGACATTCAGAAGCAAAACAATCAAATTTTTCAGATTCAATTTTCGGAATTCAAAAGCAGTATTCTCTCTTCAGATTCAAACAACGAAACAAATGGACCCTTAGTTCTTGTTTTTCTATAATAAGTTAAAACTCAAAAGGATAATTTGTTAACCATGGAAGAAGCCTCTTATAGTTAAGATTTTGGATCCTTTACAGTTTGGTCCTTCATGTTTGACTTTTACAAATTCAAAGAAAATACTATGTCAACTATTCATTATATATATAATACTTTTAATTCGGGATAACATAGTTGTATTATGATTGCTGTTGTTTTTACAAGATTTTATGGTTTTTTTTATAGAGTATCGATGTATCTAATTATCTATCTTTCTTATCCAATTGAATTAAATTTGTAGGCATGAATCCAAGTTTATCCAAAAAATTATAAAAACGATCAAAGATAAATTAAGGCGCACAACCTTGGATGTTGCTCCATACGAAATTGGAATGGATTCTCGAGCAAAATATATAAATATGTGGCTACAAGACGGCTCAAATGATGTTAGCATACGTGCTATTTGTGGTATGGGCGGAATTGGAAAATCAACCATTGCAAAATTTGTTTATAATCAAAACTCTGGTAGTTTTGATGGTAGTAGCTTTCTCGCAGACATTAGACACGTCTCTGAACAACCTAATGGTTTAACTCGTTTACAAAGACAACTTCTATCAGATATTTCAAGGAAGAAACAAGGAAAGATATACAATGTTGACGTAGGACTTGCTCAGATAAAAAATGTCATATGCGGTAAAAAGGTGCTTCTCGTACTTGATGATATGGAACAAAAGGATCACATAGATGCGGTACTCGGAAAGAAGGATTGGCTTTCCCCAGGAAGTAAAGTTATCATAACTACTAGGCGCGATAGGTTGCTAGAGCCTCATCAGATTTTTATGGTTGAGAAAATGGGCAAAGATGAATCAATTAAGCTCTTTAGTTTGCATGCCTTTGGAGACCATTGTCCAATCAAAAGTTACACAGAGCACATAAAAAGAGCAGTGCAAATTTGTGAAGGGCTTCCTTTAGCTCTTAAAGTTGTAGGTTCTTCTTTGGCCATGAAAAATGAAGATGAATGGGTCAGCCAACTAGAAAAACTGGAAGCAATACCTCCCAATCAAATCCTTCAGAAGCTTAAATTCAGTTATGACTCTTTAGAGGATGACCACGATAAAAGATTATTCCTTCACATTGCTTGTTTCTTTGTTGGAATCGATAAGGATTATACAATTAAAATACTACAAAAATGTGACCTTCACGCAAAAATTAGAATTCAAAATCTAATTGATCATTGTCTCTTAGAAAGGAATAGTCAAGGAGTATTGAGAATGCATAGATTAATTCAAGAGATGGGAAAAAAAATTGTTTATGAAGAATCACAAGAGGCTGGAGAGCGTAGTAGAGTATGGGATAATGGGGATGCCTTTAATGTATTGAAAAATGAAACGGTAAAAAACATTTCATGTTTTTATTTTTCTTTGTTTGCATGTATTCTAATAACTTATCCACTTCTTCTTTTTTAAACTAGGGTACAAAAACAGTTGAAGGCCTTACCATTGACATGCGTATGTTGAAGGATGCTCATAGCAATGCAAAAAAGCGTCGCTATGAAGAATTTTGTGACAAATCAATATTCTCAAAGCGTGTCGACTCGTTAAAAAGACGTTTTACTTTCATATCTGGGCAATCAGTAAGCACAACTTTCAGAAGTTCAAATGAAGTATACTTGAGAACGGATGCATTTAAAAATATGTCAAGACTAAGGCTACTCAAGCTCAGTTATGTAGAACTTACGGGAAGTTACGAGAATTTCCCTAAAAGTTTAGCATGGTTGTCTTGGCATGGATTTCCTTTAAAATCTATTCCGGTTGAATTTCTACTGGAGAACATAGTTGCGCTTGATTTGCATCATAGTAGATTGGAACAAGTTTGGAAGGCCACCCCGGTACGATATTCTTTTATTTTTCTTATTTCCTCCATTTTTGGTCTTGATTTATCTATGGAATTAATGGTCCTTTTTTCCCTGCAGTTTCTTGGATCATTGAAGATCCTTGATTTGAGTTATTCTGAATGCCTTGCAAGAACCCCCAACTTCTTAGGACTCCCCAACCTTGAGAGATTGATCCTTAAAGGTTGTGTACGTTTGGTTGAGATTTGTGAATCGATTGGAGACTTAGAGATGCTTAATTTACTTGATCTAAAAGATTGCAAAACTCTGATGAAGCTTCCAAGAAACATTGGCAAGCTAAGATCTCTGAAGACTCTAGATATCTCAGGTTGCAATATCAGTGAGTTGCCAAGTGAGATGAGAAACATGCAATTATTAGAATTGCTTAATGCTAATGGGATTACCATAAACCCATTACACAGTAATAATGGGGAGGTTAAATGGTGGCAACGAATTGTCTGCTTAACGGTGTCAACACCAAGGAAAGGTCCAAAGACTTTCTGGGCTTCTTTGCCATTCTCTTTGAAAGAATTACGCCTGTGTGGATGCAATCTATTTGAAGATTCATTCCCCAAGAATTTCGGTAACCTACCATCATTGTCCATTTTGGACTTAAACAAAAATCCATTTCAGAGACTACCAAATTGCTTAAAGGATCTTAGTAGTTTGCGTAGCCTTGATATATCTAGTTGTTATGGGCTCCAAACACTTGACTATAATTGCCTTCCAAAATATTCTCTTAATGTGGACGTGATGGGGTGTAGTTCACTGGAAAAAATCAAGTCTTCAGGCATTGGTTTTATCAACCTAGAAGGTTGCTCTAAATTGTTTGATATTGAAGACTGGGCCAAGGTATTTCTCTTTCTCTCTGTTTGTGCATGCGCACATATATATATATAGCGATGGCCAATAAAAATATAAATTAAATTAACAATAATTATATATAAATAAAAAATTAAAATTGTAAATGCCAATTAAATTGTTTTTCTAAAAGATATTGACTTGTAATAGAAAACAATTATATATGAATATCATGATAAATATTAATTTTCCCTAATTAGGAGTTAATACTCTTTGATTTGGTTTCTCTTTTTCTCTTTTTTTTTGGGCCTTAGAATTTATCAAGTTAGCTTTTAATCAGAGATGGAGCCAAAAAAATTTGTGTGGAAGGGCATTCTTAGCATTATAAAATAATAATATTTGTAGTGAAGCAATTAATGTAATAACTTTATTATCTATAGGTAAATACGTTTAGCAGTGGACTTTAACTTTTGCATATTTTAAAAAGATATAATTTTCAATGTAATTAATTGATTAAAATTTATTTAGTACCATAGAATATGGTACATCGACTATGTCGAAAAACTAAAAATAAAGTCATACACAATATTATGAAAGAATAAATGAGACTCTTAATTTGAGACCCATAAAAATACTATATTTTTAACTTCCCCAAATATAATGCAAACTCAAAGTGAAAATGAGTATCAAATAATAAAACTTGACAAATTGAGAGGGGGCATTTTAATTATTTTTCAAACTTTGAGTGTGTTAACGAAAACATATATAGACTAAGAGAAGAAAGTGAGGAGGGGCATGTGCCCCATCTAGGCACATGCTAGCTTCGTCACTGCTTTTAAATTTAGATAGATGGTGCTAAAGTTCTACAAGTCTATGCCAAAATAAAGTATGCATCGTGTGATTTTGTATATTTCATGCTTTACATATTACACATTTTTTAGCATGGTGAACATTGTTTTGACAATATAACCATCTTCTTTTGTTAAATTTTGTTACAATCATACGACAAATTATGGCATAGGAACTAGAAATTCCATGCAAAATTTATTTGTTCTTCAAAAGAATACGAAAACTTCTATATATCATTATATTTAAATACTGCATAAGTTAGATATGGTTAATCGTATATTTATACTTTTAAGTTTTTTTTGAACTTTATCATTTTTGTATTTGTAGTTCATTAATATCTATTATCTTTAAGCTTACATTAAATATTAGAGGATCAAAAAATTTATAAAGTAAAAGAACACTTTACATGAATAATTTTTACAAAATTAGTTGTAGAAAAGAAAGTTGATTGCCCTACTTCCAAGGTTGATAATCTGCTTTTGAGGTAAAAGATCGATACTATAATTTCAAAAGAAGAAAAAAAAGATAGCATCTACAAACATAATTTTGATATTATATATAGTATACATAGTTAAAGAAGTTTTGAACTATTAATAAAAATCGGTATTTCAATATTCAACTTAATTCAGTAGGCGAATTATATGTATGGCAAATAAAATCAAAATAGCTCATAGAATAATCAAAAAATATTCACTAACATGAAAAGCACAGGCATGTACCATATTTATAGCACACCAATTCTCAACAAACATGTACCCTATATATATATATATATATATATAATTTTAACTCAAAAAATAGACTATGATTTACTCTCAACAAATTAATAAAAGTTCAAATCAAACTTTTACATTCACACTTTTATAATATACTAGTTTTTATGCATGTGCATTGCACGTGATTTTAGTTATTAAAAAAGATGATTTATTTTGTCCATTAATGACTACGTACATATTAAGAATTAAATAATTAGTATGAAATAAAAATAATCACAAATAAGCAAAAGACATAGTATCAAGTGTAACATTTAATTAATAATTATAAGAAAATCATAAAATCGGTCAACTATATAAAAATGTTATAGATACATGATAACAAATGATCATATATATAAGAGAGAAATATGTCTTTAACAAATTTTTAGAATTGATAGATAGTTAATATATTAAATGTATGTGGATTATTATGCATAGTATCACAAAATAAATAATAGATTGTATAGTCTGATGATGTATAAGCTAATGTTAAATAACTTTGTAGTTTTAATATGGTTTATTAAATATACATACTTTTGCGATGAGTTTTGAAAAGCTCCTAATTCAACACAAACTATAACTTATATAATTATTTTAACCAAATAAAGTAGAGTTTAAATTTATTTAAACTACTAATACTAACATAAAATATATGGAGTTATACACTATTTGATATACTAATACTAATAAAATTCTAACTTGTTTAATTAGAATATTAATGCTATAATATAAAATATATAAAGTTATATTATTTTTTTTAATACAAATCTTAAAATCTTGTGTTTAAAATGAAGAACATATATTTATCTTTTTTTAAAAAAAAAAAAAAACACTTAAATTATTTGTATTTATATATATATAAAGTGTGATTCGGCTGGCCCAGGTATATGTATATTTTGAGTTCGGGATATTTAACACATATTATCCGATTAAGAGATCTCCGATGCCTTCCCGTGAAAGAATTAAGGGTTCATCAATATGTTTTACTGTTCCTTCACATTCTCCTCAAAGGATCCACTGCTTGAATGTGTACTGTACGTTCGGAGATCCCGAAAACGATGACGTTGCTGTAGCGGCTCCTCGTGTAAGAATTGGAGAAGTCAATAGAGGCCATTTTGGTCTAGCTGTTAGAATCGAGAATAAGACGAAGGATCGCACATGGATTTATTTGCCTTTTCATGTTCCTATTAATGATGCGGAATGGGTGGGCAAATGGAGGTTTGGGAATCAGATGGAGGCTGGAGATGAAATTATTGTTACATTTGACTGGGATGATGAAAATGCGATAAAGGAGTGTGGTTTCAATATTGTGTACTGTGACCAAGAAGACGAGAACGGAACCACAACTATAGAGAATTCACTTCATGATTTTCCAGCATTCCAGTTGAGTTCAGGGGCATACTTCCTAAGCAGATACAAGAGATTTCTTCATGAAGATTATTTGCCCTTGAAAGCTTACAACGATCGTAGCTTATTCCGGTTTGCATCTAATACCCTCCTATTTGATTTTGCACTTGCAGAAACAAGCGTCAACTCTTATTTTTGATGATGATAGATATTGAATGTAACACACTAAAATCTACATTTTACATATTCTTCCCTCAAATAGGTGGAAAAAACCTCTGTCCTAAAACAGATTTTATTATCCTAAAATTTTTGCAGTAGGGGTTGGAATGGGATAGAATAAGAAAGCGATGACAATTGAATGTGGTGCAGAGAGCAATGAAAACATGAGCAAAAAGGGCATTCAAAAGTTTGTTGTAGATCAAGGTGATTTAACTATACTCTTTACCTTTCTTCTTGCTTGCTAAATTTTTGAAAATATGAGGAAATGTTGAATTATGCGTTCAATTCCTAATTTTTGGCTTGCATGTTTCTTAGTCCTAGTACCTTAAGGCATGTTTGTGCCTTGTAATTGTGATTTTTCTTGGATTGTTCTTGTTATTTTTATACCACGGTCAGAAAGGCATTGTAAGAAACTGATATTAAATAATAACAATCTGGTATCAGGGCATAATAGAAAGGAATGACATGGAGGCAGAGACAACACTCAAAATTTTTGCTTATTTATCCTATTTAAACTAAGACATCTTGTTTTAATGTATAGGAAGAAGGAATGACATAAAAGGTTGCAAAGGCATAGAGCAATGAGCAATCTACAGTTTTAAGAAGGTGCTTTTGTCCTGTGATAAGAATTGTTCTTTTTAAGTTTTGACAACGAAAGAGAAGTTGTAAATGTCAATGTAAATACTCAAACATGAACATTTTTGTTTTGTTTCTTTATTTTTGAATCGGCAACTATATGCCAAGTGTATGAAACAGGTGTCCGTTCTCTCATCCTAATCATCTGTTTTTTCCTTCTCTAGGTTAACAAAGGTGTTAGTGTATTGTTTAAATTATATTTCAAGATAGAACAAGTTTCATGAATCACTCCTAATTTTATTCCTTGCAACCTAGCGTCATCCTACCCTTCCTTAAACTAAGAGCGCACTTTGATTTCTAGAACGTTCTAGATTAAAAGTCTCCTTTCTAAAATCAATGTACCAAATCTCCTGATAACTAGCAAGTTCATTCATTCATTGATAACATTGAAATCAGAGTATTCACAAAATAGTAACTCTTAATTTGGCAGACATAATAAATCTTAGGCAGAGCAATGTATGGAGCAAGCAAGGTATGTATTAATTTATAGAGCAGCACTAAGTGGTGCTTTGTAGATTTACCTCAATGGAACTAACAACTTGCTCATATAGAAAATTGAGAACTTGTTGCAGTCAATATTGGAGTAACTGCAGGGGACAGCCGAAGTCCATATCAAAAAATTAACACAATCATATCATTATTACATCAAAATACCATAATATATGTACATCTCTGTAAAAAAAATTCCAACAAAGTTGTACCATGTTTTCTCAGCTCCTAAAGGTAACTTGATATAGAGCTTTCCAGCCAAAATTGGAGCAGCGGGTGTTGATTTCGATTGTGTTAAACTGTTCATTATAATTTTATCAGCTAAACTGGTCACGACAACTGTTCACTTGCACTATCATGGATATTTATCAGTTTGACTAGAATTGCTGGTGTGTGTTGATTTCGTTCAGCTGTTTGACTGCATTCTCGCCAAATTGATAAGTATCCAAGGATATAAAGATGATAGTACGAGTGTTCTTCCGCCCAATAATGAAAAAATCAATTGTGCTAAGAGGGATTTAAATGACTCTTTGTATCTAAAATAAGCAAAACTGACACAAAAGCCTCTCCAACTCTCTTTGCCATTGTGTACTTTTCCCTATAATTGAACAAATCAAGCCTTCTTACTCTCTGTCTGTTGTTTCTGAAAAACTTAAAAAGATGACAGCATTTTTCAAGTTCTGTTATCCATGGGTAGGATAAAGATTTATGTTGACCTACGTTAGTAGTTTGCTAATCGGTTTCTAAAATGCAAAAGGCACTCAACCTAGACTTTTGCAACCTATATGAAACCTCCCTAATACTCGAGGCATTTTCTTGAATTTTCACTCTTTATGTTCCAAATAATTTGCGTGAACCAACACAGTGAGCCAAAATTTGGTGGTAAGGGTGGGGGGCAAAAAAAATTCACTATAAATTTATTTTGTACAAGAACACTAGTAAAATTAAGCATATTTCAGAAATCAATTGAGGCCCACTTCTCCCTGCCCCTGAAATGAGCCTTTGTGAAGCACTTAGCAATAAAGCAAGAATTTCTGCAGATGCAGAACAAACCAAAGTTTTAAGTTCAAGGGAACAAACATCAGCAAAAGACCTAAGACAGTTAATCCCTTCCCCATCTGACTCGCCCGAATTCACCACCGATCAAAACAAGCCAGAAAGATCATATTAAATGGCTTACTGTTTCAATGACCTTGGCCTGTCGAGAGGAGGCATGCTTCTGCGCATTTTTTCTACACTCGGGATAGGAAATTAGTAATCAAGAAATCAAATTTTCCAAATCCATGATAAATCAGCATAAATACTAACAGAAGCAGATCTTGGTATGCAGGTGCTTCCTCACATTTGAACTTGTATGAACAGAGAGAACTGCTAAATTTGCACACAATGCCTTATCAACATTCTCAATCCAAGTGATCATTCTTCGAATACATACATTTTGTGACTACTAACTTTTATATCAATTACATTATTCAAATCTCCTAGATGCCTTTATCACTCTCTCCGTAGTATCGCCTTCTGCTCTAGGTCCCTTAATAAATTATTGCAACACCTAAGTAGAATTCATCGCCTCACAAACTCTCATCCTTAGTACAAAGTACCCTCACCTATATCTATGATACAAATTAAGAAAGGTTTTTTTATTTGACTACTAACATTATACATCATATCCAGAGGCCATTGAAACCCAAAAAAAAAGAGAAAAAAATCCGGAGGCCACAAATTCAATTCGCACAACGGACTACAAATTAGTTTCACACACACACTCTTTAAACTGCACAACCCGAGATTTTGGGAAAAGGGGCTTGTAGAACACTTCTCTGATAAATTAAATATGTTTTCTTTGTAACATATTAGTGATATCTTGTGCCAAAGGCACTATAAGTTGACACAACATCTTTTGTCGAAGGACTCATTTCGAGTTTTAAAGGGCGGTGCCCAAATCTGTCATAAACACTTTTTTTTTTGAATTTAACTAAAAACACATTTTAACACCCCTTATTTATCGCAAACACCTCCCTCCATTACATGATGTTAGGTGAGTGCTTAGCAACACACTCTCCTCATTTGAGCCATGTGAGTGTATTCACCTCTCATTAGGCGGGAACTTACTTGAAAAACACTATGGCACTCTATTACTTGATTTTAGGCAACTTCTTACCAAAAAAACTCTCCTTAAGTGGGCTGAGTATATGTGATTGCACTCAACTCTTATTAGGCGAGTCATAAGAGGGTGTTAGTGATAATAAATTTACTTTCAAGAAATGTTTGTGATAAGGGGGTGTTTGTGACAAATATGATGGTATAAATAACACCACCCGTTTTAAATCATTTCCGGAATGTAATATTCCATTCCAAAATGATTCTGATGTTTGATTCGAGTTTTGGCCAAGAAATTCATCATTTAAGGAATGGAATATTTTTTCAAAATTCCCCCTCTTAAATAGATAAGAATAGAGATTACTCTACGTATTCTCTTTGAATTTTCTCTTAATATTTCCTCTAAATACCAAAATATCCCTTTTACTTACGAGGCAACTTCTTCTTCTTTTATTTTTCATTTATATTTTTATAGGTACTTTTCATTTATATTTCCTCTAAAAAAATTATGATTAAACTTTTTATTTTATTATTATTATTATTTACTTTTTATTATCAAATACATACAGCATTTTTTCGCAATCCTTAATAATGAAAACTTGAATTTTAACATTGTAAAATTGTTAGAACTTGTCTTCTAAATTTATAAAATGAAGAACGTTTTGGTATTTCACAAGTATTTCATTCATATTCTCATTTGAACTAAATATAGAGATTGAGAGGTAATTAAACATTCATAGAAAGAAGAATTAATGTCCAAACTAAACATTGGCAAAACATCAAGATGATAAACAATACCATAGTGAAAAAGGAACGAGAAAAAATGGGGAAGTTGAAAGAAATTACCCATTAGCTTGGTGTATTCAAGCTCATCATCCCAGTCAATTATCGAAACTCTTGCCATAGCAATCAATTCCAGATTTAGTTGAAGGCGAGAATTTTAAATTGATAAATTTAAAGAGCATACTATATTCATTTCATAGAATAGAATGAAAAGCCTCTGGCCCAAAGATTATGTTGTCCTAAATGTTTTGCAGTTGAGCCTCATATAGAGATAACAACTGAAAACTGAATGTGGTGCAAAGAGTAATGGAGACACGAGCAAAAAGGGAATCCAAAAGTCTCTTGTAGATCAAGGTGACTTCAATATAATCTTTCCCTTTTTTTTTACTTCCTAAATTTAGCGACTGATAAATTGACAGATTATGTGTTCAATATCTAGTAGGTTTAGGCTTGGCTTGTTTCTTAGTCCATGATGTTGTCAAACAAAGCCTAAGAATCCAAATTTTTTGCTTGTGGAGTTGTTAGGCAATCAAAACAACTACCCATATGCTCTGGTAGATTGCTGATATTAGGCCTTGTGCTTGCATAGATCAAGGCAATGGTTTAGGCTTATGTTGGAATTATTTCCTGATTTTTACGGTTGACAAATTCTTGTAATATGTATAAATATGTTCCTCCTTGAAAGAAGAAGATACACTGAAATATATAAACCTTTCATCTATATCCTTAAATCCTTACATGGTATCAGAGGGGTCTCATGACCTAACTCCTTCATTTTTCCTTTTCCGCTCACTCTAATGGTTGAAGCCCTTCCTCTAATCATAAAAATCGTATCCCATACATCGGTACCTTTTTGCTCGTTATTCTACCATGGCTGCTCCTGTGTCTTCTACTAACTTTACTGCCCCAATATTGTCTATCCCAAACATCACCGACCTTGTTACTTTGAAACCGAATGAAAACAATTACCTCCTTTGGTGTAAACAAATGAAGCCCTTATTTAGTTGGATAAAATTTTTGGTGTTTTATCGATGGCTCTTATCCACGTTAATCAGAGTTTTTGCCATCCACAGAGACTCAACTACGACAGAAATTTTGAATATCTTCTTTGGCATCGAATTGATCAGGCCATTGTCAGTATAATTATGGCTACTTTGACTGAATCTATACTCGCTATGGTTGTGGGTTATGACACTGCTCATGAGACTTGGGATTTCCTTCAACGCCATTATGCGCAAAAATGTCATGCGAATGCCCAAAACTTACACTTTCAATTGTTTGGCATCTCTAAAGGATCTCAGTCTATCTCTGAATTCTTGTCTGACTCTTTGGCCTCCATTAGCGAACCAGTCTCTAATACCGATTTGGTATCTTGTCCTCTTCATGGCCTTGGTCCTGACTACGCAATGCTTGTGACAGTTAGTATGAATTTTCCCCACTTCCACACTTTGAAGATTTGCATGCTCCGCTCCTCACCTTTGAAAATCAAATTTCTACACCGTCAAAGCCCATTGGAACTACCCTTTTAGCCACTCAATCCTATGGGCAATCTTTTGTCATTTCTCAACAATCCCATGGATTTCATTCAGGACCTCACACCAACACAACCCATCGAAATGGAAAATCTAACCGTGGTCATCGTAATCGTAACAACATAAATCAAGATAACCACAATAAAAACAACTGGTAATTCTGTTATGACTTATTCCCAACGATTTGTGCCTCCACGACTCCACCCTTCCCTTTTTCTTTAGGCCCCTCAGTTTCTTATAGCTATGCGACGCCGTCTACTCTTGTTGTACCTGGCCATCTCACCAATGCCTTTGCTGGTCTACAACTCTCTAACCAAGGATACGCCGAAGGAATATCGCGTTGTGTTAGCCCAAGTGCAAGCATGTCAAGTTGTAATGTAGTCTCGGAAGTTCGAGTGTCAAACCACAGGGATAGTCGAAAAGGCATACAATAGATTACAGGTAAAATGGTTTTTTTTCAAATTTTGTAAGTTGGATTTGTTGTGAAACAACAGAAATGTAAAATGGTTGTGAAAATAAGCAAGAAAGCACTAAGGTATTAGGAAGCTAATTGCGATTTAAGAACTGGTCTTTGCTAACTCATACAAAGACTTCAACACAAGGTTTCTCGAGATATAGGAAATGTTGGTGTATCTCTCAATAGCAAAAGGTGCGACGCTAGGCGACTCATTCCCGAATTGAAGCTATATCAAGAAAGAATATCAGAACATTCCACCAAAGATGAAGCTATCATATCTATCTCTTAGCTATAGGTGTGAAGCAAGGCAACTCATTCCCGAAGAAGCTAATCCGAGACAGAAATGGCAAATTCATCGTAAACAGGTTTATCATAAATCAAGTGTCTGAAATCTCATGATTTAAAGAATGAAAATTAGAAAGTGAATCATAACTATGAAACGGAACGAAGTTCACGGGCTAAATTTGTCAACTCATCATTTATCATTTGAAAAAGAAAATAAAGAGGCTAAGTATCTCCTAAGGTGTAAAAAGCACTCAATATATCAACAAATGAATCAAAGATAAGCCAAACAAATTTACATCCCATCCATAGGGTTTTAAGAACTATTCATAGTCTCTACAAAAAGTAAAAGGTCCATGGATGGGGGAAGGGCAATACAAGCTTTCTAGAACCATACGAATATGTTGTATATTCATTTACACTAAGAACTAAATATACAATGCATATTAAGTCTTGACTTAATATAAAAATACCTAAAAAGCTTGTAAAATAAGGATATTGAAGAAGAATGGGAATCACAACTATTTAGCAAACTTTAAACATGGATTGAGTTAATAATTACCAACAATTATATCGCAAATTGTTCCTGTAACCTTAGTAAGAGACTATTCCATAATAAATACAAGAACAAGTATTATATATGAAGATATCATTCTTACAACTCAAGAACTTACAAGAGAAAAATGAAGAAAAGATACACTTTAGCTCTCCCTTCTCTCTAGAACTCCCTTGTGTCCAAGATCAATAATATAATCCCCCCCATTTGATCCCTTAGATTAAAACTAGCTAAATATGTACTTTAATGAATTAACAAAGCAAGGAAAAATATCTAGGAACATTTATCCCCAAAAAAGGGGCTAAAAGTAGAAGTTCGTGGCTGTCCCCGCCAGGCCATGATTGATCATGGCAAACCCATGATCGATCATGGCCCACCCATGATCGATCATGGGTCATTCTGCCTATTGATGATTTTCACCATGATCGATCATGGAATTTCATGATCAATTATGCTTTTGGAAATTCTCTAAATAAGCGCTTTTGCGAGCTTTTGACTAGCGCTTGATCATTTCTTTGATGGCCATTGAATCTTATGCCTATGAATACACAAAAACACACCTAGCGGGGCGACATTAGAAACAAACTCGCTAAGACACTAATCTCGAGATAAGCGGATAATTAGACAAAATTAATGCAAATAAATGCGTCAAGTCACTCCGTAAAGGAGTGAATGGATGACAATATTATGCGCTTATCAACTCCCCTCAACTTATCTCTTGCTAGTCCATTAGCAAGACAAAAACAAATATAATTACAACAATAATACGCTATACAAAAAGTTGTTAACTTCTAAGTTCCCAAAAAAGACGAATTGCATCTCTTGAAGGTTTTCAGAAATGATACCTACAAATATTAGAAGTTTGATCATGATGAATGACGAGAATGAAGATTTCAAGTTTTAATTTACAAATCAAGAGGCATTATTATCAACTTTCCAGAATGACGGACTTTTGAATGATCATTTAATTCTCCTATCTCCTTTAGAACACAATCTCATATTCCCCAATGCTTACATGCTAAACTTTGGATCAATCAATTCAATATAAACACAAAGAGTTATAATCATTCGAGAAGAAAGAGAGAACTTTTTCAAAAACAAAAGCTCTAAGATTTGTCGATTCTAAGCACTTTCTTTATATTTTTTCTTGAAAATTTCGCTAAATTAATTCAGGACGATTTTCATCTCTATGGGGGGCAGCGGTCTCACTTATGAAATTTACATAACTTGCTCATTCATTGAAGCTCAAAGGAAGCTATTCACCATTTTCCATATGGTAACCTTTATCCATCCATAATATTAGACAAAGAGACTTAACATATAATCAAGTGACGCTTTAAGTCAATATTAGGATAAAAGTCATCCAAGTTAACAAAGTGTTATGCATTTGCCCTCTCATTGGAGGATCTTTTCGAAAGAGCTTTCATCATTTTTGGACAAAAATTCCTCTTCTCTTAATGAAAATAAATCTAGGTGTTATTACCAAATTAGAACTACCCAAAGCAATCTAGCATATAGAACATGGAATATAACCGGATATGAGACCAAGTGAAGCAAATCAATTTAGATTATCATTCAAATTCCTATATAGACCAAAGAAATTCATGCCAAAAGCTAATTAAACCATCATCTTCATTAAACAAAATATCAATCATTCATCAATTTTCAAACTTCCCCAAAAAAATTTGAAACACATCTCTTCAACTCATGGAAATAGACAAAAACAAGCCAAAACAAAATAACGTACCCTCCTCAACTTAAAAGAAACATTGTCATCAATGGAAAGAGAACACGAAATACAAGAAGGTATTTCTTTGGCTATACTCTCCATGAGACAAAAGAAGAGACAAAAACAAAAACTATACAAAAACGAGTTAGAATTAGAATTGAATAAGCAAAAACCATAATATTATACCATTAAAACAAAGTTCTAACGTTAATGTTATGTCTAAATTCTAATACAATCCATTCCATGGGTCTACCGGCTAGAAATGAGGCTAAATCGTTAGTCGATGGCTCTATATAGCTGGTACCATCCGAGTAGGGGAGGTCATAGGCATTGTGTGGCAAAGTCGGGATTCCCGTGATCTCACTCAACACCTTAAGATTAAAATGGACGGTTTTTCCATGAACATGAGCAATATATGTGTACAATGTATTTGGAACTTGAATTAAACTTGCAATAAATTCGCGACAAATATTGATATAACATTGATTACCTTGTTCTCGCAAATAGTTAATCCATCCCGGATTTTGCTCGAACGTTGCTCGTTAGGAGAAATCATCCAGCGTACCGATGTAGACTGGCCTCACTATCACTACCGTCCTAGACCTGAAGGCATAGTTCCACCATTCAAACTCTTAGCGACTCTAGAATCCATGATAGTCGCCCCTTGCGGCTTGAATGACAACCGGCTTGGTGGGAGGGTTAAAGGAAGCCATAAAAGAGGATTGTGATACTTTATAGGAGAAAAAGATGAGAAATTTCGAGATTTGAATGGCTAGGGCTTGAAATTGGTGAGAAGAGAGAGAAAAATAGAGTTTGAGAGGGGTTTAACAATGGGGGTTTAAAATTGAGAGATTTGATGTGTGATTTTAGGCGAGGAAGGATGTAAATGGTGTTTGGGGAGGATTCGGGAGGAATGGAGAAGGGGCTAGGGTTTGGAAAGGTTTATGAAAAGGGGAAATGAGAAATGGAGGCTATGTCTATGGTTCCCCTGTTTTAAAACGGGACCATGATCGATCATGGTTAAGGTTAAACTACCTAGCCAAAATTTGTACAATGATCGATCATGATTAGACCATGATCAATCATGCTGCCCACTGCCCAGCCTCTTGCCTTCCATGATCGATCATGCCTCACTCTGCCAAATTTTTTTTTCCACCATGATCGATCATGGACCAATCTGCCAAAACAATTTAATTTTTGGGAAGAGTGAAAGTATGTTAAAAGGTTAATTTAATTTTTTTTGGAGTTTTTTCAATCAATTCAAAAAAACCTCATGAAAAAAATTCAAAAAATAATTATAATGGATCTTGTTTTATATATCTCGATGAGTAGGTTTTAAATATATATTTTTTTATCTAATTTTTATTTTTGAATTTAAAATTATAATATTTAAAAAAAATTATGAAAAAAAAATTAAAATAAAATAAAATTAATTTTTTGATAAAAAATTTTAAAATTTAATTTTAAAATTTCAGCCGAACACTATCAATTCAAATTTGGTGGGCCCTTAAAGTCTGGAAATCCATGTGATCGATCTGCTACTGTGTTGAGCTGAACAAAAAGATATCAAGATTCCAATGGTGGAAGACTTCGATGATTGACTCCCAAAACAATAATAAAAAAAATAAATAAAATAAAAAAAAAGGAAGACATTTATTGATTCCCTTCAAAAATTAACCATAAATCTTGAAAAGTGAATTTAAATTTTGAGATTTTAAAACATGTTTTTTTAGATAAGTTTTTGGGAAGTGTGAAAGTAGCTTGAAAAGTGAATTTAAATTTTTTTGGAGTTTTTTTCAACCAATTCAAAAAAACTCATGAAATAAATTAAAAAAATAATTACAATGAATCTTATTTTATAGATCTCAATGAGTTTGTTTCAAATATATATTTTTTTATCTAATTTTTATTTTTGAATTTAAAATTATAGTATTTTAAAAAATTTATAAGGAAAAAAATTAAATGAAATAAAGTTCATCTTTTGATAAAAAAAATTTAAAATTTGAACCAAACACAATATATACTATATAGGCCCTGTTTGGTGGGGATTTATTTTTCAAAATTTTTAAAACTCAAGTTAAAATCAATTATACTTTTACACTTCTCAAAATTTATTTCACTTTACTTTCTCTTTCTAAAAAACCTTTTACAACACTATAACTTTAAATCCAAAAATCACAATTACATAAAATATATATATATATATATGAAACCTACTCATCGAGATCTATAAAAGAAGATTCATTATAACATTTTTTGAAATTTTTTTAATGAGATTTTTTAGTTGGTTGAAAAAAACTCTAATAAATATTAAATTCACTTTTCAACATATTTTTAAATTTTACCAAATACCAAATTTTAAAAACTTAACTTAAAAACTTAATTCAAAACATCAAACAAATATAAATAATATGGATCCAAAATTGGTGGGGCCTAAAATTCTGGAAATCCATGTGATTGATCTACTAACGTGTGGAGCTGAACAAAAAGATATCAAGATTCCAATGGTGGAAGACTTTGATGATTGACTCCCAAAACAATTAATAAAAAAAAAGGAAGACAATCATTGATTCTCTTAAAAAATTAACACCACTTCGTCTCCTAAATCTCCTGAGTTTCCTATTTAAAATCCATTTACCTAAGAGATTTTGATCTTATTACGCAACTTCAGAAATCACCGTAAACAAGTATGTAATTCCTCAAGCATTTCCGATGTATTATTATAAGATTTAATTTTGGATCTAAGTATAATTTCTTTTTAAAAAATAAGGTCTAAAATATCTTCCTGATAAATACTATAGATTTTATGGGGCGAAATGAAACTAAACTTATTGTCCCAAGATAATAAATACGGAATTGATTTATCTCCGTTACTCTTTCATTCAATTTTGTCCGATGGGATCTAGTTCAATGCCTAAAAGGATGAATTTTATCAAAATTTTAACAGTTGAAAATGAATATATATATCAATTTTTTATTACACCTACTCCTAGTTTGAATTAATTGATGAAATTTTGTGGAGACAATATTTATATTGAGTAGATCATCTCCACCAAATTTTACAAAATAATTCATCTGTTCAGGTTTCAAACTAAACCTCATTAGACGAAATTAGATAAAAGGAGTAATGGAGAGGAGTTGAGTTCAATAAATACCTTCTTTTTTCTTTCGGTTGTTGCAACTTATTTTTGAGTTTTAGAGGTAAAGGCATCCGTAAAACTTTTATAGATCAGCTGTATACAATTCTATTCCAACAAGAATTTTGCACATTTGGGATCCATTTGATAACAATATGAAAAAGGAAAATAAAAATAATTGATTTTTGTGAAAAGTTGAAAAATAAATTGAGAAATGTAGTGAGATGTCTTTTTTACTTTGTGATATTTTCAATAGAAATTTTTTCTTTGGTGGTTGAGGAAAAAAAAATACATTAAAAATAATGAAGTATGGAAGATATTTGACCATAAAAATAAGCACGAGATGGAGAACATCAAATTACATGCTTTATCTTATTTTTCAACTTCTTTCACAAATCAAACATTTTTCTTATTATTTTCCATGTTATTATCAAACGGAGCATTAGGATCTATTTGATAACATGGAAAAGGAAAAAAAAATAGTTGATTTTTGTGAGAAGTTGAAAAATAAATTGAATTTCAGCGAAATTATTCAAACCCATATCCGATAAATTAAGAAAAAACAATAAAGAAAATTCAATGAAATGACTCATGACCTTATAAATGAAAAGAGAATCACTTTACCACTTGAGCAAAATACAATTCCATGTTATTGAAGTCTTTTAAAGAGTCCTTATATTATCGGGTATAACATTACACTTGCATCTATATAGATCATCTATACAGAATTTTATCAAAAAATTCAAACCGAAAGTTGGTGTAATAAACATTTAATACATATATTCATCTTCGACTATCAAAATTTAGATAATCATCTCACTCACTTTTAAATTAAATCTTCCGGTGGAATGTTGTGAAGATAATTTTCATCACTTAAATCATGTCATTGAGTTTCATAAAAAAATTTATCCATTCAAATATCAAAATAAATCCCATTTTAATAAATTAGAACCAAAGTGAATGGCCAAGTGCTTGTACGTAAATACCTTCTAGAAAATAAATTCAATACAATTATATTTAAGTAATGATGCTAATATGGAATAAAGTTCATAACTTTTTCTCCACCGCATATATCTCTTTTCCTTTCTTGTCTACTTGTTGTGAAAGACTCATTGCCCGACTGTGACTATCCGGCGCAATCGATCCTCAATCTCATTCACATACTCTGCAACATAATTGCTTTCAACTTACGCTTGGTTTCTTGAAAATTCATTACAAAAAATTAGCTTTATTTAAATATAATGGTCACAGTAAGAGCTTACGGAATTTATTCTTTCACTTGTTATGATATGTTTTTAAGTTTTAGAGGCAAAAATACCCGTAAAACTAGCTTTGTTCAGTTAGAAGTACCAACTCTTTAAATTGAATTTTACGGCTCAAAAGTATTAGTACATCGGAAGAACATACAAAAATATGCAGTCGATTGGTACAAGTTCTTCACAAAAAGAGAAGTTTACTAAATGGTTAACATATTACGGTTGTTTTCTGGCTAATTGATTATCTAAAAATAACTATTATTGATCATTAATCAAGTTGTAGCTTTAAAAAATATTAAAATTAAACTATAACTATTAGTTTGAGACATGCGGACACTATAACTAGTGGCAAAGTCAAGAATTACTAATGACATGGGCTATACAATGATGATAAAATTAAGATTACACTACAACTAAAAAAATTAATGATCATGTCTGAAATCCAAAAATATTATTTCACCAATCCATGCAGTAAGAGTGATCCTTTCCTTTTTTGTGACACCCAAATTAAATGCTTTTTATTTCATAATAACATGCTCAATGATCCTTGACGGGTCTCTAAGTGCCACCATCTTTACTCATTTACAGTACAAAATAAAAAATGCCTTCTGATTTTTTAATACATAGAGTTATTTACATATATAAACGTCATATTATATAATCAAACTAAAGATCTCTGCCTTAATGAAGAAAGTGTTTATCACTTGAGTTACAAATTAAGTAAAAAAAAATTAAGACTTTTAATAATTGCACCACCCCTAAAAATAATATATATATATATATATTTTTTAAAGTGAGACACTAATATATTTCCATACTATGAAAAGCACAATGACTGTAATTGATAATGGGTTAAGCCGTTGGAATATCAATGGTGTGGACTAATTACTAACTAGAACACTGATAAGTGATAATGGGTTGAAATATGATACACGTGGGCTGATTAGTACAACCAAGATAAGTAAAGGTTGGATCCGCCCTATAACTTGATCAAGACCCCCAATAGTTTCTCCATTTAGTGTAACATGAGTATAACATAAGTAAAAGTTATGTTTATGGGTAAGTTCGTTATACTATTACTAAAGAATTTTTTCGTTCTTTCTTTTAACATAGAAAACAAAAGAAAAAGTAAAGGCATATATATTCTTTCCGGGTAGTATGCACCCAACTATCTTAAGCAAATTGCTTCTTATTGTACAAAATCTGACTTGAATAAAAGGTGTATAGAGGTGATACTATAAATATATTTACAAATAGAAGAAGCAGCTTTTGGACTCAAAATATTTTTGGTGTTTCTATTAAATTACCAAAATAATCTCACTAAGGAAGAAAAACAAAAAAAAAACTCAATTAAAGAATCCGAACTCAAGACCTTTATACGCGAAGAATCAATATAATATCAGGTATGACGTGCTATAACTGCACGGATAAATTTATCATAACAAAATAAAAATCAAATTAAAAGAGATGTAAGAGTAGTACTAATATTAATATACCTGCTTTTTTATCTCTTCATATTTGAAAAATGTTTTGTCCTCTTTTTATTCAAGATAATGCCAGCTTGACCGCACAATCTCATTATCTTTTTCTCCACAAAATAAATTCAATAAAATAATATATGAAAAATGATGATCTCAGGCACCTTCCACGAAAGTTCATAACTTTTTCTCCACTTTTTTCTCTCTCTACAATTATCCCAATCTATTCTAAATCTAGATCTAGCTTATTCACAATCAATCCCCATATTTCTTACACCCTTTGTAACATAATTTGCTTTAGCCTAAGCGTAGGTGCTCAAAAATTCATTACCACAAACTAGCCTTCTTCAAGTATAATGGCCACGTACCATAGCAGCCCATGCACAAAACCACTTCAATGAAATAATTTTTGAGAATCGATGAGGAAAGTTCAAAAAATTTTCTGCACCTTCTCGTCTCACTCTATAATTAGTTAATCTAGTAGAATAGCATTCTAACCAGTATTCAAATTTTAAAAATATTTAGTGACGCATTAATATTAACCAATTATATAATAATTTTACTGTGGTCCTCTTTAAAAGAAAATTAATAACTTCAAACCCGTAGATTTATACGATAAGTTGTCTTACTTGAGGCTGCCACGGATTTTACCGGGCCTGCCCAACTCTTTAAATAATTAAATCGTACAATGATATATTTCTGAAAATTAAATTATAACTGTATTATGGAAATTATATTTGAATGCAAAAGACAAATTTTGACTTTTAAATTATAAAAATTAATTTACAAAGAAGATATAGTTCAAATGGCATGGGTTCTTATCTCCAACTTGAAAAAAACTTTCAACTCAAATTTACTAATACATCTGAAGTTTTAACTAAAGAATATACAAAAACACGTAATCGATATAAATTATTCCTGAAAGGAAAAGTGAAGTTTTTTTGGGTTAGCTGGGTTGTTTAATACAATTTGAGAGGAAAAAGAAACAGTTAGTTTTGTGAGTTATTACCTCCGTCGCCGATTAAAATCTTGTTTTGGTTTAAAGGATGTTTCAAATTATTTATGTTGTATTTTCTAGGTGCAGTTAATCTACCTAATTCCACGCCAGCAAATAAGTATTGTTGACCATTAAATAAGTTGCAATCTTAAAAATATTAAAATTAAACTAGAACTATAAAGGGCAGTATATAAAACATACAAAAAATTAAGTTAGATTTCCAGGTAAGTTCGTTGTACTATTAATTACTAAGATTTTTGTTATTTATAAAATATAAAAACTAGAGACGTATTCTTCTTTTTGGGTGTTTGACTATCTAAAGCAAATTGCTTCTTATATACTGTGCGAAATTCAATTTCCATAGAAGTTATATAGAGGTGATCGGTAAAATTCGTGCTCAATCACACACCAAAAATACCCATGGTTAGAATCACACCCCATTTATCTAAATTCAAACCCATGACCCCATATGCTAAAAAATACATAGAAAATTCAATTAAAGGATTCTAACTAAAGAGAATTAAATTTTATTTTTATTGTCATTCAAAAGCCGCTAAAGCGGACCAAAACCAACTATAAGAGAGTAGTAGTCTCTCTCGGAAGAGAGTTACAATCAAAAGACAATACCCCAATTTTCCTACATTAATTGACACGCAAGGCATTGGTATTTTTATTTAGCGACTCGAAAAAAATCTTACTACTTGACCAAACACAATTGCATATTATTAAAATATCTTAAAACGTCTAAATAATATCAGGTATAATATTTGTGTGCTCCCAATTGTAATAAATTTAAATTATTAATGACTTGCTACAATCACTGTGAGAAATTTATTGTACATAGATACAAGTAAAAACAATTAATAAATGAAAAATAAAAATAAAAAAGATGTAATAGTAATATTCATATACCTAGTTTTTTCTCCTCTTCATATTTGAAAAATGCTTTGTCCTCTTATTCTCTTAATCTTCAAGTAATGCCAGCAGCTTGAGATAAACCACAGTCGACCCTGAACGCACTAGTCTTTTTAGAGTAATTAAAGTAAGGAAGACGACAGATCGATACCTTCCACAAAATAAATTCAATGAAAATAATATTTGAGAAATGATGAGGAAAGTTCGTAACTTTTTCGTGTCTCTCTCTTTTATTTATTAATTTTTAATTTTTGACTAATTATATATGGAAGACTCATTTACTTTGATTGTCCGAATCTCATTCACAATCGGTCCTCAAATTTGTTACGTCCTCTGCAACATAATTGCTATAATTTACGTTTGAGTACTTAAAATTCACTACGGAAAATTAGTTTTATTCAAATATAATGACCAAAGTACAGCCCATAAGACATCTTCTTTCACTTGTTATGATGTATTTTAGAGCTATAGACGTGAAATCGCCCGTAAAATTAGATAATTGTTTAACATGCTAAAGTTGTTTTTCAGGCTAATTGGTTATCTAATTCAATTGAATAGGAAAAAGAAAAAGTCAGACCTTTGAATTATTACTTCCTCTCTTAAATTAAAGAGTCTTGATTTATTTAAGGGATGTTTCATATTATTTATGTTGCCTTTTTCTAGATGTAATTAATTTCCCAAATACCACACTAGAAAATAAAGTATTCTTGACAATTAATCAAGTTGCAGTCCGAGAAAATATGCTAACATGTGTTCTTGGTGTAAATGTTAACGTTACTATAAATAAAAATAATTAATTATTGTATGAGAATATATGGCATATTTAATACTTGTTGAAAGTTTATTCCTTCTAAATATTGGTGATTAACATGTTAGAATGATATGCGATCTTAAAGAATATCAAAATTAAACTATAACTATTAATTTGAGACGCGCGGACAACATAACCAGTGGCGGAGCTAATAATTACCCATGACGCGAGCTATACAATGATAATAAATCTTTTAAAGAATCTATATAATATCAAATACGGTATTATAATACACACATCGCGTGTGATCTAAATTATGGTAAATTGTTAATAATGTTCTACAGCTGCAAGAAGAAATTTATCATAGAGACAAGTTACAAATAAATAACAAACGAAAAATCAAATTAAAAAGATGTAACAGTAGTAGTAATATTCATATACCTACTTTTTTCTCCTCCGCATATTTGAAAAATGCCTTGTCCTCTTCATATTCAAGTAATGCCATCTTGACCGCAATATGAGAAAACTCATAGGCCCATTTGGTTGTCCTTCAAATTGCAAATTAGATAATTTACAATTAAGTAATTTATAAAATTTTTATTTATTAGTGTTTGGTTGTGTAAATTGAACAATTGTAAATATGATAATTCAAATTGATTCACAAAAACTCAAATCAAGTCATTTCAAATAAAACTTGAAATTGCCTAATTATAGAATTAAATAATTCATTCCAACTCTATTTTTCGAGAAGATTTAGTTTCTACCCGTGATGGTGATGCATCTAGACAAAATTTTAAATAATATAAAAAAATAGAGAACATATTTTTATTCTAACAATTGGAATTTCTCGTTTAAGTTTTTCAAACACTACTTGAATTAGAATTGAATTATTCATAAATGAGCAAATTCACAATCTTCAATCGAAAATTAACTAATTCTAAAATTAGGTAATTTACGCAACCAAACGGACTCATAGTCAACCCTAAAAGCACAAGTCATTATATAAGGAAGATGACTGATACCTTCTACAAATATAAATTTAATCTATATTATAAAATACCATTTTTGACCAAATTTTTTTCTAAAAAATATAAGAATCTAATGGTTAAATATATATATACTAGGGTATACCCGTGCCGTCCGGCACGGTAAAATAAAAAAAATCTCATAATAGGTTAAAAAAATTAACGTGTGGCAAATTTAAATCAACAAAATCAATCAGTTTATTTTGAACTCATTGTCTAGTCTAGTCTATTTTAACGTTGTGAACAACTGAAACGTAAGTTTAATATATCTTCATGCTAAAAAAAACTAAAAGTATACTGGATTGGACGGGGCTGAGAAGAGCTTTCTGCTTGCTGTCTACTCCGCGAGCCTTCACTGCCGGGCATCATTAAAGTCTACAATTTTTTAACTCCCGACTTGTTTTTAATTTTTTAAAGAGTCTTTTAATCATAATTCAATCACGTAACATATGTCCTAAAAATGATAGATTGAGATGACCAATAATGTACTAACACATAACATACGTCCTTAATGTTACACAATAATTTTTCTTTTTTTTTTTTGGCATAATTATATAGTTATGATAGATCTTGTTTAGTATATTTTAAATATTAAATTTTTATTAAATTTTGAATTTTTTATTTTAAGTTATGGCATTTTTAATGTAGACAAAATTATTAGTATGTGAGAGTTTATTGTGTGTATGTTATTGGTTTAAGTGTTTTAATTTTGATAATGCACACCATAACATGTATATTTTTAACCATTAGATTCTTATATTTTTTGAAAAACAAATTAGTCAAAAATGGTGTTTTATAATATAGATATAATAATAACACGGCACGGTGAAATAAAAAAAATATATAATAATAGGATAAAGAAAATTAACGTGTGACGAATTTAAATCGATAAAATCAATCAGTCTATTTTTAGCCCATTGTTTAGTTTAATCTAACATTGTGAATAATTGAAACGTAAGTTCAATATATCCTCATGCTGAAAAAATTAAAAGTATACTGGATTAGACCGACTTGTTTTTAATTTTTTGAAAGGTCTTTTAATCATAATCCAACCACGTAACATACGTCCTAAAAATGATAGATTGAGATGACCAGTAATGTACGAACACATAACGTGAGTCCTTAATTATATAGTCATGATGGGTCTTGTTTAATTGATCTTGATTAGTAGATTTTAAATATTAATTTTTTATTAAATTTTGAATTTTTTATTTTAAGTTATGGGGTTTTTAATGTAAAGAAAATTATTAGTATGTGAGAGTTTATTTTGTGTATATTATTGGTGTGAGTGTTTTAACTTCGATGTGCTATCTTAATGTGTGTATAAAATTTATCCAATGGTGTAGAACTAATGCACACCATTAGATTCCTATACTTTTTGAAAGTTATGGGATTTGAAAATTTTTTAAAAATTTGATGAGAGATAAAAGAAAAAAAATATTATATTTAAGGTAGGTCGGACCCTAGTATAAAACAATTTAGCCCCATTTGGCTCTGTTCGGATTAAAACATATTTGATCGGGATATTTTATTATTTTTAATTTTATTTCAATATCTTTTATTCATTGTATAATATTTTCAATAACTAATGAATTAGAAATATGTTAAGTGTGCCTTTATAGTTGTAATATTTTATAAGTTTTATGCCATTATAGTTGTAATGTTTTATAAGTTTTCTTGTATCTTTTTGTATACATAATTTAATAATCACAATGGATCTTGATTTGTAGATCTTGATGAATATATTTCAAATATATAAATTTTATTAAAGTTGGATTTGTAAATTTAAAGTTATGGCATTTGAAAGTTTTTTAAAAATTTGATGAGAGAGAAATGTTGTAGAAAAGTAGAGAGATGTAAGAGTTATATTTGTGTATATGTTTAGGGTGTGAGTAAATGTTGAGTTGATTTGACATCTTAATGTGAGTATAAAAGTGATCTAATGGTTTAAAAGTGTTAACACCGTAACGAATTAATATGAGACATTGGATCAATTTATTATTTTATTGAAAAAAAACCTTGTTTTATAATATATATATATATATATATATGTTATGGTGTGCATTAGTTCTATACCATTTGACGAATTTTATATACACATCAAGATGTCACATCAAAGTTAAAATACTCACACCAATAATGTACACACAATAAATACTCACATACTAATAATTTTTTCCACAATAAAAATGCCATAACTTAAAATAAAAAATTCAAAATTTAATAAAAATTTAATATTTAAAATCTACTAATCAATATTAATTAAACAAGATCCATCATGACTATATAATTATGCAAAAAAAATTAAGAAAAATTATTGTATAACGTTTAAGGACATACGTTATGCGTTCATATATTATTGATCATCTCAATCTATCATTTTTAGGAAGTATTTTATGTGGTTGGATTATGATTAAAAGATTCTTTAAGAATTAAAAACAAGTCGGCCCAACCCGGTAAACTTTTACTTTTTTTAGCATGAAGATATATTAAACTTACGTTTTAGTTGTTCACAAAATTAGACTAGACTATACAATGGGCTCAAAATAGACTGATTGATTTTGTCAATTTAAATTCGTCACACGTTAATTTTTTTATCCTATTATCATATATATATTTTTTATTTCACTATGCTGGATAGCACGGGTATACCCTAGTCAAATAATATTTGAGAAGGGATGAGAAAAGTTCATAACTTTTTCTCCACCTTCTCGTCTCGAATTTTTTTTTTATCAAATTAAGTCACTTTTTAAATTAGATAGTTAAATTAAATTATTTTTTAATTTATTAATTAAAATAGCACACTTTCAAAAATAGTAATTTGAAATCACTATTTTTAAAGTGTGCTATTTTAAGTAATAACTTGAAAAGTGGATTAGATAAATAAATTTATTTAAAAGGTGATCTATTTAGGAGAAAAACACTCTCGTCTCACTTTGTGATTGGTTAATCTAGTAGAGTAGTCTTCAAAATCTCAAGATATTTAGTGACATGTTAATATTAACCAAACTTATGATAATGTCACCATAGTGACGACGCAAAATAAACGCGCTTTGATAGAGCCCAAGTGCAGGCACGCCAAGTTATAATATAGTCTAGGAAGTCCGAGGGTCGAACCACAGGGATAGTCGAAAAGGAATGGAATGGATTACGGATTAAATGGTTTTTTCTGATTTTGTAAGTTGGATTTGTTGTGAAACAACAGAAATGTAAAACGGTTTGAAAATTAATAAGAAAGCACTAAGGTAAATGGAGGTTAGTTAGGATTTAAGAGACAGTGATCACTAGCTCATACAAAGATTTCAACACAAGGTTTCTCGAGAGATGACAAACTCATCATAAAAAGATTTAAAATAAAACAAGTGTATGAAATCTCATGATTTAAAGAATGAAAATTAGAAAGTGAATCCTAACAATGAAATCGAATGAAGTTTATGGGATAAATTTGTCATCTCATCATTTATCACTTGTGGTAGAAAATAAAGAGTCTAAGTATCACATATAGTGTAAGAAGCACTCAATATATCAATAAATGAATCAAAGATAAGCTAAACAAATTTATAATCCATCTATGGAGTGTTATGAACTATTTATAATCTCTACAAAAAGGACAAAAACTCCATGAATGAGGAAAAAGGCTACAAGCTTTCTAGAACCATATAAATATGTTGTATGTTCATTAACAACCAAGAACTCAATATACAAGGCATATAAAGTCTTAACTTAATATGAAAATACCTAGAAAGCTTGAAATAATGGAAGATATGATGAATAAAAGGATTCACAAATATTTATCAAACTTTAAACATGGATTGAGCCATTAATCACCGAAAATTATATCGCAATTCACCTCCGTAACCTTAGTAATAGACTACTCCATAATAAATGAAAGAACAAATATTATAGAAGAATAAATCATTCTTACAAATTAAGCACTTACAATGGAGAAATGAAGAACAATCAACAATGAGCTCCCACCTCTCTCTAGGACTTGTAAGTGTTCTCAAATAACTAGATAAAAACTAAACTTAATATCCCTTGATCCCCTAGACTAAGAGATAGCTAATCAATAAATAATCCAAGGGAAAATATCTAGGAACAAGTTTCCCCAAAATAAGGCTAAAAGCAAAAGATAGTTGGTGCACTCGTAGGGCCATGACCGATCATGGCTTTGCCCATGATCGATCATGGAAGTCTTCTGCCATAAATTTTTGCAAGCCATGATCGATCATGGGTCTGGAATTTCTTCACTCAGCACTTTGCAAGCCTCCAAGCTTACACTTGATCAATCTATGCAATGCCATTGTATCCCAATCCTACAAACACATGGAATACTACAAAATATACACCAACTTGGGCCATGTTAGATACAACACTCGCTAAGGCACTAATCTCGAGATAAGTGGATAATTAGGCATAATTAGAGCAACAAACGCGTCAAGCGACTCCGGGAAAGAGCTTAAACATGACAATATTATGCGTTTATCAACTCCCCTCAACTTATCTCTTGCTAGTCCCTTAGCAAGACAAAAATATAATAATTACAAAAGCACTAGCTATACAAAAAGTTGTTAACTTCTAAGTTCCCAAAGAAGACGAGTTGCATCTCGTGAAGGTTTTCAGAAATGATACCTACAAACATTAGAAGTTTGATCATGATGAATTGTGAGAATGAAGATTCAAGTTTCAATTTGCAAAGCAAGAAGCATTACTATCAATTTTCCAAAATGACGGACTTTTCAATGATTATCTAATTCGCCTATCTCCTTTAGAACACAATCCCATATTCTCCAATGCTCACATACTAGACTTTGATTCAAGTAATTCAATATAAACACAAAGAGACATAGTCATTCGAGAAGGAAGAGAGAACTTTTTCAAAAACAAAAGCTCCGAGATTTGTCAATTCTAAGCACTTTCTTTATCTTTTACTTGGAAATTTCGCTAAATTAGTTCAGGGCGGTTTTCATCTCTATGGGGGGCATCTGTCTCACTTATGAAATTTTAAAATTCGGCTTATTCATTGGAGCTCAAAGGAAGCTATTCACCCTTTCCCATATGGCAACCTATACCCATCCATAATATTAGACAAAGAGACTTAAGATTTAGTCAAGTGAAGCTTTAAGTCAATATTAGGAGAAAAGTCGTCCAAGTTATCAAAGTGCTATGCTTTTGTCCTCTCACTGGAGAATCTTTTCGAAAGAGCTTCCATTATTTTTGGACAAAAATTCCACTTCTCTCAATGAAAATAAATCTAAGTGTTATTACCGAATTGAAAACAACCGAAGCGATCTAGCATGTGGAACAGGAGAATATAACGGGATATGAGACTAAGTGGAGCAAGGCAATTTAGATTATCATTCAAATTCATATCTAGATCAAAGAATTCATGCCAAAAGCTAATGAAACAATAGTCTTCATTTGAACAAAAACTCAATCATTCATCATCAATTTTCAAATTTCTCAAAAATTGGAAACACATCTCTTCTACTCATGGAAATAGACAATAGCAAGCCAAAACAAAAATAAACACAACATAAATAGCGTACCGAATTCCCTCAACTTGAAACACACATTGTCCTCAATGGAGAGAGAACAAGAAAATGCACGGGCGCTACTTTGGCTTTGCTTTCCATGTTACAAAAATAAGAGATAAACAACAACTATACACAAAACGGGTTAGAATTAGAATCCAAAAGCAAAAACCATAACATTCAACCATTAAAACCAAGTTCTAATGTTAACATCAAGTCTAAATTCTAATGCAACCCAAAAGAAATAAAGAAAAACTAAGCATAAATATAGTTAATTAAAGAGTTTTCAGGCTATCACATCATCATCACATATCAGGAGGTGGGGGCGGTGGAAATCGACTGTAGAACTCCTCGAATTGACGGCGTATGAACTCCTGCTGAGCCGCCATATGAATTTCCACCCTAGAGGCAATCTCCGCCTCCATATGACCTTGGCGGACTAGCATATCGTCCACCCTAGTGTTGAGAGCATCAAACTCCGCGTGCATTGTGGCATTCATTTGCTCAAATTGTTCTCTCAAGAACTCCATATTATCGTCCACCGGTCCTGTACTTGCTCTTCTTCTTCTCCTCGAAGGACCCGGAGGTCGGTTCCTGCCTCTTCTGGTGCTTCTTCCTCGGACTCAACTGGAGGATGTGCGGCCGAAGAACTTGGCTTGTTTCTCAGTTGGCCGGCGGCTCTAGCTTGGGTGGACCTGTTTATCGGGGCACGCTGAATCTTTCTGACATCGGTGTCCCTTTCTTGGACACCCGCTTTCAAGCAAATGCGGGTCAGAAGCACACCAAATTTAATCGTTTCATTATGGGCCACCGTATCATAGACTTTCATGATCTTACGCATAATGTAGCGAACTAGGCAACATGGCCTATTGCGGGCGATGACGTAGAGCACATATGCATGATAAGGATATAAATGTTGAATGTGCGTGGTGGGGTCTATCGCATTGGTTACAACAAGCCACAGGGTCCTAAATTATGGTGCTAAATTGTTCCTATCAAATTGCGTGCCAATCCAAGTCATTGGACGACCGGCCAAGAATGTGGCCAACTCATCATCTGTGGGATACACAATTCGGGCTGAATGCGGGAGTTCATAGCTACCATCCGGCATTGCCAAAATCCCCGTCACTCGACTAACTACCTCGAGGTTAAACGGTATAGTTCTCCCATGCACATGGGCAACATATGCATAAGCAGCATTGGGCACACGCACCAAGCTTGCAACAAATTCACGGCATAGAGTGAGATTGTATTGATTACTTGTTTGTCGCAAATATTGCACCCACCCCTCGTGTCGCTCGAATGCTCCCATTTGCGGAAAATCATCTAAAGCACCAACAATCACGGGCCTCTCAATCATCACAGTCCGGTTTCTAAAAGCATAGCTCCACCAATCATACTCTTGACGGCTACGGAATCCGCGGTACCCACCCCTCGCGGCTTGAAGCTCTTTTGGCTTGTTAACTAGAGCAATGGCAGACATTGATGTGGGGAGAAGGGAGAAATAGAGAGAAACTTCGAAATTTAGGGGACTAGGGCTCGAAATTGGGGGGTTTAAGAGAGAGAAAGTGGTTGATGATAGATGGGTGTAGGATTTGGGGGTGAAATTGGATGATTGTGGAGGTGGAAAGGCTAGGGGAGGGTTTGATTTGATGATGATTGAAGGTTTGGAGAAGGGAGATGGAGAGAATTGGGAGTTAAGAAGAAGATGGGGCACGATTTGGGCAAGAATAAAACGGCTGCTCTGTTTTAAATGGGACCATGATCGATCATGGCTTTGCCCATGATCGATCATGAAAGTATTCTGCCGGAGGAAAAGTTCACCATGATCGATCATGGCTTTGCCCATGATCGATCATGAAAGTACACTGCCTCCTCAACATGATCCCATGATCGATCATGGGTACCTTCAACAAAAATTCTCCCATGAAATTTCTTCACTCGAAACACCTTTTCACTCCCCCCAACTTGGTCCGTTTAGATCCGAGTTCGCCCGAACTTCTGAAACAAATTCCTGAAACTCAAAAAAATACTACAAAAAACATTATTTACAAAATCGACCTATGCTAGTTAGGCATAAATCGGGTCTTCGAGAGGGATGGACTCCTCTCGGCTTGGGAATTCTAAAAATGGCTTTAGACATTGTCCATTCACTTTGAAAACATAGCCAATTTTGGGATCCTCGACATTCACAGCCCCATAAGGAAATACATGACGGACAATGTATGGGCTGATCCAACGAGACTTCAATTTTCCCGGAAAGAGATGTAGACGAGTATCATAAACAAGAACTTTGTGCCCAAGTTTGAATTATTTCCTTAAAATGGATTTATCATGAAAAATTTTGGCACGTTCCTTACTTATCTTCACATTATCGTATGCATCTCTTCTCAATTCCTCGATTTCATCTATTTGCAACTTACGGTCAAGCCCGGCTTTTTCGAAATCACAGTTAACCATCTTAGTTGCCCAGTATGATTTGTGTTCCAACTCTACTAGCAAATGACATGGTTTCCCGTACACCATGCGGTAGGGAGACATATCTAGAGTTGTTTTGTACGCAGTACGGTAAGCCCAAACTGCATCGGTCAGTCTTAACGACCAATCTTTGCGGTTTGGGTTTACCGTTTTCTCTAGAATCTGTTTGATCTCCCTATTTGCCAGCTCGGCTTGACCGTTAGTCTGAGGTTGATAAGCGAGCGATACTTTGTGGTTTACACCATACTTTTGCATTAATGATTGAAATGGTCTATTGCAAAAGTGAGTACCGCCATCGCTTATTATTGCCTTAGGAGTGCCAAAACGTGCAAGAATGTGTTCTTTCAAGAATCGGATCACCACTTTGTGATCGTTTTTCTTGCACGTTTGGGCTTCCACCCAGTTTGAAACATATTCTACATCAACTAGAATGTAAATGTTACCGTAGGAGGATTGAAATGGTCTCATGAAGTCGATGCCCCAGCAATCGAAGATTTCAATCATCAGGATTGGATTGAGTGGCATCATGTTCCTCTTGGAGATCCCTCCAAGCATTTGGCATCTTTGGCATGCCTTGCAAAAACGTTGTGCGTCCTTGAAGAGTGACGGCCAGTACAGTCCGCTTTGCAAAATCTTAGCGGTTGTCTTCTTTGACGAGAAGTGTCATCCGCAAGCTTCAGAATGGCAGGAAGACAGAACTCTCTCCACTTCTTGATCTGGGATGCACCGTTGGATAATTTGATCCGCACAATATTTAAATAGGTACGGTTCATCCTAGTAGAATCGCCTCACTTCACTCAAGAACTTCTTTCTATCTTGTGCACCCCATGATTTCGGTATCTTGTCAGTTATAAGATAGTTCACAACGTCTGCATACCATGGGAGTGTCGAGATCGCCAACAATTGCTCATCCAGGAACGAGTCTTGGATCGGGCTTTCTTCAATGTTGTTCGTAAAAGTGAGACGAGACAGATGATCGGCCACCACGTTCTCGACTCCCTTTTTGTCCTTGATACTCAAATAAAATTCTTGCAATTGGAGTATCCACCTCAAAAGCCGCGGCTTGGCATCTTTCTTTGTGAACAGGTACTTCAATGCTGCGTGATCCGTGAAAATCACAATTGGCGATCCTATCAAATAGGATCGAAACTTGTCCAGGGCAAAAAAAATTGCTAGAAGCTCTTTCTCTGTCGTGGTGTAATTCATTTGCGCATCATTCAAGGTCCTACTTGCATAGTATATTACACCCGGTTTCTTGTCTTTCCGTTGACCAAGAACCGCTCCCATTGCATAGTCACTTGCGTCTCACATGAGCTCGAATGGCAAGCTCCAGTCCGGTGTCTGCATAATCGGAGCAGTAGTGAGCATATGCTTCAGAGAGATGAATGCTTCCTCGCACTTGGCATCCCACTCAAAGGGTGAATCCTTGAGAAGTAGATTACACATCGGCTTGGAAATGGAACTGAAGTTCTTGATAAACCTCCTATAAAACCCGGCATGTCCTAGAAATGATCGGACATCTTTGACATTCTTGGACGTAGGAAGTTTGGTAATCAATTCGATTTTTGCCTTATCCACTTCAATTCCTTCTGACGAAATGATGTGCCCCAATACGATTCCTTTGGTAACCATAAAATGGCACTTCTCCCAATTCAACACCAATTGTTTTTCTACGCATCTTCCCAAAACATGTTCCAGGTTAGTTAAACAATTGTCTAATGACTTACCATAGACGGTAAAGTCATCCATAAAGACTTCCAAAGTTCTTTCCACCATATCGCTAAAAATACTTAGCATACACCGTTGGAAAATGGCCGGTGCATTACATAGACCAAAAGGCATTCTTCAATATGCGAAGGTGCCAAAGGGACATGTAAAGGTGGTCTTTTCTTGATCATCTAGGTCAATCTCAATTTGATTTTACCCAGAAAAACCATCGAGGAAAGAGTAATATTCATGGCCCGCTACCCTTTCTAGAGTTTGATCCAAGAAGGGGAGGGGGAAATGATCTTTACGAGTTGCCTCATTGAGTTTACGGTAGTCAATACACATTCGCCACCCGGTGGTGACTCTTTGCAGAATCAACTCGTTTGATTCATTCTTGACTACCGTAAGACTCGATTTTTTCGATACCACTTGAGTTGGACTAACCCATTTACTATCCGAGATTGGATAGATGATCTTTGCATCCAACAATTTCAACACCTCGTTCCTAACCACTTCTTGCATGTTAGGATTCAACTGGCGTTGAAATTGCCTTGATGTTTTCGCCCTATCCTCCAAGTGAATTTTATGTGTACAAATCAATGGGCTTATTCCTTGGAGGTCGGCAAGAGTCCAACCAAAAGCTTTTTTGTATTTACCAAGCAAATTAACCAACCTTACCTCTTGGTCATCCGAGAGATTGAACAAAATGATGACGAGGTAAGTGCCTGAAGCTCCTAAGAAGGCATACTTCAAATTGCTAGGCAATAGCTTGAGATCCATTTGTCCTTCAAGCTTTTTGGTGGACGATAATGTGTTTTCCTCTTTCTCCAAGCATTCAACCTGTTTGTCACACAAGGAGAACATTTGTATACAATCCTTGAGTTCATCAGAAGTGGTTAGATAACCTTCCGTTGACCTCGATTCGAAGTTTGCCACAAACTGGTCTTGGATACATGACTCTATCATGTTCACGTGTTCGCTTTCCTCTTCATCATCGTCATCTTTTTATTACTCAAAGAGAACACGTTTAGCTCTAGAGTCATGTTTCCAAATGTTAACTTCACGATTCCATTCTTGCAATTTATTATAGCATTAGAATTGGCAAGAAATGGTCGTCCAAGGATAACCGGAATCTCGTTAGCGGGATTTGACACTGGTTGCATGTCGAGGATGATGAAATCAACCGAAAAATAAAACTTGTCTACTTGGACAAGTACATCCTCGACTATCCCTCTTGGGATTTTAATGGATCGGTCCGCCAATTGAATAGTAACCCTTGTGGGTTTTAACTCACCTAACCCCAATTGTTGATATACCGAATATGGGAGCACATTCACACTTGCTCCCAAATCTAACAACGCATTTTTGATCCTACAATTTCCTATGATACAAGAAATTGTGGGACAACCAGGGTATTTGAACTTGGGGGCTCTCGTGCCTTGCATGATGGAGCTCACTTGCTCCGCCATGAAGGCCTTTTTCTTGACATTCAACCTTCGTTTGGTAGTCCATAAGTCCTTGAGGAACTTAGCATACGAAGGTATTTGCTTGACCACGTCGAGCAATTGAATGTTGATTTTCACTTGCCTAAAGACATCCAAAATCTTAGTGTTAGATTTGGATGGTTGGTTCAATCTCTCCGGGAATGGGACTTTGATCCCATTTTTGATTTTTTCTAAATCCTCCTTTCCTTGCTTCTCTTCCTCTTTATTCTTTTCTTCACTCACAACCTCCTCAACATTCGGGGGCTCAACTATGTCTGCCACCTTGGGGGTTTTAGGAACAATAGTTTTGTATACATCCTTCCCACTCCTTAGGATTGTGATAGATTTGAGTTCTTCTATCTTGGTCCTAGACTCTCCTCCCTCTATGACTTGAACTTGACCTCTAGGGTTAACTAAAGGTTTAGAGGGAATTTTCCCTTCTCTTGGGTAGCTAGGGCGGTGGTGAGTTTAGACATTTGAGTTTTTAACTCACCCACATCACGATCCGTTTTGTCCACAAATGATCTCAACAACGCTTCCAAGTTTTGGTTGGGATTTTGATTCTGAGGTGGAACAAAAGAGTTTTGAGGTTGTTGTTGCCTTTGGTTATGATGATATTGGTTGTGGTTTTGACTTTGATTTCCTCCCCAACTGAAATTGGGGTGATTCTTCCATCCCTCATTGTACCTTTGAGAATAGGGATCGTTTTGATTACGGTTTTGGTTGTATTGGTGTAAAGCATTGACTTGGGCAGGATTTTTGAGGACTTTCCGAAAAGCGGGAATGGTAGGACAATCCTCGGTAGTGTGTCCTGAATTTTCACAAATGACACATAACTGGCTCGAGGATACTACATTGACCTCTTTAAGCTTACTTGCTTCCATTGCCTCTACTTTCTTAGACAATTGGAATAGCCTCGCACCCATGTCATCCTCATTGGACACTTGGTACAACCCGCCCCTTCCTTGAGTTTTGGTTTTGGGTTCTTCGGAATAGGTGTTCCAATTTTGAGCACCTTCCACTAGTTCATCAAAATACAATAAAGCCTCATCGGGATTCTTACTCAAGAATTGACCATTACACATGGTCTCAACAAATGTAAGCATATCGGGGGTGAGAGATTCATAGAAAAAACTAATAAGGCTCCATGTTTCATGACCATGGTGAGGGCATGCGTTTAAAAGCTCTTTATATCTTTCCCAACACTTATAGAAAGTTTCGTTTTCTTTTGGCGAAAAATTGGATATCGCCCTTCTTAAAGCATTGGTTCTATGAACGGGAAAGAATTTTTTTAGAAACTTCGCTTGAAGCTCTTGCTAAGACCGAATTGATTGCGGTCTTTGAGCATTTAGCCAAATTTTTTCTTTATCTTTAAGGGAGAAAGGGAAGAGTTTTAAACGCATGACATCCTCGTTAATATTTGCCTCACGAAATGTGGAGCAAACTTCTTCAAAGTCTTTCAAATGCATGTATGGGTTTTTCGACTCCATACCATGAAAGGAAGGGATATGTTGAAGCATACCTGGTTTGAACGATAACGCACCGGCTTGGCCGGTGGGAAGTACAATGCATGAATTCAAAGTTGCCCGAGGCGGTTGAAGTTAGTCCCTCATGATCCTAACAGGAGGAACATTGTTGGCACCTTCCCCTTCATTATCGTTCTCGTGATCTGTTGCTCTACCTTGGTTTTCCATTCTTGGAGATGTGGGAGGGCTAATTCGAATATCCACAAACAATCGCCCTTGCATGGGCTTAGAAAACGATTCGAATAGCTTCTTGGGAAATCTACAAAATCAAACAAGAATAAGGGAGAAAAACAAATTAATTAAATGGAGAGATACTCACAGAGAATGGTTTTATACAAAACCCGAGATCCGCCTTTTGCCTTATCCCCGACAACGGCGCCAAAAACTTGACGACGCAAAATAAACGCGCTTTGATAGAGCCCAAGTGCAGGCACGCCAAGTTATAATATAGTCTCAGAAGTCCGAGTGTCGAACCACAGGGATAGTCGAAAAGGAATGAAATGGATTACGGATTAAATGGTTTTTTCTGATTTTGTAAGTTGGATTTGTTGTGAAACAACGGAAATGTAAAGCGGTTTAAAAATTAATAAGAAAGCACTAAGGTAAATGGAGGTTAGTTACGATTTAAGAGACGGTGATCACTAGCTCATACAAAGATTTCAACACAAGGTTTCTCGAGAGATGTGGAATGTTGGTGTATCTCTCAATAGCAAAGGGTGCGACGCTAGGCGACTCATTCCCGGATTGAAGCTATATCAAGAAAGATACAAACGACATTCCACCAAAGACGAGGTTATCATTCCTACCTCTTAGCTACGGGTGTGAAGCAAGGCAACCTATTCCCGATGAAGCTAATCCGAGATAGATATCACAAACTCATCATAAAAAGATTTAAAATAAAGCAAGTGTATGAAATCTCATGATTTAAAGAACGAAAATTAGAAAGTGAATCCTAACAATGAAACGGAATGAAGTTTATGGGATAAATTTGTCATCTCATCATTTATCACTTATGGTATAAAATAAAGAGTCTAAGTATCACATATAGTGTAAGAAGCACTCAATATATCAATAAATGAATCAAAGATAAGCTAAACAAATTTATAATCCATCTATGGAGTGTTATGAACTATTTATAATCTCTACAAAAAGGACAAAAACTCCATGAATGAGGAAAAAGGCTACAAGCTTTCTAGAACCATATAAATATGTTGTATGTTCATTAACAACCAAGAACTCAATATACAAGGCATATAAAGTCTTAACTTAATATGAAAATACCTAGAAAGCTTGAAATAATGGAAGATATGATGAATAAAAGGATTCACAAATATTTATCAAACTTTAAACATGGATTGAGCCATTAATCACCGAAAATTATATCGCAATTCACCTCCGTAACCTTAGTAATAGACTACTCCATAATAAATGAAAGAACAAATATTATAGAAGAATAAATCATTCTTACAAATTAAGCACTTACAATGGAGAAATGAAGAACAATCAACAATGAGCTCCCACCTCTCTCTAGGACTTGTAAGTGTTCTCAAATAACTAGATAAAAACTAAACTTAATATCCCTTGATCCCCTAGACTAAGAGATAGCTAAAAGAGTCCTTTAATCAATAAACAATCCAAGGGAAAATATCTAGGAACAAGTTTCCCCAAAATAAGGCTAAAAGCAAAAGATAGTTGGTGCACTCGAGGGCCATGATCGATCATGGATTTGCCCATGATCGATCATGGAAGTCTTCTACCAGAAATTTTTGCAAGCCATGATCGATCATGGCTTTGCCCATGATTGATCATGGGTCTGGAATTTCTTCACTCAGCACTTTGCAAGCCTCCAAGCTTATAGTTGATCAATCTATGCAATGCCATTGTATCCCAATCCTACAAACACATGGAATACTACAAAATATACACCAACTTGGGCCATGTTAGATACAACACTCGCTAAGGCACTAATCTCGAGATAAGTGGATAATTAGGCAGAATTAGAGCAACAAACGCGTCAAGCGACTCCGGGAAAGAGCTTAAACATGACAATATTATGCGTTTATCACATAGCCCTTCTTAAAAGAAAGTTAATAAATTTGAACCCGCAAATTTATATAATAAGTTGTCTTACCGGAGGTTTTCTTGGATTTTACAGCCCTCGCCCAACTCTTTAAATCAGACAATAAAATATTTCTGAAAATTAAACCATAAGTGTATTTTAGAAATTATATTTGAATGCAAAAGATAAATTTTGAAATTTAGGCTCCGTTTGATTGCAATGTGGAAAAGGAAAATAAATTGAGTTAGTTTTGGTGAAAAGATGAAAAATAAGTTGAATGATAGATGTGATATCCTCTTGATTTTTAAGTTCTTCTATGAAGAAAATTTCTTTGCTTGGTAGTGATCGAGTAAAAATTTTTCACCAAAAATATCGATGGATGGATGATATATACTCATAAAACGAGTAACATGTCTCACCTTATTTTCTATCTTTTCACATAGACTAACTAAATTTATTTTTCTTTTTCATCTTTGCAATCAAATGGAGCCTATAAAAACTAATCTACAAAAAAGATATAGTTCAAATGGCATTGCTTCTTATCTCGAACATGGAAAAAACTATCAACTCAAATTTACTAATACAACTGAGATTTTAACTAAAGAATATTAAAAAACGCGTAATTGATATAAGTTATTTCTGAAAGGAAAAGTGTACCTAATGGCTAACATATATTAAAGTTTTTTGGCTTAGGTTGTTTAATACAATTTGAGAGGAAAAAGAAAAGGTTAGTGTTCCAAATTATTACCTCCATCTCCAATTAAGATCTCATTTTCCTTTACAAGATGTTTCAAATTATTTATGTTGCCTTTTTTTAGTGCAGCTAGCCTACTTAATTTTATACTATAAAATAAATATTCTTAACCATTAATTAAGTTGCAGTCTTAAAAATATTAAAATTAAACTTGAACTATAAAGGGCAGTATATATATAATGATGGGGTAAAAATAAGTTATTTCTGAAAGGAAAAGTGTAGCTAATGGTTAACATATATTAAAGTTTTTTGACCACTTGTTTTTGTTTATATTCCTTCCTCACAATCCTTCCTTCTTTCCCTCCTATTCCCAATAATTAGATCACAACCGGCATAATTTGTCCAATGGCTGCTATTTTGAGAGCCCAAGAAGCAGAAGCTTCTTCTTCCACTTCTCCATATACTTATGATGTTTTTTTGACTTTTAGAGGTGAAGATACTCGAAAAAATTTCACCGATCACCTCTATATAGCTTTAGTGCAAGCGGGATATCGCACATTTAGAAATGATAATGAGATAGAGGAAGCCTCAATTATACAAAGCAATCAATGGGTCGAGCCTCATTTATACATTTTTATCTCATTCTTTTTGTTTGGTTATTAATAGTGTGCCTCACACCATTATCATTTTAATAATTATCTAGTTATTTAATTGTGTGGTTGAAAATATTTTCATAATTTAAAGTAATAAATGATTAATATGGTAATAATAATAATAATAATAATAATAATAATAATAAGAAGAAGAAGAAGAAGAAGAAGAAGAAGAAGAAGTAAATAATATGGATCCAAAATTGGTGGGCCCTAAAATTCTGGAAATCCACGTGATTGATCTACTAACGTGCGGAACAAAAAGATATCAAGATTCCAATGGGCGGAAGACTTTGATGATTGACTCCTAAAACAATAAAAAAAATTATAAGAAGGAAGACATTTATTGATTCCCTTCAAAAATTAACACCACTTCCTCTCCTAAATCTCCTGAGTTTCCTATTTAAAATCCATTTATCTAAGAGATTTTGATCTTATTACGCAACTTAGGAAATCACAGTAAACAAGTATGTAATTCCTCAAGCATTTCCAATGTATTATTATAAGATTTAATTTTGGATCCAAGTATAATTTTGTTTTAAAAAATAAGGTCTAAAATATCTTCTTGATAAATACTATAGATTTTATGGGGCAAAATGAAACTCAACTTATTGTCTAAAGATAATAAATATGGAATTGACTTCTCTCCGTTACTCTTTCATTCAATTTTGTCCGATGAAATTTAGTTCAATACCTAAAAGGATGAATTTTATCAAAATTTTAATAGTTGAAAATGAACATATATATCAAATTTTTATTACACTTACTTCTAATTTAAATTTCTTGATAAAATTTTGTGAAGACGATATCTATATTGAGTAGATCACCGATCTCCACCAAATTTTACGAAATAATTCATTTGTTTAGGCTTCAAACTAAATCCCATTAGATGAAAGGAATAATGGAGAGGAGTTGAGTCCAATAAATACCTTCTTTTTTAAGAATTAAGAAACTAATCTCGTTATTATTATATAGCATATAATGAATAAACTAGAATCGGTAATATACTTGATACGTGTATAATATAATAACAAGTTCTTCACATTAAATATGTATTTTTAAAACATAACAATATATATAATGATACTCGATGCGTGTGCAATATATAAGGGTTGAAAGGTGGGTGTGAACTCAAAAAAAAATAGAATAAAATAATAATAATAATAATAATAATAATAATAATAATAATAATAATAGTGATGGTGTTTGGCTTCCATCTTTTATTAATAAGGGGCAAGATGGTTGTTTCATTTCTTCGTTCCTTGCACGAAATTTCCAAGAATTTACTTCCACCTTTATTACATTAAGTCATTAAGTCTTCACCACGTGTTTTTGTTTATATTCCTTCCTCACAATCTTTCGTTCTTTCCATCCTATTCCCGATAGTTAATTCATTTGCTAGATCATAAGCAACTTAATTTGTCCAATGGCTGCTATTGTGAGATCCCAAGAAGAAGAAGCCTCTTCGTCCACTTGTACATACATTTATGATGTTTTTTTAAGCTTTAGAGGTGAGGATACTCGAAAGAATTTCAGCGATCACCTATATACAGCTTTAGTGCAAGTGGGATATTACACATTTAGAGACGATGACGAAATAGAGAGCGGAGAGAGTCTTAAGCCTAAATTAGAAAGGGCAATCAAAGCTTCAAGCATTTCTATAATTGTGTTTTCCAAAAACTATGCGTTTTCAACATGGTGCCTAGACGAACTTGTGATGATCCTTGAGTGCAGGAGGACTTCGAGACATGTAGTTCTACCTGTCTTCTATGATGTGTGTCCATCCGAAATTCGAAAGCAAAAGGGAAGTACGGGAGAAGCATTTAACAAGTATGTGGCGCAATACGAGGCTCAAATTGGTCATGGAAGAATGATGGAAAAGGTGAAACGGTGGAAGGAAGCACTTGAAGAAGTTGCAGATTTGGCTGGGATGGGACTAAAAAACCAAGCAGATGGGTAAGTTAATTTATTTATCAAATTCCATCCGCTACTTTCCAACTATTTATATACATATATATATATTAATAAATTCTCAAACGTATAGGTATCATACTTTTGTCAACAAATTTATATAGCTACATTAATGTCATATCAGTATTGTATATTTTTGTTTGTGTTTCTAAGTATTATAAACTATAATAGTTAATAATTCCAATAATATAGCATTATCTAATGTTTTAGGGATTATGACTATATTTCTTTGCTACATCTTAATATTATATAATATATTATACATATGATATGTTACATTTTATTATAATAAAACATTTGTATTATAATAAGTAAATAATACGATAATAATGTTAATACTATAAACTACTATTTTATATGCTGAAGTATACTGAATCATGGTTTCGCAAGTTGGTCCCTTTTTTCTTCACCTTTTGTCCAGGTCTTCCACTTTTATCCTTTCCTTTTCCTTTTACTTGTTTTCTATGGAAGACGTCATTGACTCTTATTCACAAATCACAACCAACTAATTGACATCCTCTCCTATTTGAATGCTTTTAACTAGCTTAGTTACTTTTGTGATGCTCCATCATTTCATTGCCTAAAGTTTCTCAAAATAAGATAATGGCCATTGTAAAACCCCATAACACCTTTTTTTTTTGGGTTGTTGCGACACATTTTTGAGTTTTAGAGGTGAAAGCATTAGTAATTTTTTTTATAGATTCGCATGTATACAATTTTAGTCCAACAAGAATTTCGTACATTTAGAGTTCGATTGATAAAGAACCTATCACACATATATACCCATGGTTAGAATCACCTCCCATCTATCTAAATTCTAACCCATGACCCCATATGCTAAAAAATATATAGAAAATTCAATTAAAAGATTCAAACTAAAGAGCATTAATTTTTATTTTTATTGCGATTCAAAAGCAGCTAGAGCGGACCAAAACCAACAATAAAAAAGTAGTGTCCCTTGGAAGAGAGTTAGAATCAAAAGACAATACCCCAATCTTTCTACATTAATTGACACGCAAGTCAATCGGCACTTCTATTGGCATTTTTATTAATCAACTCGAAAAAAATCCTACTACTTGACTAGACATTTTTTTTATTAAAATGTTTTAAAGTGTCTAAATAATATCACGTATAATATTCGTGTACTACAAATTATAGTAAATTGTTAATGACGTGCTACAATCACAGGGAAAAATTTATCGTATATAGATACAAGTAATAATAATGAGCAAATGTAAAATTAAAATAAAAGAGATGTAACAGTAGTATCTGTTGGTCAGAAAATACCCTAGAGGGGGGGGGGGTGAATAGAGTTTTTAAAACTTAATGGGATTTTTAAAATCAATTTAAAAATGTTTGATGTCTATATCAATCAACCAAACAATAAACAAAGATAAATCCAATCACAAAGTGCAAATAACACAATAAGAGTTTAAGAGATAGAAAGATTAAACCGATCAAAGTCGAAAACTTTTTGTCCACACGGTTCGGCTTGTTAGCCCCTACTCCGCGCTCGGTTAGTACCCCGAGAAATTCCACTATAACCAATCTCCTTCCGGGTGAAGATCAAACATCTACAAGTGTATCTTTCTCACACACTCCAACAAGTATTGAAATTCTCTCAATACTCACACAAGAATACTCTCTTGCTATCTTAAGAGATAAACCTCTCTTAATGTTTGAAAGAAATGATTTGGTGACTAACACCAATGTACAATAGCTTTATAGTGTATGAAGATTACAACTTAAGCTCACACTAAGAGATATCAAATTTGATCAATAAAGTATAGCTCAAAATAAGAATGATTGATCAAAAGAAATGTTCTTGAATCTTTGAAAATGAATGTAGATGAAGAGAATAGTATAAGAATGATTCAAGAGTGTTTGAATAAGTCTTAGAAGGTGTATATATAGTCTAAGACAACATATGGCCGTTTGGAGGGAGTTGGTAAAAGTTTGGTACCAAAAATGGTAAAAAATCAGAACTCCAACGGCTAGTTTCTGGGCCATCAGTCGACTGAGCAAAGCCCATCAGTCGACTGATGGTTTCCTCTGGTCTGCTACCAGTTTGACCAAAAATCCCATTTTTCATATTTTTGCAAATAAGCTCAAAAATCAATTTTGAAGATAGGGGATGTTTAAAAATGATTTTCTAAGACTTCTATCATTGTTTTTGCAACAAAATTCATTCATATAATTTTATAGTGAATATTTCAAGATAACTAGTTTTCGGTAAAAATACGTTTTCAAGGATAAAACTAGATTCAACTTTTGATTTGATCAATCTTATAATATTAAAATATTGTATGAGCTATGATGATCAAATAAGAATCTTTACAAGGAAACTAAAGCACTCACTCACATATGTAATAACGAGTCTTCGAGGGCTTTGTTTGATTCTTCGTTTCTTTTCTTCCTTGGCTCATTGTGCTTAACAATTCTCATTGAGATGTATTGATAAGAGTTGTGAGATGTAAAACTTTGAAGGCAATACTTTGTAGATGAATGATCTTGATTCCGGCTTTTCGGTTAAGTCCATGTGTGATCAATTTAGTTGTGGCTATAACTTAAAAGATCAACTAAGTTAAATTACACATGATTAAGTTTATTGTTATTATCAAAACAAGATTAATGACTTTCAAGTCAACAATATCCCCCTTTTTGATGATGACAATAAATTAATGTGTGTTAGCGATTAAGATCATTAGTTGAGTTTTCTTAACGGGAAAACTCCCCCTCAAACTATGCATTAAAGAGAATATGGAATATAGTAAGCATGCATAAGTTAATATACAAATCATAATAAAGAAACTTCAAATTAAGTTCAAACCGAATACTTAGAGTTAGGCACAAGTTAAAACAAGGAATGATAAAACTTAGAAGTTCATGGAAAAACCAAACATAAAAAAACTTAAAACTTAAGAGAAGTTCATAATTAAACTAATAAAACTCAAATAGTGTGTACCAAGCACTCTAGCACACTTATTTCTCCCCCTTTGTTATCAACAAAAAGGAGAGAACCCAATGACTTCTGCTCTTGTGGATCTTGAGGGTCTTGCGGCCATTCTCCCCAACCTTGGTCAACATGATATGGGTTCGAAACCGGAAAAACATGCTCCGAATGGTAGAGAAGAAAAGCTTCCTCATGAGCTCTTTGACGATCTTCAATGCGATTAAAGCGGTTCGTCATGGTAGTTGAGAGAGCTTGAACTTGACCCGATAACCCTTGAATAGCTTGAAGCAAGGCGGCATTTGAGGATTGGCTACGGCCTTGAGAGGTAGTGGTTTCAGGGAGTTCGGAACTTTCTCCTCCTACTTCTTCTTATTCTTCTTCACCCATTTCTTCGGATGAGCCATCACTTTCATCACCACTTTCATCACCACTTTCATCTCTATTTCTAGGATCATTAGGAGTCCATTGTCCATAAACCAAGTTGTATTTCATCAACCGAATCACCTTGGCGCTATATGTCTCCTCACTAGTGGGAATGATAACATCGACCTCGTCCTCGAGTCGGATATTGTAGAATTTGAACAGTTGAGTGAGGGCCATTCCATAGACCAACCCTTGTCTTTTTCGATTAGTGATCTCAAGGAGATGATGGAACATTAGGCTAGCATAGTCCAATCGGTGTCCCATGACAATTGCCCATACCAAAAATAGTTCCAAGGCATTGAGTGAAGCACGGCTACCACGCCTTGGGATAATCGAATACCCTAGGATTGAATGTATGAGACGAGCATCGAGTTTGAGTATTGCGGCTTTGATGTCTCCTTGCACATTACGAAATCTACGGTTAAGTAGAATTCCTTTGGCCCCTTCCCTATTAAATCCTAGAAGATCCCCAAAATTGGATGGAACTTCCGTTACATTGTCAACGGGGAAACCGAATATTTCAACCAACTCAGCCTTCTAATCCTTTGCTCGTTCAAGAGTGTAACTAAACGAGTCTTATTGGGACACCCAAAGTTATGAATTAGATGGTGTAAGTTTGCGTAAAATAGCCTTATAAGTCTCGGGTACACATTCTCACGAATATTCAAGAAGTTAATAATCCCTTGATTTTGAAACAATCCAGCAACATTCAATCCATTTGAAGCAAATAGTTGAAAGTTAAATTGTTTACCTTCCACGATAGTCCGTGTTGAGTAGTCATTGTTGAACTTTGCTTCCGCCTCAGCAGAGATGAACAAGGGCGGTAGTGGAGCTTGAGGTGGTTGAGCCGATGATGTACCTACTTGTGGTACGCTCTTTCGTGGGCGACGGGAGCGAGAAGGTTGAGACATATCTAGACTTTTGATGAGAGAAGAAGGTTTTGAAAAAATTAGGGTTCTTAGGAGATTTGAAGATTTTTTGGGTGAAAATATGTGTAATTGAGGGGAATATTTAGGAAATTGGTTAAATGGAGTAGTGGGATGAGTTTTGGTAAAGGAATTTGGTGTAAGATAGAGATTTTTGGTTGAGGAATTGATAATGGTGGCTAGGGTTAGGGTTTGAGAGAGATTGAGATGGGTTTGAGAGATTGGAGATGAAATAGATGAAATTTGTGGTTGATTTGATGTTGGAAGTGGAGGATTTTTTATTTAAAAGGGGTTTTGAGGAGTAAAATGGAGTATGGATGATTGTTCTTGAGGTTAGGAGGGGTGGAGGAGTGAGTTTTCTCGAAATGGAGAAGTGAGAAATGAAGAGGAAAACAGGGGAAATAGAAGAAATAGAGTAACTGATGTCCTGCACTGCTCAGTCGACTGATAGACCTCCTTCAGTCAACTGATGGTCCTTGATCAGTCGACTGATCACCCAATCTGCCCTGACTTTCTTGTTTTGAGCATTGTAAGCCCTAAACACCTAGAAATAGTAACTTTACAACATTTGAGCTACAAAAATGATATTACTGCATCAAATAACATGTAATGGAAGTACTAAGTACAAGAATGCTTAATTCATATTTAGCCAAATAATTACACAATTTTGTATGCTTTAGAGACAAGCATTAAGGATCAATATATATGAAAATTTTGGTCAACTAGATATCACATGCTCTAGTCATACCGATTTCACGTCGAATAGTGTTAAAGCGATCATCGGGAAGTGGTTTAGTGAAAATATCCGCAAGTTGCGATTCAGTGCCAACAATTCAATATCAACATCACCTTTTTGCACATGATCACGAATAAAATGATATCTTATCTCAATGTGCTTAGTACGTGAGTGTTGTATGGGGTTCTTGGTCAAGCTAATAGCACTTGTGTTGTCACATTTAATGGGAATGTGGCTAAGACTTAACCCGAAGTCTTCTAGTTGTTGTTTAATGTATAAAGTTTGAGCAGAATAACTTCCGGCCGCCACGTATTTGGCTTCGGCCGTTGAAAGGGCCACCGAGTTTTGTTTCTTGCTTGACCAAGATACTAGTGTGTGTCCTAAGAAATGACAAGTGCCACTAGTGCTTTTCCTATCGATTTTGCAACCGGCAAAATTCGCATCGAAATAACTAATCAAGTCAAATGAGTTCTCTCTTGGGTACCACAAACCCAAGGAACTAGTACCGGAAAGATAACGAAAAATTCGTTTTACGGAAAGTAAATGTGACTCTTTAGGATCCGCTTGGAATCGTGCACAAAGACATACACTAAACATAATATCCGGCCTAGAGGCCGTCAAATATAACAAACTACCGATCATACCTCGATATTTCTTGATATCTACGCTTTTACCTATCTCGTCTTTGTCAAGCTTCAATGTTGAACTCATAGGAGTGCTCATGGATTTGGCACCTTCCATGTCGAATTTCTTCAATAACTCCTTCACATACTTCTCTTGATGGATGAAGATGCCTTCTTTGCATTACTTCACTTGTAATCCAAGGAAGTAATTCATTTCTCCCATTATGCTCATTTTGAATTCCTTTTGCATACATGTAGAAAAATCCTTACAAAGATTTTCGTTAGTAGAACCAAATATAATATCATCAACATAGATTTGTACAAGTAGCATGTCTTTGTCATGATTTTTGATAAATAAGGTAGTATCAATTTTACCTCTAACAAAACCATTGTTAATCAAAAATGAGCTAAGTCTATCATACCATGCTCTAGGTGCTTGTTTTAAATCATATAATGCTTTTGATAATTTAAACACATAATCCGGATAAACATGATTTTCAAAACCGGGAGGTTGTTTCACATAAACTTCCTCTTCAATAAAACCATTCAAGAAAGCACTTTTCACATCCATTTGATATAATTTAAAATTCTTAAAACATGAATAAGCAAGTAGCATGCGAATAGCTTCTAGACGTGCAACGGGTGCATATGTTTCTTCATAATCAATGCCCTCCTTTTGATTGTATCCTTGAGCAACAAGTCTAGCTTTATTTCTAACAATTACACCATTTTCATCCTTTTTGTTACGAAATACCCATTTAGTACCTATAATAGTATGATCACTAGGTTTGGGAACAAGTGTCCACACTTTATTTCTCTCAAATTGATTGAGCTCCTCTTGCATTGCCATCATCCAAGATTCATCTTGTTCGGCTTCAATAATGTTTTTAGGCTCATATTGAGAAACAAATGCCACATTATTGCATATATTTCTTAAGGAAGATCTAGTCATAACTTTACTAGATGGCTCTCCAAGAATTTGATCAATAGGGTGGTTGGACACAAATTTCCAACTCCTAGGCAAATCATTCGAGTCTTGCTCGGTTTTGTTTTCTAACTCCTTAGGAGGAGCTTGAGCACTCGATGGTTCTTCCTTAGATGCATCATTAATTTGAATATTCGAAATCTTTTGGATAATTTCAACATCATCATCGGAATGTACTTTGGGTGAGAAAGGATTCGACTCATCAAACATAACATGTATAGACTCTTGGATTACCAAACTTTTCTTGTTATAAACTCTATAAGCTTTACTATTAGTGGCATACTCAAGAAAAATTCCTTCATCGGATTTAGCATCAAATTTACCCAAGTGATCACGATCATTCAAAATAAAACATTTGCAACCAAAGACCTTAAAATATGCAATATTTGGTTTCTTGTCATTCCATAACTCATAAGGTGTCTTATCTAATTTTTTACGAATAATAGTACGATTAATTACATAGCATGCGGTGTTAACGGCTTCCGCCCACAAATACTCCGGTAAAGAATGTCCATTAAGCATAGTCCTAGACATCTCTTGAAGAGATCTATTTTTCCTCTCAACAACACCATTTTGTTAAGGAGTTCTAGGTGCCGAAAAATTATGATCAATACCATGCTCATCACAAAAGTTCTCAATATCAATATTGTCAAATTCTCTACCTCTATCACTACGAACATGCACAATAGAGACACCTTTTTCATTTTGAACTTTTCTACAAAATTTAGCAAAGACATGTGGAGTTTCACTTTTGTGGGTGAGAAAGAACACCCAAGTGAGTCTAGTGTAATCATCAACAATAACAAACGTGTATAATTTGCCACCTAGACTAGCAACCGAAATAGGACCAAACAAATCAAGATGCAACATATCAAGTGGTCTAGATGAAGTAATATCCCTTTTAGACTTGAAAAGAAGATTTGTGTTGTTTACCAAGTTGACATGCATCACAAATTTTATCCTTAACAAATTTGATTTTAGGCAATCATTTAACAAGCTCTTTCTTAGACAAAGCATGAATTAGATCCATATTAGCATGTCCTAGTCTCCTATGCCACAACCAAGATACATCATTTATAGCGGATAAGCATTTAACATCTTGTTGAGATAAATCATCAAGCTCAAGAGTATACACATTGTTATTTCTATATGCAACAAGTAGAATGGAATCATCACTAACATTCTTAACAATGCAACGATCGGATTTAAAAATAACTTCATAGCCCTTATCACATAATTGACTAATGCTAAGTAAATTATGCTTCAAACCATCAACTAATAGAACATTATCAATGCAAGTAGAATGCTTACCAACCTTACCTATACCGATGATTTTGCCATTGGCGTTGTCCTCGAAAGTCACATTCCCTCCTCACTTGGGAATTAGACTTAAGAAGTTGTTCTTGTCTCCCGTCATGTGCTTTGAGCAACCACTATCCAAGAACCACTTGGATTTTCTACCCTTGGATTTCAAGCATACCTACACCATGACTTTAAGTAACTTCTCCTTTGGTACCCAAAATGTGTTGGGTCCCTTTGGGTTAGCAAACATAATGGTTCCTTTTGGAACCCGAGCAAGCTTCCTCTTAAGGAAACCTTCATTTCGATAGAAACAATGATCCACATAATGAGTATTTCTACCACAATATGAGCAAAGATGAGTGGGATCATGAGGTGTATATGTTTTAAAAAAGTTTTTGTAATCTTTTTGGTTGTCAATTTGGTTGTAACCTAAATCGGATTTGTCAAATACACACCTTTGCATTCCTAATAATTTATCCAAATTATCCCTACCATTGGTGAATTTGGCTAAGCTATTAGTTAGATCATCCACTTGATCATTTAATTTGACATTTTCTACTAAAAGTGTGTTTGGAATTTCCTTTTCCTTTCCTTTCTTCAAAGTATTGATTTCATTTTTCAAAACCATGTTTTCTTTCTCAAAAATTTCACACTTGTTAGAAATTATCAAATTCTCCTTTTTGAGGCTTGCAAACTTCTTAGAAAGATTTTCAAATTTGCTATGCAATTCCTCAAACATTTCATATAACTCATCATAGTCATTTTCATCATGAGCATCATCATTTATAGAAACATTATCATCACTAAATGAATCATAAATAGAGTCTACCTCATCTTCTCTTGCCATAAGACAAAGATTTGCCGTCTCCTCGTCGTTAGAGTCGGCATCGGATTCACCCTCTTCGGAATCACTCCAAGTCCCCTTGAGGGCATGCCTTACTTGTTTGAAGGCTTTATCTCTTTTATCTCTTCTCTCCATTCTTCTAACCGGGCAATTGGTTTTGAAGTGTCTCGGTTCATGGCAATGGAAACATTTCTTGACTTCTTCGTTTTTAACTCTTGGTTGAATTGATCGATCATTGTTCCTCTTTGATGAAGAACCAAGGTTGTTTCCTTTTCCTTGAAACTTCTTCTTCTTGGCTAGAAATTTCATAAAGTTTCTAGAGAGGAGAGCCATGTCATCGTCACCGCCCATTGACTCTTCATCATCCTCTCGTTGACTTTGCCTTGAAAGCAAGAGTCTTTTTGGCTTTTGAATCAACTTCTTCTTCTCTCTCCAATTTCTTCTCATGGGTTTTAAGTGAACCCAAAAGTTCATCCATGCTTAGCGTTTTGAGGTTCTTGGCTTCTTGAATAGCCGTTACTTTGGGTCTTCACTTCTTGGGAAGAGTTCTAAGAATCTTTCGAATCTTGTCTTCATTGAAATAAACCTTTCCAAGGAGATCTAAAGCATTAGTAATAATAGAGAACTTACTATACATAGAAGCAAGTGATTCATTAGGCTCCATTTTAAAAAGCTCATAATCATGAACAAGCATATCAATATTGTCATCCTTGACTTGTGAGGTTCCCTCATGAGCAACCTCTAATTTGTCCCATATTTGTTTTGCGGTTTTGCAACTAGAAATTTTGTTGTATTCATCCATAGTTAATGCACAATGTAGAGAATTTAAGGATTTGGCATTAAATTGGATTTTCTTAATGTCATTCTCATCATAATCGGAAATTGATTTAGGAGTGACATTACCCCTTTCATCGGTTTTGGTAATCTCATAGGGTCCAATGAGTGTAACCCTCCATTGTTCAAAATCACTAGCTTGAAGAAAAGTACACATGCGATTTTTCCAATAGCTATAATTTTTGCCATCAAATAGAGGTGGCCTAGTGGTTGAAGAACCTTCGTTAAGTCCGGTTCCTTGATAGATAGACATGATCGTAAACTCTAAGATTGTAAAATCAAAACAAGAGTACAACCTCTGATACAAATTGTTGGTCGGAAAATACCCTAGAGGGGGGTGAATAGGGTTTTTAAAACTTAATGGGATTTTTAAAATCAATTTAAAAATGTTTGATGTCTATATCAATCAACCAAACAATAAACAAAGATAAATCCAATCACAAAGTGCAAATAACACAATAAGAGTTTAAGAGATAGAAAGATTAAACCGATCAAAGTCGAAAACTTTTTGTCCACACGGTTCGGCTTGTTAGCCCCTACTCCGCGCTCGGTTAGTACCCCGAGAAATTCCACTATAACCGATCTCCTTCCGGGTGAAGATCAAACCTCTACAAGTGTATCTTTCTCACACACTCCAACAAGTATTGAAATTCTCTCAATACTCACACAAGAATACTCTCTTGCTATCTTAAGAGATAAACCTCTCTTAATGTTTGAAAGAAATGATTTGGTGACTAACACCAATGTACAATAGCTCTATAGTGTATGAAGATTACAACTTAAGCTCACACTAAGAGATATCAAATTTGATCAATAAAGTATAGCTCAAAATAAGAATGATTGATCAAAAGAAATGTTCTTGAATCTTTGAAAATGAATGTAGATGAAGAGAATAGTATAAGAATGATTCAAGAGTGTTTGAATAAGTCTTAGAAGGTGTATATATAGTCTAAGACAACATATGGCCGTTTGGAGGGAGTTGGTAAAAGTTTGGTACCAAAAATGGTAAAAAATCAGAACTCCAACGGCTAGTTTCTGGGCCATCAGTCGACTGAGCAAAGCCCATCAGTCGACTGATGGTTTCCTCTGGTCTGCTACCAGTTTGACCAAAAATCCCATTTTTCATATTTTTGCAAATAAGCTCAAAAATCAATTTTGAAGATAGGGGATGTTTAAAAATGATTTTCTAAGACTTCTATCATTGTTTTTGCAACAAAATTCATTCATATAATTTTATAGTGAATATTTCAAGATAACTAGTTTTCGGTAAAAATACGTTTTCAAGGATAAAACTAGATTCAACTTTTGATTTGATCAATCTTATAATATTAAAATATTGTATGAGCTATGATGATCAAATAAGAATCTTTACAAGGAAACTAAAGCACTCACTCACATATGTAATAACGAGTCTTCGAGGGCTTTGTTTGATTCTTCGTTTCTTTTCTTCCTTGGCTCATTGTGCTTAACAATTCTCATTGAGATGTATTGATAAGAGTTGTGAGATGTAAAACTTTGAAGGCAATACTTTGTAGATGAATGATCTTGATTCCGGCTTTTCGGTTAAGTCCATGTGTGATCAATTTAGTTGTGGCTATAACTTAAAACATCAACTAAGTTAAATTACACAAGATTAAGTTTATTGTTATTATCAAAACAAGATTAATGACTTTCAAGTCAACAGTATCAATTAATATTCATATACCCACTTTTTCATCCTGTTCATATTTGAAAAATGCTTTGTCCTCTTAATCTTCAAGTAATGCCAGCAGCTTGACCGCAACTTGACAAGCCGCAGTCGACTCTGAACGCACAAGTCTTTTTTAGAGTAATTAAAGTCAGGAAGATGAGAGATACCTTCCACCTAATAAATTCAATGAAAATAATATTTGAGAAAAATATTATTTTCATACTACTGTTGTTTTTTGGCTAATTAGTTATCTGAAAATAAGTATTCTTGACCATTAATCAAGTTACAGTCTTAAAAAATATTAAAATTAAACTATAACTATTACTCTTAATTTGAGACGTATGGACAATATAACCACTGGTGGAGTCAAGAATTGTTAGTGAACCAGACTTTACAATGATAATAAAATTAAGAATACACTATAATTAAAAAAATTAATGATCATGTGTGAAATCCAAAAAATATTAATTCAGCAATCCATGCAGTAAGAGTGATCCTTTCCCTTTTAGTGACATCCAAATTAATTCAGCAATGAATCCTTGACATCCAAATTAATTTAAGATTTTTTTATACATAGGGTTAATTACATATATAAACCTAATGTTATATAATCAAACCAAAGATCTCCGTTTTAATGAAGAAAGTGTTTATTACTTGAGTTACAAATTAAGTTAAAAAAAATTAAGATTTTTAATAGTTGCACCACCCCAAAAAATAAAATATATATATAGATTTATAAAGTGAGACATTAATATATTCCCATGCTATGAAAATCACAATGACTATAATTAATAATGGATTAGGCCGCTGGAATATTAATGGTGTAGACTAATTAAAACTAAAATGCTGATAAGTGATAATTAGTTGAAATATGATGTGAGCTGATTAGTACCACTAAGTTGAGTAATGGCTTGACCCACCCTATATCATGATCAAGACCCCCAACAGTTCCTCCACTGAGTATAACACAGTAAAAGTTATGTTTATGGTTAAGTTCATGGTACTAGTACTAAGATTTTGTTTATTTTCCTTTCTTTTAACATAGGAAAAAAAATAAAAACTAGAGGCATATATTATTTCCGGGTAGTATGTGCCCAACTATCTTAAGCAAATCGCTTCTTATTGTACAAAATATGGCTTGCATGAAAGGTGCATAGAAGTGATACTATAAATATATTTGCAAGTAGAAGAAGAAGCTTTTGGGCTCAAGAGATTTTTGATGTTTCTATTGAATTACCAAAATATTCTAGCTAAGGAAAAAAAAACATAATTAAAGAATTCGAACTCAAGACCATTATACATAAAGAAACTATATAATATCAGGTGTGACTTGCTACAACTGAACGGATAAATTTATCATAAAGACAAGTAGCAAAATAAAAATCAAATTAAAAAAAATGTAAGAGTAGTACTAATATTAATATACCTGCTTTTTTTATCCTCTTCATATTTGAAAAATGTTTTCTCCTCTTTATATTCAAGCTTGACCACACAATCTCATTATCTTTTTTCTCCACAAAATAAATTCAATGAAATAATATATGAGAAATGATGATCCCAGGCAACTTCCACCAAAGTTCATAACTTTTTCTCCACTTTCTTGTCTCTCTCTCCAATTATCCCAATATATTCTAAATCTAGATCTAGCTTATTCACAATCAGTCCCCATATTTGTTACGCCCTTTGCAACATAATTGCTTTAGCTTATGCTTAGGTGCTCAAAAATTCATTGCCACAAACTAGCTAGCCTTGTCAAATATAATGGGCACCGTAAGAGCCCATAAAACCACTTCTTCCACTTGTTATGATGTATTTTTGAGCTTTAGAGGTGAAGACACCCAAATTTTTTTTACAGATCACCTCTATACAGCTTTAGTCGAACAAGGATTTCTCACATTTACAGACGACGATAAGGTCAAGAAAGGCGAAAATATCCGGTCAGAATTAGAAAAAGCGATCCTTCAATCAAAGATTTGAATCATTGTCATATCCAAGGATTATGCGTCTTCCGGGTGGTGCCTTGATGAACTTGTGATGATCATTGAACAAAGGAGGAACTTTGAGCATGTAGTTTTACTTGTCTTTTACGATGTGGATCCATCCCATGTTCGGAAGCAAACGGGGAAGATAACAGAAGCATTTGTTAGGTATGGAAATTAATTTGAGGAAGAAAATGATCAAGAAATGAAAAGAAAATTGATAAAAAAAAGAAGATAAAAAGGTGGAGATCAGCACTTACAGAAGTTGCTGATTTGATTGAACTAGACTTGCGAAACCAAGTTGATGGGTAAATAAGTTCCTCATTGTTCTTCACATATATGGTTGCAATATTTGTTGTTGTCCTGCCTTTTCTTTTCCAAGATCCAAATTCCAAAATTTTAAATCTATCTTTTTTGTTTCTGTTTTTAATGAAGCCTCTGAATAAGCCATTTAACCGTAAGAGTGGTAGCCGATATCGTGTATCGGAAGCGTATCATTTTGCTAAAAAATAGTATTGTGTATCGAGTACCGTAACGTATCGTAAGATACACTTTGATTTTGATATTTACATACATATTTATTTTTCTATATACGAACAAGAACATACACACATCAAATATACATATAAATTAAATAAAAGACAATCCAATAGACCAATACATATTTCATTCAAGGGGTTAAAATCATGGGACCATCCATTGAGATAAAGGCCCACTACTTTTAATTGGAAAAAGCCTATTGTGTGGGCTGCATGACTTGGAGTTAAATAATTGTGGCCCTATGTTACAAAGACCCAAGCCATCACAACACAAATTGCTGCGTAATATCCACGTAAGCCTTAAGTGGAGCAAGAGATGCTTTGTGGAGGGAGTTTGTAATCTCAAAGAGAAAACGTGGATCTTCTCATCCACGTGACAAACTGTGCATCCAACAGGTGAGCGGCTGTTTTCTCTACTAGCAGAAAAACCGAGTGGGAGACCACACTTCTTCTCTTTCTTCGTAGCAGGTAGGCAGCGGGAAATAGGAGATGTGAACCATCTCAAATAAAAAGATCCAGCAGCGGTGAGACCACACTTCTTCTCTCTCTTCCTTTTTTTGGTTACAGGTTCTCTCTTCCTTCTTAGAGTTCCTTTGAGCCGTTGTTTATTTTTCTTCCCCTTGCGTCGTCGGCCGTCTCTCTCTCTCTCTCTCTCTCTCTCTATCGTAGCATCGTTTTGAGCTTTTAGGGTTCAATTAAGCTATTTTGCTAATTGTTTTTTTCCAAAAAAAGAAAAACTACGTCGTTTTGCTAAAAAGGGCTAAAAAAAACGTACGATACAACAAAATCACACGATACGTGAAATTATCGCGATATATACATGTGTATCGCCCGATACACCCAGAATTCTGATACACCTCCCGATACGTTTCGTTTTAAGGCCGTAATGAGAAGTATCGTACGATACTAATCACCATGCGTAAGACTTCGATTATTATCAATAACCAAACCTCTTGATTAGTTTTTAGAGGTCAATTGTAGATCCAATTGGGTGTGTTTAAGGTTAATTAAGCAATCTAATCTTAAACTTGTAACATAATATCCTTGTATTATTGTTAGAGTACTACTTGTTGGAGAGTATATATGATATGTATTGTTGACACACTACCTAACAGTTTATGTTTTGGGAAAAGATTGTTCCTAACATGGTGTTAGGGGTCTAGTTATATACAATCACTAGTTCGAGTCCTCGAGGGTGCATTGTTTTCCCCATTTGTATTAATAAGATTAAAAAATTGCATGTGCACTTTGGTTTGTCTCTCCAACCAAAGCTCTATATTAAAAGATTATGGCCACTTAGCTCCCATGTATAGGGTGAGGACTAATTCTACGGAGCCAAATGTGATATTTTCAAACAAATAACACATATTCAGCTATCACATTTAACAGCGAAACAAACAAATTTTCAGACTCACTTTTCAAACTTTGAAACCAGTGTGCAGTATTCATATTCAGCATTCAGATTCAAACAACAAAACAAATGAACCTTTAGTTCCTGCTTTGTTTTTCTGTAACAAGTATAAACGCAAAGGATAATTTGTGAACCATGGAGGAAGTCACTTATAGTTAAGGTTCCGCATGATTGCATTCCTTCATTCATAGTCGGTCATTCTTATTTGACTTTTACAAATTCAAAGAAAATACTATATGTCAACCTAATCAATAGAAACAACTATAACAAAAAAAAAACCCTTACTATTAATTCATAATAATACCGTTGTATTATTATTGTTGTTGTTGTTTGTGTGTTTATACAAGATTTTATGGTTTTCTTTTTTTAATTAGAGTCTCGATGTATTTAATTATCTACCTTTCTTATCCAACAGAACTAAATTTGTAGGCATGAATCCAACAAGTTTATCCAGAAAATAATAAAAACGATTGGAGATAAATTAAAGCGCACAACCTTGGATGTTGCTGCATACAAAATTGGAATAGATTCTCGAGCCAAATTTATAAATGAGTGGCTACAAGACATGTCAAATGATGTTAGCATACGAGCTATTTGTGGGATGGGCGGAATTGGAAAGTCAACCATTGCAAAATTTGTTTATAATCAAAACTTTCGTAGTTTTGATGGTAGTAGCTTTCTCGCAAATATCACTGAAGTGTCAAAACAACCAAATGGTTTACTTTGTTTACAAAGACAACTTCTATCAGATATATCTGGAAGGAAACAAGGAAATATACATAACGTTGATGAAGGAATTGCAAAGATCCGAAATGTTGTTTGTCAAAAAAAGGTGCTTCTCATTCTTGATGATGTGGAACAAGTGGATCATATATATGCCATACTCGGAATGCAAGATTGATTTTTTTCGGGAAGTAAAGTCATCATAACTACTAGGCATAAGAGGTTATTGAAGCCTTATCAGATTCATGAGGTGGAGTCGTTGGATCAAGATGAATCAGTTAAGCTTTTTAGTTTGCATGCCTTTGGAGAAGATTGTCCTATTGAAAGTTACAAAAAGCACATAGAAAGGGCTGTACAAATTTGTGAAGGACTTCCATTAGCTTTTAAAGTTGTAGGTTCTTCTTTGTCGAGGAAAAGTGAAGATGAATGGGTCAGCGAATTAGCAAAATTAGAAGCAATACCTCACAATCAAATTCTCAAGAAACTTCAAACCAGTTATGACTCTTTACAAGATGACTACGATAAAAGATTGTTCCTTCATATTGCTTGCTTCTTTGTTGGAGTTGAAAAAGATTACACAATCACAATACTAGAAAAATGTGATCTTCATGCAAAAATTGGAGTTCAAAATCTAATTGATCGATGTCTTTTAACAATTGAAAATGGTAATTTATTGCAAATGCACAAATTAATTCAAGACATGGGACGAGAAATTGTTCACCAAGAATCACATGAAGCTGGAGAGCGTAGTAGATTATGGCATCACGAGGATGCCTATCGGGTATTGAAAGATGAAACGGTAAAAAACATCTCATGCCTGTATGTGTTTATTACTATACATGTATTGTAGTTACTGATTCCATTTTTCTTGTTTTTCTAATAGGGTAGTAATACAATTGAAGGCCTTATCCTTAAGATGCCTATGTTGAAGGAAGCTGGTAATAATGCAAAAAAATGCTGCTATGAGAACTCTCGTGACAAATTAATATTTTTGAAGCATGTTACCTCATTAAAGCAACGTATTCCAAATGATGTATACTTAACAACCGACGCATTTAAAAGTATGACAAAGCTAAGGCTACTCAAGCTCAATTATGTAAAACTTATAGGAAGCTATAAGAATTTTCCTAAAAGTTTAGCATGGTTGTCTTGGCATGGATTTCCTTTAAAATATATTCCGGTGGAATTTCCTATGGAGAACTTGGTTGCTCTTGACTTGCGTTATAGTGTGTTGAAACAAGTTTGGAAGAAAACTCCGGTACGATATTAATTTATTTTTCTTCTTTCCTCGATTTTTGGTGATGGCATATGCATGTGTATATAGAATTAATAATACTTTCTTTTTTCCTTATAGTTTCTTAAATCATTGAAGATCCTGGATTTGAGTTATTCTAGATGGCTTGCAAGAACACCTGACTTCGTAAGACTCCCCAACCTTGAGAAATTAATCCTTAAAGGTTGTGTACGTTTGGTTGAGATTTGTGAATCTATCGGAAACTTAGAGATGCTTAATTTACTTGATTTAAAAGATTGCAAAACTCTGATGAAGCTTCCAAGAAACATCGGCAAGCTAGGATCTCTGAAGACTCTAGACATCTCAGGTTGCAATATCGGTGAGTTTCCAAGTGAGATAAGAAACATGCAATTATTAGAAGTGCTTAATGCTAATGGGATTACCATAAACCCATTACACAGTAACAGTGGGGAAGTCAAATGGTGGCAATCAATTGTCTACTCAATGGTGTCAACACCAAAGAAAGGACCAAAGACTTTATGGGCTTCTTTGCCATTCTCTTTGAGAGAATTAAGCCTGTGTGGATGCAATCTATTTGACGATTCATTCCCCAAGAATTTCGGTAACCTACCATATTTGTGGAAGTTGAACTTACGAGAAAATCCATTTCAGAGACTACCAAATTGCTTAAAGGATCTTAGTAGTTTGCGGGACCTGAATATATCTAGATGTTCTAGGCTCCAAACACTCGACTTTAATTGCCTCCCAAAATATTTTTCTAGGACGCAAGCAAGTGACCGTAGTTCACTGGAAAAAATTACGTCTTCAAGCATCGGTCGACTCTACCTAACTGGTTGCTATAAATTGGTTGAAATAGATGATGTCTTGGCCGAGGTATTTCTCTTTCTCTTTCTCTCTCTGTGCGTGTGTGCACATATATATATAGTGATGACCAATAAATATATAAATTAAATTAACAATAAATATATATAAATAAAAAATTAAAATTGAAAATGTAAATGCAAATGCAAATTAAATTGTTTTTCTAAAAGATAAAGACTTGTAATAGAAAACAATTATATATGAATGTCATGTTTAGAAGAAACAAAATAATAATATAATGATAAATATTAATTTTCCCTAAGGAGTTAATACTCTTTGACTTAGTTTTTTTTTTTTTTTTTTTTTCCGGCCTTAGAATTTATCAAGTTAGCTTTTAATCAGAGATGGAGTCAAAAAAATTTGTGTGGAAGGGCATTCTTAGCATTATAAAATAATAATATTTGTAGTGAAGCAATTAATGTAATAAATTTATTATCTATAGGTAAATACGTTTAGCGGTGGGACTTTAACTTTTGCATATTTTAAAAAAGATATTATTTTCAATGTAATTAATTGATTAAAATTTATTTAGTACCATAAAATATGGTACATCGACTATGTCGAAAAAGTAAAAACAAAGTCTTATACACAATGTTATGAAAGAATAAATGAGACTCTTAATTTGAGACCCATAAAAGTACAATATTTTTTACTTCCCCAAATATAATGCAAACTCGAAGTGAAAATGAGTATCAAATAATAAAACTTGACAAATTGAAAGGGGGTATTTTAATTATTTTTCAAACTTTGTATGTATTCGCGCAAACATATATATAGACTAAGAGAAGAAAGTGAGGATGGGCATGTGCCCCCTCTAGGCACATGCTAGCTCCGTCACTGCTTTTAAATTTAGTTAGAAAGAAGGTGCTAAAGTTCTACAAGTCTATGCCAAAATGAATTATGCATCGTGTGATTTTGTATACTTCATGCTTTACATATTACACATTTTTTAGCATGGTGAACATTGTTTTGACAATATAACCATCTTCTTTTGTTAAATTTTGTTACAACCATAGGACAAATTATGGCATAGGAACTAGAAATTCCATGCAAAAATTACTTGTTCTTCAAAAGAATATGAAAACTTCAATATATCATTATATTTAAATACCGCATAATTAAGTTAGATATGGTTAATCGTATATTCATACTTTTTTTTTAACTTAATAATTTTTGTATTTGTAGTTCATTAATATCTATTGTCTTTAAGCTTACATTAAATATTAGAGGATCAAAGAATTTATAAAGTAAAAGAACACTTTACATGAATAATATTTAGCAAGAGATTAATTGATATAGACATAATCACAAATTATTTAACATACAAGTGTAATTCATATTTATCCTTTGTGACAAAAAATTAGTTGTAGCAAAGAAAGTTGATTTGCCCTCCTTCCGAGGTTGATAATATGCTTTTGAGGTAAATGATGGATACTATAATTTCAAAAGAAGAAAAAAAGATAGCATATACAAACATAATTTTGATATTATATATAGTATACATAGTTAAAGAACTTTTGAACTATTAATAAAAATCGGTATTTTAATAAACAACATAATTTAGTAGGCGAATTATATGTACGGCGGATAAAATTCAAATAGCTTGTAGAATAATAAAAAAATATTTACTAACATCAAAAGCACAAACATGTACCCTATTTATAGCACACAGATTCTAATCTTACTCAAATTACGTTAATTACTAGTAAATCCGAAACAATCATACTTCTAAACTTAAAATATAATCCAAATAAAAGAATGTAACTATAAACTTAGTAAGAATACAACTTTAATGAATATTTCTTATATATATGATAGTGATTAAATAAGTTAGTATTGCACTGTCGAAATATAATAAATTGTTGGTAGAAGAATTATAGGGGGTTTACAAAAAATTAAAACATAGACTTTTGTAAGAATCTTAATATAAAATATCTAATATAAATATAATATTTTAGATGTTAATTTATAGTATTTTATATTAGAATTCGAATGAAAATAAAATAGAAATTAGGAATACTTTAATTAAAGACTATTTTATTGCTTAAAAAACCAAATATAATAGGATTTAATGTCTAAGATTTTAACTAAAAAAAAGTATGTTTGATTTATAATTAATTCCTAGCCAAAAGAATAAATAGAATAGGATTTTAGAGTAGAACAAATATTTATAAACTAAAGACAAAATAGAGTAGGATTTTGACTAAAATAATAATAATTAAATTACGATTTTAGTTCATAACCAAAATCAAATGGGTACTATTTTGAGTAGAATAGATATTCCTACCCAAAAATAAAATAATATATATATATATATATATATAATTTTAACTCAAAAAATAGAGTATGATTTATTCTCAACAAATTAATAAAAGTTCAAATCCAGCTTTTACATTCACACTTTTATAATATACTAGTTTTTGCGCATGTGCTTTGCACGTAGTTTTAGTGTTTAATAAAGGTGATTAATTAGTCCATTAATGAATAAGTACATATTAAGAATTGAATAATTAGTATGAAATAAAAATAATCACAAATAAGCAAAAATATAGTATCAAGTGTAACATTTAATTAATAATTATAAGAAAATTTGAAAATCGGTCAACTATATAAAAATGTTATAGATACATGATAACAAATGATCACATATATAAGAGAGTAATATGTCTTTAATAAATTTTTAGAATTGGTAGATAGTTAATATATTAAACGTATGTGGATTATTATGCATAGTATCACAAAATAAATAATAGATTGTATAGCCTGATAATGTATAAGTTAATGTTAGATAACTTTGTAATTATAATACGATTTATTAAATATTCATACTTTTGCAGTGAGTTTTGAAAAGCTCCTAATTTAACACAAACTATAACTTATATAATTATTTTAACTAAATAAAGTAGAGTTTAAATTTATTTAAACTACTAATACTAATGTAAAAATATATGGAGTTATACACTATTTGATAGAGTAATACTATAAAGAGGGATTCCCTCACTTTAACAAAAACAAGGGATGATCATTTAGAGGGGTAAATCGACGAATTATTTTATGAAAATTTGTAGGGATGATCTATATTATGAGTAGATCACTTCCATCAAATTTCAAAAAGAAAAATCAACCTATAAGTGAGTGAGATGATGATCAAAAATTTTAACGGTCGAAAATGTACATATATATCAATTTTTCAAAAACACCCACTTTTAAGTTGAATTTTTCTATGAATTTTTGTGGAGGTAATCTATTCATTATATAGATCATTTCTACAAATTTTTATAAAAAAATTTATCAATTTACCTCCCTAAATGATCATATTTTCTTTTTATTAAAGTGAGAGAATCCCTCTTATAACCTAGCTATATATATATTAGCTTTGTGCATATAGTTTTAATTAACATTAGCGTGATTCATGTGGCCCAGGGAATTCGAATTTTTGAGTTCGGGATATTAAGCACATATTTTCCGCTTTGGAGTTCTCCGACGCGTTTCCGTGAAAAAATTAAGGGTTCATCAATAAATTTTACTGTTCCTTCACATTCTCCTCAAAGGATCCAGTGCTTGACTGTGTACTGTACGTACACAAGAATCGAAAATGATGACGTTGCTGTAGTGGCTCCCCGTGCAAGAATTGGAGAAGTCAATAGATGCAGATTTGATATAGCTGTTAGAATCGAGAATAAGACGAAGGATCACACATGGATTTATATCCCTCGTCTTCCTCCTCTTGAAGATTGGGAATGGCTGAGCAAATGGAGGTTTGGGAATCAGATGGAGGCTGGAGATGAAATTATTGTTACGTTTGAAAGTAACGACATATATTGTAAGGTAAAGGAGTGTGGTTTCCATATTGAGTACCGTGACCAAGAAGACGAGAACGGAACCACAACTATAGAGAAGTCACATCGTGATTTTCCAGCATTCCAGTTGAGTTCAGGAGTATACTTCCTATGCACAGATAAGGAATCTCTTCATAAAGATTATTTGCCCTTGAAAGCTTACAACGATCGTAGCTTATTCAAGCGGTTTGCATCTGATACCCTCCTACTTGATTTTGCACTTGCAGAAATAAGCATCAACTCTTATTTTTGATGATGATATGTATTGAATGTAACACACTAAAATCTACATTTTACATATTCTTCCCTAAAATAGGTGGAAAAAACCTCTGTCCTAAAACATATTTTATTATCCTAAAAATTTTGCAGTTGGGATAGCGATAGCGATAGCGATGACGGTTAGATGTGGTGCAGAGAGTAATGGAAACATGAGCAAAAAGGGAATCCAAAAGTTGTTGTAAATCAAGATGATTTAAGTATACTCTTTACCTTTCTTCTTGCTTGCTAAATTTTTGAAAATATGAGGAAATGTTGAATTATGTGTTCAATTCCTAGTTTTTGGCTTGCTTGTTTCTTAGTCCTAGTACCTTAAGGCCTGTTTGGCCTATGGAACACCCATAAAAAGGAGTTGAAGGTGTTGAGACTATAAATCCCACACCGGTAAATTGTATTCTTGGAAAGCGATATATAAGTTCTAGTCAATTAGTTTGGGTTGGATGCTCCGAACCGTAATATGGTATTAGTGGGCGGGTTATTCACCTATGTGTTAAGCACAACGGTCACAAGGCTCCATGTCAACCAATATAATTAGTCCACTCGATTGGCTTTTTGGGTTCTTTCCCGCAGAGTTCGGTTTGTACATTTTGTGCTTTGTGATTGTGAATTTTCTAGGATTGTTAAAAATCTTCCATTGAGGACAATAGGTTTTGGGTTCTTCACCTATGTGTTAAGCCCAACAATCACAGGGCTCCACGTCAACCAATATAATTAGTCCACTTGTTTGGCTTTTTGGTTCCTTTCCTGCAGAGTTAGGACGTACATTTTGTGCCTTGTAATTGTGATTTTCCTAGGATTGTTAAAAATCTTCCATTGAGGCCAATAGGTTTTTGGTTCTTTCCCTTAGAGTTAGGTTTGTACATTTTGTGCCTTGTAATCGTGATTTTTCTTGGATAGTTCTTGTCATTTTTATACTACGGTCAGAAGGCATCGTAAGAAACTGATATCAAATGATAACAATCTGGTATCAGGGCATAATAGAAAGGAATGACATGATAACCATTTGGAATTTAAACTGACATCTTGTTTTAATGCATAGGAAGAAGGAATGACATAAAAGGTTGCAAAGGCAGAGAGCAATGAGCAACTATAGTTTTAAGAAGGTGCTTTTGTCCTGTGATAAGACTTGTTCTTTTTAAGTTTTAACAACGGACAAGAAGTTGTAAATGTCAAATGTAAATACACAAACGTGAACATTTTTGTTTTGTTTCTTTCTTTTTAAATTGGCAATTGTATGCCAAGCATATGAAACAGGGGTTTGTTCTCTCATCCTAATCATCTATTTTTTTTTTCTTTCCGAAGTTAACAAAGGTGTTAGTGTATTGTTTAAATTATATTTCAAGATAGAACAAGTTTCGTGAATCACTCCTAATTTTATTCCTTGCAACCTTGTGTCATCCTACCCTCCCCAAACTAAGAGTTCACTTTGATTTCTAGACATTCTAGATTAAGATTCTCCTTTCTAAAATCAATATACCAAAACTCTTGATAACTAGCAAGTTCATTCTTTCATTGATAACACTGAAATAAGAGTATTTGTAAAATAATAACTCTTAATTTGGCAGACAGAAGAAATCTTCAGCAGAGCAATGTATAGAGCAGGCAAGGTATGGGTTAATTTATAGAGCTGCATTAAGTGGTGCTTTGTAGATTTACCTCAATGGAACTAACAACTTTATCAAATAGAAGATTGAGAACTTGTCGCAATCAATATTGGAGTAACTGAAGGAGACAACCGAAGTCTATCAAAAAATTAACATAATCATTATGACATCAAAATAACATCATATATTTACTGATCTGTAACAAAAATATCCAACAAAGTTGTACCATGTTTTTTGAGCTCGTAAAGGTAACTTGATATACAGCTTTTCAGCTAAAATTGGAGCGACAGGTGTTGATTTCGATTGTGTTAAAATGTTCATTATAATTTTTATCAGTTAAACTGATCACGACAACTGTTCACTTGCACTATCATGGATATTTAACAGTTTGACTAGAATTGCCGGTGTGTATTGATTTCGTTCAGCTGTTTGACTTCATTCTGGCCGAACTGATAAATATCAAAGGATATAAAGATGATTGTGCGAGAGTGTTCTGCTGCTCAATAATGGAAAATTCAAATGCGTTAAAAGGGATTTAAATGACTCTTCCTATCTAAAATAATCATAACTAACATCAAAACCTCTCGAACTCTCTCTACCACTGTGTACTTCTCCCTTTATGGGCAAATCAAGCCTTCTTACTCTGTTGTTTCTGAAAAAATTAAAAAGATAACAATATTTTTCATGTTCTGTTATCCATGAGTATCATAAAGATTTATGTTGAACTAAGTTAGGAGTTTGCTGATTGGTTTCTAAAATAAAAAAGGCACTCAACCTAGACTTTGCAACCAATATGTAAACTTGCTAATACTCGAGGCCTTTTCTTGAATTTTCACACTTTATGTTGCAAATAATTTGCGTGAACCAACACAGTAGCGGAGCTTGGGGGCAAAAAAAAAATCACCCTAAATTTGTTTTTTTACAAAAACACTAGTAAAATTAAGCATATTTTAGAAATTAGTTGAGGCCCACTTGGCCCGGCCCCTGAAATGATCCTTTGTGCACCACTTAGCAATAAAGCAAGAATTACTGTACATGCAGAATCAAACCAAAGTTTTAAGTTCAAGGGAACAAAAACCAGCAAAAGACCTACACAAAACAAGACAGTTGATCCCTTCGCCATCTGACTCGCCCGAATTCACCACCAATCAATACAAGCCAGAAGGATCATATTTGATGGCTTACTGTTTCAATGACCCTGGCCTGCTGAGAGGAGGCATGCTTCTGCGCATTTTTCTACACTCAGGATAGGAAATTAGAAATCAAAAAATCAAAGTTTCCAAATCCATGATAAGTCTGCACAAATACTAACACAAGCAAATCTTGGTATGCAGCTGAGTCCTCACATTTGAACTCATACAAACAATGAGTACTGCTAAATTCGAGCACAATGCCATGTCGACATTCTCAATCCATGTCATCATTCTTCACAAACATACATTTTGTGACTACTAACTCTCATACCAATTACAATATTTAAATCTCCCCAACACCTTTATCACTCTCAGTAATGTCGTTATGTTCTAGGTCTCTCAAGAAATTATGTGCAACACCTAAGTAGAATTCATTCCTCGCAATCTCACATCCTCAGTAAATAGTATCCTCATCTATATATGTGATACAAAGAGAGGTTCTTTTTTTATTTGATTACTAACATTTATTGTAACCCAAAAAACAAACCAGTGGCCACAAATTCAATTCACACAACGGACTACAAATTAGTTTCACGCAGTTTCTCTTTAAACTGCACAACCCATAATTCTGGGGAAAGGGGCTTGCAGAACACTTCTTTGTTAAATTCAATCAATTATGTTTTCTTTGTAAGATAGTAGTGATGTCCTTGCCGGAGGCACTATAAGTCGATATATCATCTTTTGTTTAAGAGCACATTTAGTTCGAATTTTAAATCATTTATGGAATGTTACATTATATTCCATTCTAGAAGGATTCTGATATTTGGTTAGAGTTTTAGCTTAGAAAATGCATCATTTCAGGTATGGAGTATTTTTTCAAAATTCTACCTCTTAAAATGAATAATAATAGAGATTACTCTAGGTATTCTCTTTGAATTTTCTCCTAATATTTCCTCTTAATACCAAAATATCCCTTTTACTTACCAAGCAACTTCTTCTTTTTTCATTTATATTATATTTTTAGAAAAAATTGTTATTAAAAATTTTATTTTATTATTATTATTTTATTTTTATTATCAAATACATACGGCATTTTTTTCACAGTTCTTAACATTGAAAACTTAAATTTTACTTTTGCAAAATTGTTAGAACTTATTTTCTAATTTTATAAAATAAAGAACATGTTGGTATTTCACAAGTATTTCATTAATATTCTCATTTGAACTAAATATAGAGAGGTAATTAAACGTTTGAAGAAAGAAGAATTTTTTTTCCAAAATAAGCATTGGCAAAACATCCAAGATGCTAAGAAAAAAAGCTTTAAAGAAATCTAGAATACTCATTCCATTCCCAACCGTTTTTATTCCAAAACTCGAATCAAATGTACCCTAAATCTATATCCTACCAAAATTAATAAAAATAAAATAAATAAAAATCTCCCTAAAATAATAAAATAAAAATTACACGAGAAATAATTAAATTAAATAATAAAATTGTTTTTCTTTCATCTGCGTCAATAGATGGAAATAAGTAGACGTAGAATGGAATTGTGTTTCCAATTCCAGGTACAACATTCTTGGTGACTCGAATTTGAGACGTAATTTAATGATACAATGACGTTTCATTCATGTATTGATCTATATGTAAATTTACTCGTAATGGACCCAATTAACTATTGAATGTATTAATGACATATTGCCGTATCTTAAGAATAGCTTAAGTAAAATTCTCTTTAGTTCTTGTTGAGATATAGGTATTAAACCATGTCCAAATCAAACAGAGTTAACTAATTTGTGGTTGTATATAGCAAATTCATGATACCCCACTCAAATAAAGCTATGGTGACCTTTACTCTATAATTGGTGAATCTAGTAGCGTCCTCGCCAGAGGTCATTTAGCAATGATTCAAAATCTCAAAATAATTAATGACACGATGGTATTAATTAATCACATAATAATATCACCGTGATCCTCCATAGAAGAAAATGAATAAACTCGCAAATTTATGTAATAAAGTTGTCTTAGTGGAGGCTAGCCTCGGATTTTACGAGCCCTTGGCCAACTCTTTAAATCGGATTTTACAACTCAATATTACTAGGACACCTAAAGAGCATATACAAAAACATGTAATTGATAAAAGTTCTTTGCAAAATGAAAAGTGTACCAAATGGATAACATACTAAAGTTGTTTTCACGCTAATTGGTTATCTTATATAATTTGAGGGGAAAAAGAAAAAGTTTAGGCTCCGTTTGATTGCAAATATGGAAAAGAAAAATAAATTTAGTTAGTTTGTGTGACAAGATCGACATAACATAAGGTGAGAGATGTTACTCGTTTTATGAGTATATAACCTCCATCTTTCAATATGTTTGGTGGAAATTTTTTACTCACCACCAAGCAAAGAAAATTTCTTCATGAAAAAATTTAAAGATCAAGAGGATATCACATCTATCACTCAACTTATTTTTCATCTTTTCACCAAAACTAACTCAATTTATTTTTCTTTTCACCTTGCAATCAAACGGAGCCTTAGTGTTCTGAATTTTTAACTCCCATCTTAAATTAAAAAGTCTTTTTTTTATTATTTATTTTATTTATTTTTTACGGGATGTTTCATATTATATATGTTACCTTTTTCTAGGTGTAATTAATTTGCCAATTCCACACTAGAAAATAATTATTCTTGACCATTAATCAAGATGCGGTTTTAAAGAATATTAAAATTAAACTATAACTATTAATTTGACACGTGCGGACTATATAGCCGCTGGCAGAGTTAGGAATTGTTAATGACTCGGGCTATACAATGATGATAAAATTAAGATTACAACTATAATTAAAAAAATTAATGATCATGTGTGGAATCCAAAAATATTATTTCAGCAATCCATGCAGTAAGAGTGATCCTTTTGCTTTTTGTGACATCCAAATTAAATGCATTGTATTACATAACATGCTCAATGCTCCTTGATACTCATTTACAGTACAAAACAAAAATGCTTTATGATTTTTTATCATAGGGTTATTTACATATATAAAATAAACCTAATTTTATATAATCAAAACCAAAGATCTCCGCCTTAATGAAGAAACTAAGTGTTTTATCAATTGACCTACAAGTTAAGAAAAAAAAATCAGGACTTTTAATAGTCGCACATCCCCCTCAAACTAATATATATATATATATTTAAAGTGAGGCAATACTATATTCCCATGCTATGAAAATCACAATGACTATAATTGATAATGGGCTGGGCTGCTGGGATATCAATGGAGTCGATTGGCTAATCATTAGATGCTAATAAGTGATAATGGGTTGAAATATGTAAGTAAAGGTAGGACCCGTGTCCCTAATAGTTCCGCAACTTAGTATAACATAGCTAATAATTATGTCTATGGGTAAGTTTGTTGCACAGTTGCTAAGATTTTCTTTTTCTTTTAACATAGAAAACAAAAGAAAAATTGTAGACATATATTTTTTCCAGGTAGCTAGTACGCGTCTGACTGTCTTAAGCGTATCGCTTCTTATTGTGCAAAATCAGGCTTGCATGAAAGTTGTATAAAGGTGATACCATAAATATATTTACAAGCAGAAGAAGTTGCTTTTGGGCTCAAGAGGTTTTAGTGTCTCTATTGAATTAACAAAATACCCCCATATGCTAAGTAAAAAAATACTAAATTAAAGGATTCGAACTCAAGGCCTTTATATTTGACCAAACACAATCAAATGTTATTAAAATCCTTTTAAAGATTTTATATGATATTAGGTATGACATTGTAATACATGCATCGCATGTGATCTAAATTATAGTGAATTATTAATGACGTGCTACAACCACATGGAGAAATTTATCATAGAGAATTGCTACAGATAATTAACAAATTAAAAATTAAATTAAGAGAGATGTAACAGTTGTACAAATATTCATAATCACATACCTGCTTTTTTCTTCTCTTCATATTTGAAAAATACTCTGCCCTCTTCATATTCGAAGTAATTAATGCAGCTTGACCACAACAAGAGAAAAGTCACAGTCAACCCTAAAAGCACAAGTCATTATCTAAGGAAGATGACTGATACCAACCACAAAAATAAATTCAATGAAACAATATTTGAGAAATGATGAGGAAATTTCATAACTTTTTCTCCACCTTCTCCTCTGACTCTGCGATTAGGTAATCTAGTAGAGTAGTCTTCTAACAAGTATTCAAATCTTAAAGATATTTAGTGACATATTAATATTAACCAATCGTATAATAATATCACTGTATTCCTCTTTAAAAAAAAGTTAATAAATATAAACTCATAAATTTATATGATAAGTTGTCTTACTTGAGGATGCCTTGGATTTTACGGGCTCCTGCCCAACTCTTTAAATCGGACAATAATTTATTTTTGAAAATTAAATTATAAGTGTATTATGGAAATTATATTTGAATTCAAAAGACAAATTTTGACTTTTAAATTATAAAAACTATTCTACAAAGAAGATATAGTTCAAATGGCATTGGTTCTTATCTTCAACTTGGAAAAAACTATCGACTCAAATTTACTAATAAACCTAAAGTTTTAATTAAAGAATATAGAAAAACACATAATTTATATAAGTTATTTCTTAAAGGAAAAGTGTATCTAATGGTTAACATATACTTTTTTGGCTTAGGTTGTGTAATTAATACATATACTTAGTGTTTTGTATTTTTACCTCTATCTCCAATTAAAATAGGTTAATAGTATAGGCACATTCAATTTAAGTTAAAATTTGTCTTTTACTATGTTAATTTACTATTAGTAAGGGCACATTCTATACTACATAATTACACTATTTCAAATAGACAACAATATTATTCGAGACATTTTTCTTATTGCAACATCTCCTTTAGATTTGTCTCTATAAATCTATCTGCAAATAATCTAAATTTTGTTTTCTTCCTTGATGCAAATAATTGAGTGTGTCGTAAAAGTAGCTTGTTTTCTAAAAGTCATAAAACATCTACATGGAAATATACCGTAGCTAGATGCATAATTTTACATGAAAGTTAAACCTATTTGTGAGAATCCGCAAATGCGACCCCCGGGTCTCGTCCCCGTTGTTGGGTGTCTGAAACGTCGGAACGGATTCCGTCGTTCCTTTTGCTGGAGTATCTTTGTTGATGGTTCATATCAGGTGTCCCTAAGTTCTATTTTTAGATGCAAAAAGGGTTCGTTCAGAGTCGCCAGTACGTTTTATGAGAAAACGGACAAAACAGTTCGTGTAAGAGGAAAGGCTACAGTTAAGCCTTTCTTTACACGTTTGTCTACGAAACCAGGATTTTATAGGGTTCGGAAACTATGTTACGGTTTGGGAATGTGTTAAGCACCCATTCCGCCCTTTCGGTCTCTAGTTATCTTTTATATGTTTATTCTATGTTGAAAAACTTGGATGCTTTTACTGACAGTCTATGACTTTCTAAGAAAAAAAACCCTAATTTGGGTTTACGGGGAAGGGGATAAAAACCTTTGTGTTTCGAGATCCAATGTTTTTATATTTGAAAGATGTAGATACAAATGACAAAACCTTTTTATTTTGAAAGAGTGTTCCGTATTATTTCCTCAGATAATGACGGTTTCCTCGTGTTATGATTACTTTTGTAAAAGTTCGGATTTTGTATCGGGACTAATTCAATATGGAACTAGAACTCTTTGAGGAGAGTTTTATCAGACATGTCACAATCTATGTATCGACTTTAGTTCAGTACCGCGGATAGATATTCCTGATGATGACGACTCCGACGAGGATGACGATTATGACGAGGATTACGCCTCAGATGATGTAGAAGGGTATAACAATGATCTCTTAAGCAGCGATGAGGACAAAAATGAAGAGGATGATCAAGATGATGATGATGACTCCGATTGATGTTTTATATGTTCCTATAAATAAGACGAAGGTGAGGGTCAAAATGAATTTTGGTTCGCAGTTTGTATTTGTTTCCATGCCTCTATAGTTTATTTTCAATTTTTGCATGTTATTTTCCATTTTTGAAATCTAAAACAAAGCAATTCTATAATTAATGGGTCCAGTAATCCAGATTATTTGCCCCAGTATTCCAGATTACTGGCTGCAGTAATCCATATACGCGTCCAGTAATCCATTTTCGGGACAAGTAATCCAGATTACTGACCCCAGTAATCCAAGTTGCTTGCCCAGTAAACAGGATAACCGGGGCCAGTTATCAAGATTAATAGGGCCAGTAATCCCAGTTGCTGATATAATAATGAATTATTGGAGTCAGTAATCCATTATTGGTGCTAGTAATTAACCATTACTAGGGCCAGTAATTATCCATTATTTCTCTAGCAATTTGGATTAATGTGCCCAGTAATCCGGATTGGAGAAGGCCCCAGTAATCTCCTCGCTTTTCAAAGTTGGTGCAGTAATTTGAAATTCTGAAAGCATGCATCTATTCGGTTTTCAAAGTTGTTGCGGCCTTTATTAAAACCATCATAATAACAATTGGAATTAATGCACGCATGTGATCCAGAGTGACAACCCTTCATATTCCAAGAAACTACTATATAAACATGATTGTCATTCACAAATCAAACCAACCATCAAATATCTCAATTTTTTTCTACTTTCACTTATTTGCTTCACCATGTTAACTCCTCCAAAATCTCCATCCGCGTCATCTCCTCCAAAATCTCCGTCCACGTCATCTCCTCCAAACTCTCCATCCAACTTCACTGCGATGTGCCTTCAAAATATTATTTTTGCTGATGAAATGAAGAAGGCTTGGGATGTTGAATGGGAAAAAGTTGAAGAGAGCATGAAGAGGTTGCAAGGGATGCTTGAGGAAGCAAGGAAGAGGAACTGTGAGATGGTAGAGGCGGAGGAAAGAGAGAAGAAGAAAAATTGAATTTTTTTTAATTTTTTTTAACGTAGTTTCTTTAATTTTTTTAACATATTGTTCTTCTTCTTTTTTTTTTTTTTTTAATGAAAATTAGTAATTAATATTTTAATATTCCTTCCTAATTTCAATCACAACTTAACCATCTTAATTTTCTCCATTTATTCAATACACTAGGGTATACCCGTGCCGGACGGCATAGTGAAATGAATAAAATTTGACAATAGGGCGCAAAAGAATGTGTGTGGAATTTATAAATAATCATAGCACATTGTTAAACAAACAATGATATGCCTAGGGGTGTGTAGAGAATCGATTGGAGGTGTTGACCTAAGGTTTTAATCTTATTTTGATAACAACAATAAATCAATAATGAGTAATTTAACATGTTTTTTGATATAAGTATATAGTTCATTTACTTGGAAAATTCAAAAAAAACATGACAAGGATCAATCTTTCACTATTCGATTATTGGATAAGACAAGGAAGATCAAATCTCTCAATGCAAATCATGAAGCACAAACGATTAAAAGACTATATAAAAAGCTTCAAGGAAAAAGCTTCAAATGAATATCAAATCCGAAGAATCAAATCAAAGCATTTGAAGACTCGTTAATTCAGTAATTGAGTGAGTGCTTAAGATTTATATAAAGTTATTTTTTTGATCAAAAATATATAGCTCAAAAGATGAAAGATTGATCAAAATGTGTTCTTGAATCTTTGTATGTTTGAATATATGAATAATAGAGTATTAGAATGATTCAAGGTGTGTTAAAACATGTCTAGGACCTCATATATATAGCTTGAAAGCTCATATGACCGTTGGGGGTGATTAAGAAAGGTTTTGGGTCAAAGGTATACATTTTCAAATTTTTTAACAGCTAGTTTTGACAAAAAAATTCAAATTTGTTTTGATAATTTCTCCGAATTTGACCGTTGGATCATACTAAAATTTTAGTCAAAAGTACTACGAGATGTTGTCTAAGTACTGTAAAAATTTCAAAATGATTGGAGTCCGGGAAGGCCTCCATCTTACAGTTAGATCAAAACTGTGCGAAAATTGAGCAAATTTTAAATGTAAAATAAAAATATTTTTGCAATTTAACAATTTAGTTCCAAATACAATTCTAATGATTTTTGAACTTCAAAGATATGTTGCCAAGATACGTATTTTTATTAGAGCTTAAAATATGATCATTTAAAATTAATATGAATTTATTTTGAAACTCGGTCTTTGTAAAATTATGTTTTTCAAATAAATTCAATTCCAAGCTTGTTTGAATCAATCTTTAAAAGATGCAGGAATACATTTGAGCTATAAGAATTTGATCAAAAAAATAACTTTACATAAATCTTAAGCACTCACTCAATTACTGAATTAACGAGTCTTCGAATGCTTTGATTTGTTTCTTCGGATTTGATCTTCATTTGAAACTTTTTTCTTGAAACTTTTCATATAGTCTTTTGATCATTTGTGTTTCATGATTTGCATTAAGAGATTTGATCTTCCTTATCTTGTCCAATGATCGAATAGTGAAAGATTGATCCTTGTCATGTTTTTCTTGAATTTTCCAAGTAAATGAACTATATACTTATATCAAGAAACATGTTAAATTACACATGATTGATTTATTGTTATTATCAAAATAAGATTAAGACCTTAGGTCAACAATCTCCCCCTTTTTGATAATGATAATAAATTAATGTGTGTTTACAATAATAAGCATAAATAGCATATAAATGCAAATAAATAATATGCTCCCCCTCAATTTATGCAAAGATGACAATTAAAAAATATTGCAAATATTTGAGATAGTTTTAAAACCAAAACTAATATATATATATATATATTATAAATAAACCTTTCAAAAGTGTGAATGTAAAAAAGCATTTAAAATCTTATCACAACACCAATACCATACACACATTTTCTCCCCCCCCCCCCCATGGCAACATCAAAAAGGGATCTAGACCATACGAGGGCGCTGAATTTTAGATGCAAGCGAGAGCGCTATATATTTTGACTTTATGATTTAAGAAAACAGCTTTTCGTCATTAGGATTTTTTATTTTTTTTAATCAAACTAGATGTCACAAGCTCTAGTCATAACAAGTTCACGATGAATAGTACAAAAACGATCGTCCGAGAATGGTTTAGTGAAAAAATCCGCAAATTGTGATTCGGTGCTAACGAATTCAATATTAACATCACCTTTTTGCACATGATCATGAATAAAATGATGTCTTATCTCAATGTGCTTAGTACGTGAATGTTGTATGGGGTTCTTGGTCAAGCTAATAGCACTTGTGTTATCACATTTAATGGGAATGTGGCTAAGACTAATTCCAAAGTCTTCTAGTTATTGTTTAATATATAAAGTTTTTGCACAACAACTTCCGGCCGTCACATATTCGGCTTCGACCATTGAAAGGGCCACCGAATTTTGTTTCTTACTTGACTAAGATACTAGTGCGTGTCTTAGAAAATGACACGTGCCACTAGTGCTTTTCCTATTTATTTTGCAACTCGCAAAATCCGCATCGGAATAACTTATTAGGTCAAATGTGTTTTCTCTTAGATACCACAAACCCAAAGAACTAGTGCCAAAAAGATAACGGAATATACGTTTTACGGCGTGTAAGTGGGATTCTTTTGGATTCGCTTAAAATCGTGCACATAGACAAACACTAAATATGATGTCAGGCCTAGAAGTCGTCAAATAAAGTAAGCTACCGATTATACCTCGATACTTCTTTATGTCGAAACTCTTACCATTTTTGTCTTTGTCAAATTTCAACGTTGAACTCATAGGCGTACTCATTGATTTAGCGCCTTCCATATCGAACTTCTTTAAGAGTTTCTTCACATATTTCTTTTGATTGACAAAGATCCCATCTTTGCATTGCTTTACTTGCAATCCCAAAAAATAATTCATCTTTCCAATCATGCTCATCTCAAATTCCTTTTGCATACAAGTAGAAAATTCTTTGCAAAGATTGTCGTTAGTAGAACCAAAAATAATATCATCAATATAAATTTGCACGAGTAGCATATTATTGGCATGATTCTTAATGAATAAAGTAGTGTCTACTTTGCCTCTAACAAATCCATTATTAAGCAAAAATAAACTTAATCTGTCATACCATACTCTAGGTGCTTGTTTCAAGCCATATAATGCTTTAGACAATTTAAATACGTAATCCGGATGCGTATAATTTTCAAAACTGGGAGGTTGTTTTACATAAACTTCTTCTTCAATAAAGCCATTCAAGAACGCACTTTTAACATCCATTTGATATAATTTAAAATTTTTGAAACAAGAATAAGCAAGTAGCATACAAATAGCTTCTAAACATGTTACGAGTGCATAAGTTTCCTCATAATCAATGCCCTCCTCTTGATTCTATCCTTGGGCAAAAGTCTAGCTTTATTTCTAACAATAACACCATTTTCATCCTTTTTATTCCGAAACACCAATTTAGTGCCTATAATAGTATGATCATTTGGTTTAGGAACAAGTGTCCATACTTTATTTCTCTCAAATTGATTGGCTTCTTGCATAGCCATCATCCAAGATTCATCTTGTTTGGCTTCATTTATGTTTTTAGACTCATATTGAAAAACAAATGACACATTATTGCAAACATTTCTTAAGGATGATCTAGTCATGACCTTACTAGATGGCTCTCCAATAATTTGATCAATAGGGTGGTTGGACACAAATTTCCAAGTCTTAGGTAAATCATTCGAGTTTTGCTCAGCCTTACTTTCTATCTCCTTAAAAGAAGTTTGAGCACTCGATGGTTCTTCCATGTATTATTAATTTGAATATCCAAAACTTTTTGGATAATTTCAACATCATCATCGGAATGCATTATGGGTGCAAAAGGATTAGACTCATCAAAAACAACATGCATAGATTCTTGAACAACTAAACTTTTCTTATTGTAAACATGATAAGCTTTACTATTAGTAGTATATCCAAGAAATATTCCTTCGTCGGATTTAGAATCAAATTTTCCTAAATGATCATGATCATTTAAAATGAAACATTTACAACCAAAAATCTTAAAATATGCAATATTAGGTTTCTTGTCATTCCATAATTCGTAAGGTGTCTTATCTAACTTTTTACTAATAATACCACGATTAGTTACATAGCATGCGGTATTAACGGCTTCTGCCCAGAAATATTCCGATAAAGAATGTTTATTTAACATGGTTCTAGACATCTCTTAAAGAGATCTATTTTTTCTTTCAAGCACACCATTTTGTTGAGGAGTTCTAAGTGCCAAAAAGTATGATTAATACCATGCTCATCACAAAAATTCTCAATATCAATATTATCAAATTCTCTACCTCTATCACTTCTAACATGTATAATAGAAGCACCTTTTTCATTTTGAACTTTTCTACATAATTTAGCAAATACATGAGGTGTTTCACTTTTATAAGCAAGAAAGAATACCCAGGTAAATCTAGAAAAATCATCAACAATCACAAAGGCATACAATTTACTACCTAAACTAGCAATCAATTAGGTCCAAATAAATCTAAATGTAACATATCAACTTGTCTAGTAGTGGTAATATCTTTCTTAGATTTAAAGGAAGACTTGTGTTGTTTTCCAAGTTGACATGCATCACAAATTCTATCTTTAGCAAATTTAGTTTTAGGCAATCCCTTAACTAATTCATTTTTAACTAATTTGTGAATTAAATCCATATTAGCATGACCTAATCTTCTATGCCATAACCAAGAAGCGTCATTTAACACAGATAAACATTTAACATCTTGTTGAGACAAATCATCAAGTTTAAGAGCATATACGTCATTAGATCTATAAGCAACAAACAAGATAGAATTATCACTAATATTTTTAACAATGCAACATTCGGATTTAAAAATAACTTCATAAACTTATCACACAATTGACTAATACTAAGTAAGTTATATTTTAAACCGTCAACAAGTAAAACATTATCAATATAAGAAGATTTATTACTAACTTTACCTATACCAATGATTTTGCCTTTGGCGTTGTCTCCAAATGTAACGTTGCCTCCTTGTTTAGGAGTGAGACTCGAGAAATTTCTCTTTTCTCCCGTCATGTGTTTCGAGCATCCACTATCCAAGAACCACTTTGTTTTGCTAGCTTTTGCTCTTATGCAAACCTACATCAAAATCTTAAGTAACTTCTCTTTTAGTACCTAAAATAAGTTAGGTCTTTTGGGGTTAGCATACATAGTGATTCCTTTAGGAATCCAAGCAAGTTTGTTCTTAGAAAAATCCTTTTCTTTGTAATAACAAGAATGTGCATTATGAGTGTTTCTTCCACAAAATGAACAAAGATTAGTGGGATTATGCGGTGTGTATGTTTTGAAGAAATTTTTGTAATCTTTTTGGTTATGGATTTGATTGTAACCCAAACCGGCTTTGTCAAAGACACACCTTTGTACTCCCAATAGTTTATCCAAGTTATTTTTTTCATTTGTGAACTTGGTTAGACTATTAGTTAAATCCTTTACTTTTTCTTTCAAATCCTCATTTTCTATTGCAAGTTTGAAGTATCATTTTCTTTTCCCTTTTTCAAATAGTTAATTTCCTTTTTAAAATCAATGTTTTCCTTTTCTAAAGTTTCGCATTTGGCCGAAGTAATGAAATTTTCTTTCTTGAGACTTGCATATCTTTTTGAGAGAATTTCAAATTTAATATGTAATTCTTCAAACATGATAAATAGTTCATCATATTCATTATGCACACTTTCATTATCATCAAAATTATCACTAAATGAGTTATAATTAGAATTTACCTCATCTTCATTTGCCATAAGACAAAGGTTGGCCTTTTCTTCATCGCTAGAATCGGCATCTGATTCTCCTTCTTCGGAATCGCTTCATGTTCCTTTTAGTGCATGCTTTAATTGTTTGAATACTTTATCTCGTTTATCCTTCTTTTTAACTGGACAATTTAGCTTAATATGACCGGGTTCATAACAATGATAGCACTTTTTGATTTCTTCATTTTCTCCTCTTTGTTGATTTGATCAATCGTTGTTTCTTCTAAAGGATGATGGATATTTGTTATCCTTTCCTTGAGAATTTTTCTTCTTAGCTAAATTTTTTATAAATTTTCTAGATAGAAGCGCCATGTCTTCATCACCATCCAATGATACATCATTATCTTCATGTTGGATAGTTTTAAGAGCTAAAGTTTTCTTTGATTTTGTATCCGCTTCTTCTTCTCTTTGAAGTTCCTTCTCATGAGTTTTTAGAGATCCCAAAAACTTGTCCATGCTGAGTGTTTTGAGATTCTTTGCTTCTTGAATCAACGTCACTTTTGGACGCCACTTCTTTGGAAGAATTCTAAGAATTTTTCTTATCTTATCTTCATTAGAATAAACTTTTCCAAGAAGATCCAAATCATTAGTAATAACAGAAAATCTACTATACATGGAAGCAAGAGATTTATTAGGCTCCATTTTAAATAATTCATAATCATGAACAAGCATATTTATGTTATCGTCTTTAGCTTGAGTGATTCCTTCGTATGTAACCTCAAGTTTATCCCAAATTTCTTTGGCCGTTTTGCAACTAGAAATTTTGTTATATTCATCCATGCTTAATGCACAATTTAAAGCATTTAAGGCTCTAGCATTATCTTAAATTTTCTTAATATCATTTTCATCATACTCGGACATTTTCTTAGGAACAATTTTTTCACTGTTATTTCTTTTGGTAATTTCATAAGGTCCTTCAAGTATAACTCTCCATTGTTCAAAGTCACTAGATTGTAAAAATATACTCATTTTACTTTTTCAATAGCTATAATTTTTACCATCAAATAGGGGTGGTCTATAGGTGGAGAGACCTTCAAAAAAATCGGTTCCTTGATATGTAGACATGATCGTAAACTCTCAGATTGTTAAATCAAAATAAGAGTACAACCTCTGATACCAATTGTGAGGATCAAGCTCTTACCGTTGCGCCAAAAGCTATAACTTTTAGCGAAGGCGCAACTTTATTTCCTTATACGCAAGGCCCATTAGAGCGTCATGGCATTCGATAACCTGCACACTTGATATACCCTCCGGATTCACCACGGAGAGGAGCGCAATTGTGGATTTACCTCGAACAATCAAAGACCGAGTTTCAAAATAAATTCATATTAATTTTAAATGATCATATTTTAAGCTCTAATAAAAATAGGTATCTTAGCAACATATCTTTGAAGTTCAAAAATCATTAGAATTGTATTTGGAACTAAATTGTTAAATTGCAAAAAAAAATTTATTTTACATTTAAAATTCGCTCAATTTTCGCACAGTTTTGATCTAATGGTAAGATGGAGGCCTTCTCGGACTCCGATCATTTTGAAATTTTTACAGTATTTAGACAACATCTCGTAGTACTTTTGACTAAAATTTGAGTATGATCCAATGGTCAAATTCAAATAAATTTGAATGTTTTTGTCAAAACTAGCTGTTGGAAAATTTTAAAATGTATACCTTTAATCCAAAAACTTTCTTAATCACCCCCAACGGCCATATGAGATTTCAAGCTATATATATGAGGTCCTAGACATGTTTTAACACACATTGAATCATTCTAATACTCTATTATTCATATATTCAAATATACAAAGATTCAAGAACACATTTTGATCAATCTTTCATCTTTTGAGCTATATATTTTTGATCAATCTTGATAACTCTAGTGTGAGCTTCTTTTGTAATCTTCAAATACACTTGAGAGTTATTGTATTGGTGTGTATCACCACAAACAGTTCATTTTTCATTTCAAAAGAGAGTTTATTTCTTTGTAGAGCAAAAGAGCATATCTTGTGAGAAGTGTAGTGTGTATAGCTACATTGTGAGTGTTGTGTGCATAACAACATTTGTATTGAGGTTTGATCTTCACCCGAAGAAGATTGAATAGTGAAAATTCTCGGGGAACTAACTGAGCGCGGATGTATGATTGAAGAAACCGAACCGTGAGGACAAAAAGTCTTGATCTTCAAATTAGTTTAATCTTTCTAAACTCAAGCTCTCTTTTTATTGCTATATTATTGCTTGGCCAGTAATCCATGACTGTGGCCAGTAATTCATTATGGGGGACAGAAATCCATATTACTGGGGCCAATAATCCAAGTTACTGGGACAATAATGGATTACCGCAGCCAATAATGGATTACTGTGGCCAGTAATTCATTATGGAGGGCAGTAATCCAGACTACTGTGGCCAGCAATCACATTACTGGGGTCAGTAATTAATTTCTATGTCCAGGAAACGTCATTACCAAGGCTAGTAATCCTAGTTTTAGTTATCGTTGTAGCAGTCAACAATGAACAGCAACCACATGTCAAGGGAAGATACTACTCAAACATTACACATAGAAACATATATCTAGGGTTCATTTATTTTTTTAAAAACCTATATATATTCACTCATAATGGCGAGATGCTTTCATCAAATATAAAATCTTCTTGGTGATGAAAATAAGTTGTTGATCGTACTTCAAAAAAAATGTGTGACAAACAACACGGGGAAAATGAAAGAGAAAGAGATAGAGTCAGAGTTAAATTTACATGGTTGGATAAGCCAAAGAGATAACGAACATGATGTCTTTACATGTGTAGTATAGAGAGAGTTAGAGAGCGAGAACTTCGTTGTGAATCGTGGTCTCTGAAAATGGCGGTAATTGTTAGAAAATGTGGGGAGAGTGAAAAGTTTTTTTCAAAAACGAATATTTGTTGAGGAGTGGCAGCGGGTGTAAATAAGAGGAATATATCATTTACGGATATTTCATAATTGATGTGTTAAAATGAGTTAGTGGTAAATTTTTATCCTTGTATGTGTTAAAATGCAAATACTGACCTCAGATTACTGACCTCAATAATCCAAATTCTGCACCAGCAATTGGATTACTGCTCGCAGTAATCTGGATTATTGGGCGGTAATTAGTATTACTTCCCCCAGTAATTGGTTATTGGTCTAAGTAATCAAGATTATTGGATCCAGTAATCCTTTACATAAAATTTAAAACAACAGATTAATTTAGATTTTAAGATTTCACCACTTTGCTATAACAATCCAAACATAGGCATTCATAAAACAGCCACAAATGAAAATTAATGGTGTACAAGATGAGATATAGAGAAACAACTTCTTTTCTATTGATGAAAGTAAAATTAAAAAGGAGGAACTTCGAGGTCCAACTGAAATAAATTGTGTACAAGATGAGATAAAAAGAAATAACTTCTTTTCCATTGATGTAAGTAAAATTACAAAGGAAGGACTTCGAGGTCCAACTAAAATAAATGGTGTACAAGATGAGATATAGAGAAAGAAACTGCTAATTGTTCAACAAATACAAGACCAGAGTGATCTCAAGAAGTTAACCCCCCACAGTCTTATAGTTTCTTCCTCCTTAACCGCAAAAACCTTACGATATAGATGGGTAGGTGAGTACGTTGCTAAGGGAAAGGCTAGAAGATGGGAAAGAATCGGGTATAATTTTTCTGCTGGCAAATCCTTGATTCATAGAAATACATGGGTAAATATGTAGTTCCGATTGATCAAGGTAACCTTTCCCATCGGACCTTCCTCCTCTCCCCCTACCCTAACAGTTCACTTAGTTAGTCCCTCTCTGCGGTCACGGTGGCCAGAGATTGGTCCAGGTCTCTAATGCTTCGAGTTGAATTTTCCAACATCCGAACTTCTCTTTCAAGTCTTTCCACCCACCGGAAAAGGTTATCAACTGCACTAGGGGTCACCGGAGGACTATAAGAATAATTAGCCTCTGAAACATTATCCATCGATAAAGGTATTAGAAAAGTGATGGAATGGGTTACTAATTATAGTAGTGCAAGCTTTGGTTTTCGAAGGAAGTTATTAATTTTGAAATGACGTGAAATTTTGGTAAATGTTACCCTGCCGTCCCGCTCTGACACGTGGCAAACCCCCCTTACCGCTAATTAATAACCTGACTACTCGAAATGAAGATACGAACGTGTAAAGTCACACCAGAAACTTCGATTACTGGACCCAGCATTGGATTACTGGCCCCAGGAATGGGAATTACTGGCCCCATTAATCCTAATTACTGGCCCCATTAATCCTAATTACTGGACCCAATAATTATAATTATTGTCCCCAGTAATCCATTTTACTGGCACCAATAATATACACACAATATATTTTCACACACGTTATTGAATTATTTTCACATCATAACACAAACGTGATTGAATTATTTTCACATATGGCCTTGAGTTTAATTTGTCAAAAACTTATTTTGCCGAGATCAAAATAAGATAAGAAAATATGATTAAAAAATTCTTTAAAAATTAAAAAAAAGTCGGTCCAATCCGATTTACTTTTATTTTTTCTAGCATGAAGATAAATTGAACCTAAGTTTGTCGATTTAGATTCATCACACACTTCTCCTTTTTATCTTATTATCAGTTCTTATTTAATTTGCACGGGTATACCCTAGTTAATTTTGAAAAGAAGTGATTTTTTGGTAAACGTTACCCGCCCGTCCCGCTTTGCCACGTGGCAAACCCCCTTACCGTTAATTAATAACCTGACTACTCAAAATGATGATACGGACGTGTAAAGTCACACCAGAAACTTCGATTACTGGACCCAGCATTGGATTACTAGCCCTAGGAATGGGAATTACTGGCCTTAGTAATCCAAATTATTGGACCCAATAATTATAATTATGATGGAAACTTAGTTCCAGAATCGTTTAATATTGCGCATAGACCGAACAAAAATTTATATGTAAAACCCTAGTGCGAAATCGGATTTTACCTTCGAGATCTCTCTGGTTTGATCTCGTCTCAGCACGAACAGGAATTGGTGGAGACGAATCGAGAACACGGGCTCGATAGAACCTCAAGATCTTCTATCGTATTCCTTTCGCCGTGCAATCCTGTACCGAATGTGGGCTGCGGTATCACCAAGATCTCCTTATCTACTCTCTATGGCACAAACCCTAAATTCGTGAGAATTATTGTGTCGAGAAAAGAGGCAAGGCTGGCATATATAAAAGGCTACGATAGGGACCCTAAGGAGAAATAAGTGTTTGGGCTTACTATGGAAAACTGGAATCCTAATTCGATTAAGAATTGATTCCTTCCATAAATTATAATTCACACCACTAAAGAATTATAATTGGACTTCCGTCCTTATCTCAAAATTATATTTCGAGCTCCTTATTATTAAATACTTATTATTCTCCCCACGTTAAGATTACAGATAACCGTCATTTAAATTAAATTACTGACAATTATATTTAAATGACTTCTTAATCCTTGAGCCTACCACTTAACTTATTTGACATGTCGGATTAACATAATTCACCTGCAGGGTTTGACATGATCAAAACTTATAAGCTTCTCAAGGGGTTATCATCAATCTCTATACCGGGACGCGGATTCCGTCAATAATTAATATTCATCATACATATATTGTCGCCATCCAATTCACGAAGATTATTGATCCATAAATGAATCTCACTTTTAATGAGTCAAAACAACAAACACTACATATATATGTCTATTAATTATTTCAAGATTAAAAGCATAAGTAATCATAATAACCATGGGATTTTAAATTGTTTTATATAGTCAGTACAAAAACATTTAACCCAAACTGGTCCTGTTCAATACACATAAAGTGTACTAGCACAACGAGTTAAAACTGCACCATTTCCTGTAGTCAAGATAAACTACTAAAACTTGTGCTACAATCCTACCGATGGTTGTCCAATTCCATCTAAGATCGTGAACCAATAAACTTATATTTCACAAGAACCGATGATATGATCTTCTGTGTGTAAGCTATACTCTACACATTAAATCATCTACTATATGGAATAAAAGACACACACATGCACAATATTTAAATAAATAATATCATGTAACCATTGCCCATAAAGATTCTTATTAAAATAGCAAAATCGAGTCTATATAACATATCAAAACCAATAATAATAAAATCATGGCTTTTATTATATCACTCTAACAATCTCCCACTTAGACTTAAAGCCATGCAGCTATGCACCTCACCCCCATTCCCTCAATATGACTATCAAAAGTCTTGGCCGGTAAGCTCTTCGTAAAAGGATCAGCTAGGTTGTCTCCTGATGCAATCTTAGTCACTATGATATCGCCTCTCTGCACAATATCTCTGATTAGATGATACTTGCGCTCTATATTTTTTCCCTTCTTATAAGTCCGTGGCTCCTTCGAATTTGCAACTGCTCCACTATTATCACAATAAAGTGTAATAGCTGAATGCACTGAAGGTACCACATCTAGATCCATAAGAAAGTTCCTGAGCCAAACTGCCTCTTTAGCCGCTTTTGAAGCATCCACATATTCAGCTTCCATGGTGGAGTCAGCAATACAAGACTACTTAATACTCCTCCAACTAATGGCCCCACCTCTTAGAGTAAACACATATCCTGAAGTTGACTTTCTAGAATCCCTATCTGACTGAAAATCTGAGTCTGTGTACCCAATGGGCACTAGACTATCTGCCTGGTAAACTAACATAAGATCTCGAGTCCTTTTACGGTACTTGAGTATATGTTTTACCGCAGTCCAGTATTCTTGCCCTGGATTAGACTGATATCTGCTAACCATGCCAACAGTAAAGCAGATGTCTGGTCTAGTACACAACATAGCATACATGAGGCTTCCTACTACCGAGGCATAAGGAACTGCCTTCATTTTCTCTATCTCATCAGGTGTCTTAGGACACTGATCCTTGGATAAAGTGATTCCATGCCTGAAAGGGAGAAACCCTTTCTTGGAATCCTGCATACTAAATCTGGAAAGAATTGTATCATTATAAGTAGCTTGTGACAAGCCCAACGTCCTATTTTTTCGATCTCGCATAAGCTTAATACCAAGGATGTGACTAGCTTCTCCCAAGTCCTTCATATCGAATTGACTTGATAACCATACCCTCACTAAAGATAATAACCCCATATCGTTCCCAATAAGTAAGATATCATCTACGTACAATACCAAAAATACCACTGCGTTTTCGTTGCACCTTTTGTACACACAAGACTCATCCGGACATTGATTAAAACCAAAAGACTTGATTGCCTGATCAAAACGGATGTTCCAAGATCTAGACGCTTGCTTAAGCCCATAAATAGACTTCTTAAGCTTGCACAACATGTGCTCTTGGCCCTTTGCTATGAATCCATCTGGCTGCATCATATAGATGCTTTCATCAAGACTTCCATTAAGGAAAGCTGTCTTGACATCCATTTGCCAAATCTCATAATCAAGATGAGCCGCAATGGATAAGAGAATCTGAATAGATTTTAGCATGGCAACCGGTGAAAAGGTTTCATCATAATCGATTCCTTCTTTCTGAGTGAACCCTTTTGCAACAAGCCTTGCTTTAAAGGTTTCCACCTTCCCATCTGCTCCTTTCTTTCTCTTATATACCCACTTTCATCCGATGGGTTTTATCCCTTCGGGTGGTTCTACAAGATCCCAGACTTTATTAGAGTACATGGACTCCATTTCAGATTTCATAGCCGTTTGCCATTTTTCTGCATCTTTATCTTGAAGTGCTTCATTGTAGTTAAATGGATCCATTTCGTGTTCATCAGGGACCTTGTCATAAGACTCTCCCAAGAACATAAAATGGTCAGGTTTACGTACAACCCTCCCACTAAGACGAAGCACTACTTGTGTTTGTGTACCTTGTGCAGGTACTGAACTTCCTAACTCACTATCCACACGCTGTGCTGGTTCGGGAATCTGTGCTGGTTCAAGAACCTGTGCTGGTTCCGGAACCTGCGTGTTAATGGTTCGTTCAGGATGTGCACGAGCATCAATAATTCTCCCACTACGACGAGGTAATGGGATAATATCTATCTCTTGTGGTAATTCCTCTTGTACTGAAGGTACAGACAAATTGTGCCCTACTTTTTCTCCTCTTATTTCCTCTAGAACAACACTACTTCTGGGCTTGTGGTCCATGATATAATCCTCTTCTAAGAATTTGGCATTGGTGATAACAATTACCTTTTGTTCTCGGGGATTATAAAATAGGCCACCCTTGGTTCCTTTAGGATATCCAACAAAGAAACACACTTCTGTTCTTGACTCCAATTTATCCGCATTACCTTTCAGCACGTGTGCTGGACTACCCCATATCCGAATATGCCGTAGACTAGGCTTACGCCCAGTCCACAATTCTATGGGTGTAGTAGGTATTGACTTTGATGGCACCAAGTTAAGAATATATGCTGCTGTTTCTAAAGCATATTCCCAAAAGGAATCAGGTAGGTCTGAATAACTCATCATAGATCTTACCATTTCCATAAGAGTCCTATTCATTTTTTTTGCTACACCATTCTGCTGTGGCATACCCGGTGCAGACAACTAGGATGTAATCCCATTTTCTGACAAGTATTCCCTAAACTCTCCTAAGAGATATTCACCACCACGATCTGATCATAGTGTTTTGATACATTTTCCTAGACGCTTCTCCGTTTCTGCCTTGAATACTTTGAATTTCTCAAAGGCTTCAGACTTTCGTCGCATTAAGTAAATGTATCCATACCTTGAGTAATCATCAGTGAATGTGATGAAATACTCAAAGCCACCTCTAGCCTGGACAGTTATGGGACCACACAAATCAAAATGAACCAGTTCTAACTGTTCTTTAGCCCTATAGCCTTTTGCCGAGAATGGTCTCTTAGTCATTTTACCTTCTGAACAGGATTCACAGACTGGAAGTGCCTCCACTTCCAATGAACCTAATGGCCCATTTTCGACCAGTCTTTGAATTCTTTTTAGATTAATATGACCAAGGCATAAGTGCCAAAGATATGTTTGATTCATCTTTGAAGGTTCCTTTCTCTTAATTGGTAAACTATTAGTGTTATTCAATTCATATAGTTGCAATGTAGACAAGTTAGGATTTATTATATAAAGATCATTCACTAATGTACCAGAACAAATAAACTGTTTATTTTTTCTAATAATAACTGATTTATCATTAAAATGAACAAAATATTTGTCCTCAACCAATCTAGAAACAGAAATTAAATTCCTTCTAATGGAAGATACATATAGACAATCCTTAATTACTAAAATCCTATCCTGACTAAATTGAAGATAAACATCTCCTACTGCAACTGCTGCCACCTTCGTAGCATTACCCATGTGCAGATAAATTTCTCCATTCCTAGGTTGCCTGGTTTCCTTAAACCCCTGCAAAGTATTGCAGACATGATTAGTGGCTCCCGAATCTACACACCAGGTACTGGTAGATCGGACCGCTAAACAAGTTTCAACAACTAATAAATGAAATTTACCTCCATTGTCCTGGCGGTTTAGGAAATGGGGACAATCCTTCTTCCAGTGCCCTTTCTGCTTACAGTGAAAACATTTGCCTATAGGTTTTTTCACTCCTCCTTGAGGTCCAGCGACTGCTGCACGTGCTGCTCCTTGTGGGACTGCAGCTTGTGCGTTATTCTTCTTCTTCTTTTTCTTGCTTTTAGGCTTAGAAGTAGAAGCTTTCTCAGCCACCAGAGCACTAGTTGACTTACCAATGAGTCCCTCAGCTACTTGGAGTTCTTTAAGAAGTTCCGAGAACGAATATTTAAACTTGTTCGTGTTGTAATTTAGTCGGAATCCCTTAAATGAATCCAGCAACGACTGGAGAATGATATCGACCTGAGTTTCCCTATCGATTTCAACTCCAAGGATCTCTAGTTCATTCAGAAGACCAATCATCTTCAGAACATGATCCCTAACTCGGGTTCCTTCAGCCATTGTTGTGTTCATGAGGTCCTTCATCGCAACCTGCCTTGTGGCACGATCCTGATCCCCAAACATATCTTTGAGGTTCAACATTATATCGTAGGCAGTGGCTAAAGACTCATGCTGATGTTGCAGTACATTTGACATAGAAGCCAAAATGTAACACCGCGCCATCTCATCAGCCTTTTTCCACTTTCGGTAAGCCTGGGTTTCCTCTTCGGTCGCCCCCTCACCAGGTTCTTCTGGACAAACCTCAGTGAGCACAAACTTGTACTCTTCAGCAGTAAGCACAATATTCAAGTTCCTTTTCCAGTCAATATAATTAGGTCCAGTCAATTTGTTTTGGTTGAGTATAATAGAAAGTGGGTTGAAAGAGTTTGCCATTTTAAATCCTGAGAATCACATAATAATAATACAAATTATAATGGGCAATAACAACTTTGAACACTATATTTAACTATGGTGCCCTCTACCATTTTAAAACGTATTCGCCAGCGGCCTAAACCTTGAAAAATATGCCTCGTTAGTGAGGTCGTCTATTATTCATTATTTTTAGACAGGTCCAAACCTATTAAATTTTATTATCTAGACAATCCTTTATTGTCAAGTAACATATACTATTTAGACAATTCTTTATTGTCAAATAAAATTCAAATAGCTAACTTCATTCAGTCCTATAAATAATAGTAGAGACTCAGTTGGAGAGCATGCTATTATTTATATCTAAGTGTATACCATCATTTAATTTAATCCAATGATTCTGTAATTTATTCTTTCCGATATGGAGGTGGGTACTAAAACCCACACGAAAAATAAATCACATCATTTAAATTATCTTTCAAAGAAATTTGTACAATGATTTCACAATCTGTTCTTTCCGATATGGAGGTGAGCACTATAACTCGCACGAAGAATAAACTATCTCATCTACAAATCAATGATGGAGACCGTGGGATATTTATGTGAAAAAATCCCTCACCCACTTAGTGTTTAAAACATTATTATCTGAGGGTTATAAAAAATATGTTCAATTCTAGTCAACTAGAATACAAGGGTATGAAACATAAGACCTATGTGCAATAAAATTATTTTACCGCTTTTTTTAAAAAAAACTTAAATTTTGCAATTGCACAATACTTATATTTATAGACCCAATTATTAATTGACAAGAATTAAACAAAACGTGATCTAAGTGTGGTCATGTATCCATGTTGTCCAAAATTATAAGGAAACCTAATAATTAAACGTATACTACCAAACACACAATCACACAAAGCATCAAACCATTCAATAATAAGAAAAAAATAAATCCCTGCTATTATGGTCTAAGCTTCTCCCCAGTTCGTTAGGAAACTGCCACGACCAATGTTTCCACTTCGCTGACTATGACAGGGATCGACCTGCCCGGTCAGGTCGCGGGGTGCGGGGCAGCGCCCCGTTAGAAACCAAGAATTCTGATTAATTTTTGAATCGATCTCCGTGGTAAAAACGCATTCTTCAGCTTTCTGCCCCCATCTTCGTTAAAGAGACAACAGTCTTTAGATACAAAGTCCTATGCCTCCACGTAAGGAGTTCACACATGGACTATTCTATCTAAATCGAAATCGAAATTAATTACATGGATCCTATGCCTCTGTTTAAGGAGTTCACATAACTGATCTAATATATCGAAATCAAAATCGAATTAATTACATAGATCCTATGCCTCTGTTCAAAGAGTTCACATAACTGATCTAAATTAAATTTACGATTACAACCATGAATAAAACCAAATCATCACGCACATTAAAGTAACCACGAATAAAACCATCGTGGGATCCAATCACATAAAATAGAATTGCGTGACCATAATAGCGGGACAAGAACACGGCAAAACAAGGATTAGCGAGTTCTACATTCTACCCATTATCAATATGCATGAATCGATTTAAACTGGACAACATGATTAGTTCAATCCGTATGCATTATTAAATAAAAACCAATCCCTCTAATACCAATTGATGGAAACTTAGTTCCAGAATCGTTTAATATTGCGTATAGACCGAACAAAAATTTATATGTAAAACCCTAGTGCGAAATCGGATTTTACCTTCGAGATCTCTCTGGTTTGATCTCGTCTCAGCACGAATAGGAATTGGTGGAGACGAATCGAGAACACGGGCTCGATAGAACCTCAAGATCTTCTATCGTATTCCTTTCGCCGTGCAATCCTGTACCGAGTGTGGGCTGCGGTATCACCAAGATCTCCTTATCTACTCTCTACGGCACAAACCCTAAATTCGTGAGAATTATTGTGTCGAGAGAAGAGGCAAGGCTGGCATATATAAAAGGCTACGATAGGGACCCTAAGGAGAAATAAGTGTTTGGGCTTACTATGGAAAACTGGAATCCTAATTCGATTAAGAATTGATTCCTTCCATAAATTATAATTCACACCACTAAAGAATTATAATTGGACTTCCGTCCTTATCTCAAAATTATATTTCGAGCTCCTTATTATTAAATACTTATTATTCTCCCCACGTTAAGATTACAGATAACTGTCATTTAAATTAAATTACTGACAATTATATTTAAATGACTTCTTAATCCTTGAGCCTACCACTTAACTTATTTGACATGTCGGATTAACATAATTCACCTGCAGGGTTTGACATGATCAAAACTTATAAGCTTCTCAAGGGGTTATCATCAATCCCTATACCGGGACGCGGATTCCGTCAATAATTAATATTCATCATACATATATTATCGCCATCCAATTCACGAAGATTATTGATCCATAAATGAATCTCACTTTTAATGAGTCAAAACAACAAACACTACATATATATGTCTATTAATTATTTCAAGATTAAGAGCATAAGTAATCATAATAACCATGGGATTTTAAATTGTTTTATATAGTCAGTACAAAAACATTTAACCCAAACTGGTCCTGTTCAATACACATAAAGTGTACTAGCACAACGAGTTAAAACTGCACCATTTCCTGTAGTCAAGATAAACTACTAAAACTTGTGCTACAATCCTACCGATGGTTGTCCAATTCCATCTAAGATCGTGAACCAATAAACTTATATTTCACAAGAACCGATGATATGATCTTCTGTGTGTAAGCTATACTCTACACATCAAATCATCTACTATATGGAATAAAAGACACACACATGCACAATATTTAAATAAATAATATCATGTAACCATTGCCCATAAAGATTCTCATTAAAATAGCAAAATCGAGTCTATATAACATATCAAAACCAATAATAATAAAATCATGGCTTTTAGTATATCACTCTAACAAATTATTGTCCCCAGTAATGGATTACTTTCACACACGTGATTGAATTATTTTCACATCATAGCAAAATACGTGATTGAATTATTTTCACATATGGCATTGAGTTTAATTTGTCAAAAAACTTATTTTGCCGAGATCAAAATAAGAGCATAAAATATGATTAAAAAATTCTTTAAAAATAAAAAAAGTCGGTCCAATCCGATTTACTTTTATTTTTTCTAGCATGAAGATAAATTGAACCTAAGTTTGTCGATTTTGATTCATCACACACTTCTCCTTGTTATCTTATTATCAGTTCTTATTTAATTTGCACGGGTATACCCTAGTTAATTATGAAAAGATGTAAATTTTTGGTAAACGTTACCCGCCGTCCCGCTCTACCACGTGGCAAAACTCCCTTACCGCTAATTACTAACCTGACTACTCGAAATGATGATACATAATTACTAGCACCAGTAATAAATTACTGGCCCCAGTAATCCTTCAGTTCATGTTTAAAATAACTGAGTTATTTAGATTTTCAAATTCCATCAATTTGCCACAATGACCCAAACACAAGCATTCATACAACATAGACAAATGAAAATAAATGGTGTACAAGATGAGATATAAAGAAACAAATTCTTTTCCATTGATGAAAGTAAAATTACAATGGAGGGACTTCGAGGTCCAACTGAAATAAATGGTGTACAAGATGAGATATAAAGAGACAACTTATCTTCGAGGTCCAACTGATTACTTATTCAATTAAAGGATGAAATAAAACGAGCCCCAAAAAGTTTAAGACCAAAATATGGGAAAGATACCACCAAGTATTCAAGAAAAAACAAGGGAGGGCTCTTAATTATGAAGTTAACCCCCCGCACTATTGTATGTTCTCCATAAACGGAGAAACTCTAGGTGATAGATGGGCACGTGACTGCGATGCTAAGGGCAACCTGTCAACGAGCCCCAAAACATAATAACTCCCTAGAAATCGCAGATCTGCAAAACGGATTCAATCAATGAAGAACTTAAGGAGGACGAACAAAAGAGGGAGGGGAGAGATAAACAGAAATGACAGTTCATGAACTGAAGATGCGAAAGAAACCACCTATTTTTCGAGTGGTAAATCCTTTATTCAAATAAATACATGGGTAAACATGTATTTTTGATTGATCAAACTAAGCTTTCCCATCATTTGACCGCCCTCTCACCCTACCCTAACCGCTCACGTAGTCGGTCCTGCTGCGGTCATAGCGGCCAGACGTTGCTCCAGGTCTCTAATGGTTCGAGTCAGATTTTCCAACCTCTGAACCTCTCTTTTAAGTCTTTCCACCCTACAAAAAAGGTTATCAACTGCACTAGAAGTCATCGGAGGCCTACAAGAACTGTTAGCATCTGAAATATTATCCATCGTAATGGTATTTGAAAAGAGATGAGAAAGATATAAACCTGATGGGATGGAATGGGTTACTTATAGCAGTGCAAGGTTTGGTTTTTTAGGGAAGTTATTAATTTTAAAACGCTGTGAATCTTTGGTAACCATTCCCGCCCATCCCACTCTGCCACGTGGCTAACCCCCCAACCGCTAATTAGTAACCTGATGACTCGAGAAGATGATACGGACGTGTAAAAGTCACACCAGAAACCTCGATTACTGGCCCCAGTAATTTTTCTTACTGGCCCGGTAATTTTGATTACTGGGTCTAATAATCTATTACTGGTCCCAGTAATTTGGATTACTGGACCCAGTAATTATGGAATTGCCTTATTTTAAATCTATATAAAACACCATATTTGACCAAAAAAATTCTATCAAAATTATAAGAATCTAATGGTTTAAAATTCACATGTTTTGGTATGCATTATTTCTACACCATTAGATAACTTTTATACACAAATCAAGATGTCACATCAAAGTTAAAATTGAAAGACCAATAATATACACACAATAAACTCTCACACACATGCTAATTTTGTCTATATTAAAAATTCTATTACTTAAAATAATAAAAAATTAATATGATGTTGCTAGTCAATAGCCTATGTATAAGACCAGGCCTGTCAATGGATCGGATTAGTACCCGAATTCGATCTGAATCCGATCCTTTTAGTCAGATATGGATTGAGATTTATGATCCGTATATCCAATTCTGATCCGAACCCGTTAGGCCTTTGATTAACAAATTGGATATGGATTTATGTCGATCCGATCCGTTTACAATCCGATCCGATTCAATATACATTTATGCTTAAATTTATAAATTTACCACATTATTATTAATACACTCACAAAAAATTTATATAACCCTAAAAGTATTAAATAAGTTTCTTTTTACAATAATAGAATAGATTTTACTGTTATTAAGTTTAAATTTTATGTTAATTTCATTATTTTTTATATATTTATAAACTAATTATTATATGATTAAATTTTTAAATGGATCGGATATAATCCGATCCGAACGGATTTGGATATGGATCGATATTTTGATGATCCGTTACATGCTCTGATCTGAATTTTTTTCAAAATATGGATTTGGATTCACCTTGATCCGATCCAAATTCGATCTATTGACAAGCCTAAATAACAAGTAAGCCTGTTGTGGCTGCCCTTCTTATGACAGCGACTGCAAGTTGATTGACTTCTTCTCATACTCTCCACCAGACTTCATCCTCTTGTTCCTACGCCTGCCCGGTGGCCTCTTTGCTTTACAATAGGAGGAAAGATGTAGCCGCCTCTAACCTCTGAGGAAGACTCGTCCATATTCATTATTGGGTGAATGGGGAAACTGTACGATTTCCTGGATGAATCAGTGTGAAACACGACGTCAACGAAATTATAAACATCACTGTTCAGATAAAGTTTAAAATCGTAGCAAGAGCATGAGGGTAAGGGAAGCAGTTGATCTGCCATTTAAAGTAGGAACATGTGTGCACATTCAGGTCCACTGAATATGAAAATTTAGATCTCACCTCATACACACCAGGGGATGAATTATGAACACTGAATCTGCGAGACTTCTTCATCTTTATTTCCAGATTTTCCTCCATGTCCTGTGTGAGTATGGTTGTCCACAACAAAGACTCAGCTCTCCTCTTACAGATCATAAAAATTTGTTTTACCCTTGTATGTTCCAGAAGACAATATACTGGCATCAATCGCTCAAAGCTAATTAATCCAACACAGTAAAATAAAAAAAAATCTAATAATAGAATAAAAAAAATTAACATGTGATGAATTTAAATCGACAAAATCAATCAGTCTATTTTGAACCCCTTATCTAGTCTAATCTAACGTTGTGAACAATTGAAACGTAAGTTTAATATATAATAATGTTGGAAAAACTAAAAGTATATTGGATTGGACCGACTTGTTTTTAATTTTTCAAAGAGTCTTTTAATCTTAATCTAACCACGTAACGTACGTCCTAAAAATGACAGATTGGGATAGCCTAGACAATAATTTTTCTTGATTTTTTTTTGCATAATTAGATAGATCTTGTTTAATTGATCTTGATTAGTACATTTTAAATATTAAATTTTTATTAAATTTATAATTTTTTATTTTAAGTTATGACATTTTTAATGTAGACAAAATTATTAGTATGTGAGAGTTTCTTATGTGTGTTATTGGTGTGAGTGTCTTAACATTGATGCGTGTATAAAAATTATCAATGGTGTATAAATAATTCTACCATAACATGTATATCTAACCATTATATTCTTATATTTTTTGGAGAAAATTTTGGTCAATGGTTTCAACTAAAATTTATTTAAAATTTTCTTATTTAAAATTTTCTTAAAAAATGTTTAGGCAACGTACAAGTTCTAAATATGTCTCTCAAGTTGATCCTAGGAGACGCACGAACATATTACATCTCCCAAAAGTATTTCCCCCCACAAATTTTCACAAAAATTTTAAATTATTTGAAATTTTTAAAATTTTAAGGCGACATAGTTTTAAAATAATTTATAGTATACTTACGTCTCCTAATAGTGTGGTTATAAATTGAATCTTCCCCCTTTCCATTCTTTACGAACCCTAAGCTCTCTTATCTCTCTCCCGGCACCCTCCTCTATTTTCCTCCTCTGTCCCCCACCCCTCAATCTCTCCCCACACAGGAGATCTACTCTCTCTTCTCTCATACACCACCTACGCAACCCCCCGTCTCTATCTCTCTTTCTCTTTCTTACACAGCCTATTTCTATTTGGTAAGCTTCTCACTCTCCATTTATATTGGTTTGCAATTATGGGGCTTGAATAGACGTTATTGCGTGAAATTAGATAGTTTGGCTTGTATTCGAGTAATTGTTCCTATATGTATGTAACCATAATTGTGTTATCAGCTGTATGATTTGATCCAAATACCAATCAAAACTTGTTAATTGTACTCCATTTCCCCCCAAATGCTCAGAGAAATATTGGGACAGTAATGGAGTAATTGTTCATATGTGCCTGTTACCATAATTGTGTTATTTGCTATTCGGCTGTATGAATTGGTCCAAACACCAATCCAAACTTGTTAATTGTGCTCCATTTTCCCCCAAATGCGCAGAGCAATATTTACTGCATAATGGATTATTGGCCCCAGAATGGATTATCGGTACCAGTAATGTATGTGCATTTGTTTTGTTTTAATTTTCCTATTCTGGTGAATCATTCGTTTAACTAAAAGGAAAAAGAATTGAAACAGCCTTTAAGAAACACCTTTTAGTATGCCCATAAATACATGTATTTAACAAATTAAATAACTCTATTGCCACAATTATATACATATATTTTTCATCTATGTTAAGTATGAACACGAGATATTATCCTGTTTGCTTATATTTTTGGCATGTATGAGCTTCGCTTCACTATTTGTCTTAATTTTGTTGTATAATAGCCTCATAATATGAACCTTCATATTAACAGGTCAGTAGGTTCATATTCAAGCATTTGGTAGTTCAGTTAAATCAAATTGTGATTTCATACCCTTTGTTCTGTGTGGACCATAATTTTACGAGCCGTAATGTGAAATATGTTAGAGAACTAGAGTTTTCAATTCTTCAATATCAAATTCCATTCAATTAGGGCAAAACATAAATTTAAACTAAAATTGTTATGAAATTGAAACCCTAAACTTCAATTTCAATTCAATTCAAATCAATTAGGGCAAAACTAAATTTGAAACTGAAATTAAAATTTGAGATTCATGTTAGGGATGCCTCCGAGAGCGTATGTGACCAGGAAGAAGTTGCACCCAGAGGTGCAGTACGATGAGTTGCAGCAAGCCTTGTTGCCCGTGGCCTCCCAGCCCTCCACCAAGCAACCCTCCTCCCAGCCTTCTGCAGCCCAGCCCTCCGCCGAGCAGCCCTCTACCCAGCCATCTCACTCACCGGCGTTCCCGCTGGTGCTCCCTAACCCTTCTACAAATTCGACCACCGGTGCCGGCCTCCCCGTACGCAACATTCACTCCAGGCATGCTGTAGCGGAGGCCACCATATCAGGTAATATACCCTTAGATCTCTTTAATTATAAATCGCAATTCTTATTCTTTGTGATTGACTGATTAATTTATATGCTTTTATTTGTAGGTACGCAGGCCTTCTCTTGTAACAAGAAGAGAGGAGTCGCCACCGGGAAGAAGATGGCTGCGATCGTCCGTACATCGGGGAAGTCCCGTGTGATATACGACCCTGTAGTTTCTGGGCCGCCAAAGGAGGTTTGTTCCCAACTCGTCTGTGATATGTCGGCGTTCTTAAAAGACCGAGCGCCGATGTTGTACTCGACTTTTGGGAAAATGCCTATATCGGAGCGGACAATGCTCTTCGACTACCTGTCGGTAAGTACTTGTTTCTTATTATAGTTAACTTTTTTTTTGCCTTACTAAATTTAATTTTATTTGTGTGAGAATTCGGACCCCCGACCCGAGAGGTGTCCTCGTTCTCGATTTTCTTTGTTTTAAAGGAAAACGTGTTTTGTAGAGTCGCCAGTTTATTTTACAAGAAAACAAACAAAAGATTAAACAAAGGATAATTTGAAAACAAACTATCTTTCATACGTTTGAAACCAGAGTTTAAAATAAACTTTGTTAGGGTTCGAGAACTACTGTGACGCCCCGAATCCCGTTCTGAGATTTTCACCTCCGGGACCCGGTTAATCACGGATGCCGTGTGTAACGGCGGGTATAAAATATAAAAATCACGACTTTTAAAAACTTTTCTCAAATAAAATGGTGATCCTGTTAAAGAGCTCATTTTACAAAAACCAAGGCATGTGGAGTTAGTTCGGGTAATAAATCAACATGTGATATTTAAAAACATTTTCCATACAAATGGAATCACATCAAACCATACTTAATTCAACCCTACATATATCAAATCATTTATACAAATATACGATACAAATCGTTTATCAAATCATAGTCCGTTTACAATAAAAGGAAATCAAAATGATGATACAACATAGTCCTTTCTCGAAGAAGGACTAGACACAGACTGTGGACATCAGAGGCCTCTATACACGTACATCATACCCTATCCGAGATGCTATGCCTACAAAACTGTTAGAAAACGGGATGAGCCAAATCCGGGCTCAGTGGGAACTCTATAAGTTTTATATAGAAAATACTTTGCTTTTAATGTATACTTTGAAAACGTGCAATGCAATGCCATGCAAGCCCAAGTGCATGCAACCCCACTAAGACTTCTATCTTAGCTACCCGGAATACATATATCCAACAACCCGATCTCTCCTCTAGCCATCCATAAGATAAAACCTCAAGGAATTCCACAGCTCGAGGAGATTTCTAATCCAAAGTCGCCTCATAACAACTCTAGCATCCTAAGGCTCGATATACTACGGACTATCCACTCTCAAGTGTAACTCCACGCTCTTCTATGCTATTCGTCGCCTACACCATAAGGCGTATCTATAGGCCAAGTATTCATTGTTATCTCTTTACTTATAGTTCATTATGAATCTTATACTTGGCCAGCTAACAAGCTTCGTTCCAAGATCTTTAGCCTAACCGTTATATTACGTAGTACTCTCATTAGGCTATCTCGTTAACTACGATTTCCCTATTAATCATGAGTATATTATCTGCACCATGATCTGGCTCGCTATTCCATAATCCCCACGTATTCGTATACCCATACATCATTTCTAAGTTCAATAATTATTATCTCTTTCCACTTTATATATATTAATACATTATGAAAGGCTCGATAGTTCTCTACGTGTATCTTGTTCTGTTTAGATGTGTCCGCATAAGTCTTTATATTATATATATATCATAGCCGAGGCAACACTTACAAATCAATATGAGACATGATACGATGCAATAACAATCACAGCACAATTACAATCTCACAATAACTCTCGTATCACGTCTCCAGTATAATGCCTCAGTTTCACCCCGCGGTCAGTCCAGGTCCAGAACAACGGATCTCGAAAGGTCCAAGGTTCTTATTTCATGTCTCTTCTGAGTGGGGAGTGGCTCAGGGACTTGTTTTCTAAGTAATTCATTCGGAGATAACCCTCAAGACATTTTCCCGGGAATAACACTCCGAATAGTTAACGAATAGAACACCTCATACAAGCCATCTCGACACTCTGGAAGGAACTACACCAGGCGATACCCTACCAGGGTAATGACCATTAGTAGCCCAACTACTTCCCGGGAAACTCACCATTTAGAAAGTAGTGGCACACGAGACCTGCTCCGCTGCCAGGAAAACTCGTCTAACCGAGAACACATAGTCCTGTCGGAAGGCAAGATACCTAGAGTGGGCTCTCCTTTGTGGGCACACACAACCACCGGCGGAGTCACCAACTTTATTTTCCCGTGCACGGTTTAGGGCCTTTTCACCCATGGGCGGCAACAGGCGGCCCTCCTTCAAGTCACGGGGAGCTACCCGGTGCTCGGTATATCATCATATCCAGCCCATACGTGTGATCGCATCAACAGGAATATACCGATTCCTCATTCAACAACTTATAATCATCAATCATCCATCACACGTATGGCTAATCAACATATATATACAATCACATAATCATCATCATCATCATGATTATCGTTCATCATTCATCGTTCATCACATCATCATTATTATCAATCCAATTATCCGGGACTTTATCATTTAATTATTAATTCTCATTATACGGCCGATTGATTTATTATCAATATATATATTACATCTCATATGTGTCATATGTATCAAACTACGGCCATAAGCATTCTATGTTAATTCCCAAACCTCGTAGCCCAACTAAGCATCAATCATTGTGCTTCTAGTTCAACTAGTGTATGTATAACTATTCTTAGCCACTTATAATTCCAGTTAAGGCATCCTATGCCCCATTAACAATAGATACTACACCACTAGATGGCATCTAGGCCATATCTTCGTTGCTAATGCCTAACACGCACTCCATGCAAATCATTAAACCCGTATGTTATGGTATCTCGCTCTACCATAATGAGTTCTTGGTCCAATAATCATAAAGAGAGTTCAACACTCTTAACTATATACATATCCATGCATATCTATGCCATATAATCCATAATCAATCATGATTCAAACACCAATCCCGAAATCCTCTCTAGCCTAGTTCATACCTTAGGCTATAAAGTGGATACGATGTGTAGATAAGAGAACAAAGCTCACAACATGGTAATAACTGATGATTCATGATATCTAGGAAATAATCTATCCATATACATCACTAATCTAGGGTTTACCTTGCCCAAACCCCATGAGATGCAAACAACATGTAGTTGAGATGAAAATCTCCGATTTGAGTTCAAAACTCTAATTCAAGGAGTAATAAGTTGAAAACAAGGGTTTAGTACTAGTGTTCCCACTTTAGAGAAGCAAGACCGAGGAGTTGAGGAAGCGTAGAAGCTATCTCGCCGAAACCCTACCTCCAACACGAGCTCCAATGGAGGAAGAAGGCGAGAAAGATGATGAATAGCGAAGGATGAAGCGATTCGGCACTCCAATCTTGTAGGAGGATGAAGAAATGGTAAGAATCTCTCTCTTTCTAGAACTCTCTAGAGAGTGGTGGAGGTGTGTGGCTCGAAAATGAGGAGTGTTGGGTGATAAATGGGTCAAAAACGGGTTAAAAACGCTCAAAACCGACATTCAGGTGAACCATGATCGATCATGGGTCCCCCATGATCGATCAAAAACCCTTCTGGAGTTCCTCTGGAGGACCATGATCGATCATGGCCTTCCATGATTGATCATGGAAGTCACTGCATCAGTAAATGACTTTCTGAGCCCAAACGGACCTCGAAACGGCTGAATCTCGACTCGGCCCAAACACGAAAGTTGTAGAGGGCAAAGAAATGAAGACGTGGCCAAAAACGGAGAGTTGTTTGGACATCCGATGAAGAAGTTATGGCCTCTCAAAGTTAGCCAGAAATCTACGAATCGCGAAAAGTCGAAACACGCGATTTACGCTTTGGTTTCAACTCGAACCGCTCGAATAACTTAACGATCACTCTCTCAAACTAAATATAACTAACATGACATACTAGAACTATCCGGTCAATTACGAAGGGCACGGAGCCCAATGCTCACTCTCTGACAGAGATTAAGCCATACCGGGCTTAAGAGAAGGTCAACGCGGAAAAAGGAACACGGGGTATTACAACTACGTTACGAATTGGGAAGGTGTTAGGCACCCAATTCGCTCTTTCGGTCACTTAATGGATCATGTATTTAATTCCTATTTTAGATATCTTGCAAGTAGTTTAAATTATTTCCAAAATAATCCTTTCGGGTGAATTTGATTTAAAACGGTATTTTAGAAATCAGACTCGAGCTTTGCGAGCGCCTAGGTATTCATTCGTAGAATGAAATCAGAGTCTCGTAGCTCCATTTATTTGGAAACTATTTTTGTATTTTTGTTTTGTTTTGAAAATGTGTCAAAACGGATTTTAGATTTCTCGTAAAACTTAAAGTGGATTGATTTTGAAAGCAGCGAACTTCTTTGCAAGTTATCAAAGTTTTTGTATTAAAACTGTATAAAAATTGCAGTATTAAAATTCAGGGGAGTTGTAAAAATGTGTACCTGAAGCATTTTAAGTAGACCGACGACTATTTGTTTTCTTTTTCTCTTTTTAAAGCTTTCCCTTTCTAGAATTTTCTCTCTCTAACTTTCTCTCTCTAAAAACACTCTCTAATGATCTTAACAGAACTTATCCTCTCTAGAAACTCTATTGAGTGTTGATTCCTAAAATGAGACCCCAAGGGTCCTATTTATAGAGAAAAAATGTTGAAAAATGGCCTGGGTAGCCGCGCGGCTAGGAGCCAACTGTACGGCTAGGGAGGGCTGCGGCTAAGGCGAGTGGCTAGGGTGTGCGGCTCGAGCCCGCAGCTCGAAGCCAACCGTGTGGCTAGGGTATGGCCAACCGTACGGTTGGGAGCCAACTGTGCGGTTGGGGAGCGTACGACTGGCTATTAAAAAACTCAGGATTTTTTTAATGGTTTCTTATATGCATGATGACTCAAGACTTGATGCAGAAAGCTTGTTAGGTTCACATGAGAGTCGTGGATTGGGGTGTTCACAGACCCTCTCGTCCCGGGATTGTTGCTTGCAAGGATTCTGGGACGATAATAAGAAGACAACAATTCACGACTCTCGCGTGAATCTCAACTTGTTGTTTTATTCATGAAAATCTGTGAATCAAAATGTACCCTTATGGGAGGGGAATTTTGTGGTGCTTTTGGAAATGTGATCCACGGTTGACCTTCCTCTTGGCCAAGCTATCTCTGATACATCAATTTATTCGCCCGTCTACCCTCAGGGAATCCATCTCAATCCTTCTTTGGATTTTTTGAGCTTATCAAAGTTTAACCCCAGCTTATGGGATGAACAAATCTTACCATTTACCCTCGGAATGGTATATTCTCAGGAACACTTCTCATTCTTTACAAATGTATTTGGAAAAGTTCTTGGAGTTCAGATTCTTTCAAAATGACACCTTCTTGACTTCGTCGTGATAAAACTTCCCATTCTTCCGTGGAAAAAATGGTTACCAAGAGTAGCGGGGTTTACTCCTATCGCACTACCTTGTTGTCATAACCATGTGGTAAAACTCCCTAATTCTTGGGAGGATGTTATTTGGTTACTAAGTGGTCGGGTCGGCACCTGTCGCACCATCTTGCTGGCATAACCGAGGTTGTCTATCATTAGATATTCCTTTATGATAGTTTTCTAAGAAATGGTACTCCTAGCCACCCTCAGAAGGAATGTCATATTAGTGACTACCAAGAGTGGGGGGGTCTGCACCTCTCGCACCATCTTGCTGGCACATCCTGAAAAGGTTGAGTTAAGATTGCCAATAGTGATTGGTCCTCGCGATAAGACGTCATCTTGCTGACATAATCTGGGCTGACTTATGAATTCCCATGGAATGAATCCAAAAGGGAAAAAAGGTATGATATGTTAACGACCTCCAAGAGTGGGGGGTCTGCACCTCTCGCACCATCTTGCTGGCACGGCCTAAAAGGTTATGTTAGAGACTACCAAGAGCGGCGGGGTAGGCACTTGTCGCACCTTCTTGCTGACATAGTCTAAAAAGGTTATGTTAAAGACTACCAAGAGCAACGGGGTAGGCACTTGTCGCATTGTCTTGCTGACATAGTCTAAGGCTGAACGTCGAGAGATATTTCCTTATGACGATTTCCAAGAAATGGTGTTCCTGGCCATCCTCAAAAGGTATGACTTGTTAATGATTGCCAAGAGTGAGAGGTCTTCATGATAGGACTTCGTACTTACTGACACAGCCAAAATAGGTGATGTTAAGACTGCCAAGAGCGGCGGGGTCTGCACCTGTCACACCGTCTTGCTGTCACAGTTTAGGGTTAGGATTGACTCCGTCAATAGGGTCTTCTTCAGAATCATATTATTCCATCAACTTTATGTCACATAACATAATTCAAGATGTGTTCTTAAGGATATTTGTCCATCTTTTCTCTTATCCTTCGACGCTTCTTCTTGCGTTGTCTCTGCTCTTGGCCGTTGATCATATATGCCTACTCATTTTGTGGCAAGAAAGTTATGATAGAGAGAATATGGAAACTTCATGTGTTGCCTTTTTCAAAACATGTTCTTACCCTCAGTTTGACTCTTTTTCTGTCATCAAGAAATTGGATTGGTTCTCTTTAAATCTCAAACTTTCGTGCATAATGGTGGACTCAGTTCGCAACTCTACCATCTGGCTTTACTTCTTTGAACATGGGGATAACGCTCTTCTGAAAATCGCAGTTCCTTGTCAAGTTACTCTCTAGCTTATCAAAGGAAGGTGTTGGTCCGCATCGTTTTTTTATTTTTCGATGCCCTTATTGCTCCATCATTTGCATTATTTTTTAGAATATTCGACCCATTGTTTTGGCTTTTGGATCTTTCTTTCTTTTTTTTTTCTTCTTCTTCTTCTTCTTCTTCTTTTTTAGACAGGAGCCTTACTCACCTAAGACGTAGCCCTCTGCCATTTTGGCATAGCTGTCACTCTTAGTGTGGTTCTCCCTGCTGATTTTTCTTCCTTTCTGTTTTTCTTTCTTTCATCGCTTGGACCAACGGGATTTTCCCCTTTTTTACTCTTTCAATTTTTTTCTTGTACCCGATTCCTCTTTTACACTTCCTCTTTTGCCAGATTTGAACTGTGTCTAGGAATGATCATTCCTCAAAGCTCGGCTCCACCACAAATCTCAAAATTCAGCTTTTGGGCTTCGTATCTTACTTCGTCGTGCAGGTGTGGGTGATTCTTAGTCTGTTCATCTTAGAAAACTAACCAGAAAGTCTTTCAAACATCCAAGGAGTCAATTTTGCAAAATTTTGTCGTTTGGGATTACCCCCCACTTGTAGTGTGACAACGAACTTGTCATATAGCAAGTGCCCAAATGATAAAGTGATCTATGCAACCTATAAAAAACCCTCATCTCTTTCTCTTTGAGCTTTCAAACATTTCATTCTTTTTTTAGCATATCTTTTTCTTGCTCGCATAGTTACTTTTTAGCAATTCCGTTGGTAATGTATTTCATGATGAGCATCCACGATTGTTTTTGTATGACGACGAACGGGTAGGTGTGGACTTTGAGGGACCCCCTGGGGTCGAGCGGATCTGATAAAGATTAATGAATCATCAGATAGCACTTTAACCTTTATTGGAAGGTCATTCGTGGTTCATAATGGAGCCTTTGTCACACAAGATTCGTCGACGTGTACGGGTACGTTTCAATTCAATTTTCTCGTTTAGAGAAAATTATGTGAATATGTCGTTTATGCTAGAAAACATGGGATATGCATGCAATGTGGTGGGTCTAGTGGCTTTTTTGCGCAATTTTGATTTATGAAAATATTTTTGTAAAGTTTTCAGATTTTAATATCACCCCCATTTTAAAATATCCCCAATTTTGATAGGAAAATAACACATGCGCCCCATCTTAGAGTTCAACCGATGCTGGATTTTTTTTTTAAATTACCACTGAATTATTGAATGTCTTCTTTCTTTGATGAGAGGCTTCATCCGTGCAACGTATTCTGCTTTGATTAGATTATTCCGCATCTTGATGATTATGACTCGTTCACTTTGTAAGGCTTCGGATGCATTAGTTGGTCTGTACATCTACCCTTAGTGAAAAGCTTCATCTGTATAACATGTTTTGGTTTGATTAGATTACTCTACGTCTTTATGACTATGATTCATTCACTTTGCAAGGCTAATGAGAGGAAATGATGTCCAAGGATGTCTTTGCATGTCCGATCTTCATTCCACTTCAACACGAAGTTTTCCATGCGGTCTAGCTTCATTCGATGCATCTTTGGTTTCATTAGTCTGGGATAGATTAGTTGTTGTTGTCTGTGTGACTGGCCGAGTGAGGACGAAAGACATGCCTTCTAGAGATACTAATTCATCAAAGCATCTACATTTGGATGAGAATGTGAGGTGAGTCTTTGAAGATGCCATTCCGTCAAAGTATCCGTACTAGATAAGAATGTGAGATGAGTCTTTGAAGATATCATTCTGTCAAAGTATCCGTATTGGATCTTCCACTCCATATTTAGAATTGTCTTTACCCCATTTTTTAATCACATTCAGAGTTTTGATATTGATCCATCGAAGTATCAGCCTTGGAATCTTTCCCAATAAACCTTAGACTGGTCTTTATCCCCTGTTGTAACTTTACTTAAAGCTTTAATCTCATTTGAAACCTTCTTTTCCAATGCATATTTAAAGTGATCTGCTCTCTCTTTTGCAATCTCCTTCAGAGTTTCAATATTACTCAAAACCTTGTTGCTCAAGTATCTTCATTGGGTTCTTCTGTCTCAAGAGTAATTCATACTGCCCCCGTACCCTTTTCGTGTCAGGTTTCTCTTTGAAAAAAAAATTAAAATTACTTGGAATTATTATATTTATATAGTATGAGTGTTTTGAAGCTCATTTTTATATATTATTTCATGAAAATGTTAGTGCTTTGTAATGTGCATTTTATTCATTAAAATATTGGTTATTATATAACATGCTTTAAGCGCAATTTACCCCCAGACCCATGCAAATGCAAAGATCATTCTTTCCAGAATCTGGCAATTATAAAGGGTAATTCATATTTTGTTTTGTTCCAGTCGTAAGAAATCCAAAAATAAATTTCTCAAGACCTTTATCAAGATTAGTCCTTTTCTCCACATCTTATGATATAATTTTCTCTTTACCAATCCTTCATTGTTCCTCGAACTGACTTGTGTCTTTAAATGAACTATTCTTCTAATTCTACATTATCTTATTGTGGGTGAGTGAGATTGTTTTATTAGAATAGACCGGGCCTGATATCACTTCTCAGGTTGCCTACGTTCCCCAATGTTCTAACATTCCAAAAAATTCAATATGGGGCTCAGGTCTTCGTAGTTCATGTTTACAAATGACAAATGAAAAATCTTCAATCAATGTTTTTTTTTCAAATTCTTCATCACCGGTTACAAATCTTCAATTTCTAGCTTCCAATCTTCAATCACTAATGGTTTAGAGGAGATGGGTCTGGTATCTTTCCTGCTTGGATAAGGTCCTGAATAGTATGCCGAAGAGCCATGCAATTGTCTGTCGTGTGTCCCACATTCTGGTGGTATTCGCATCTTTCATTGAGGTTCCAATTAGTGGGGACTGGATTGGGTATCAGTCGTGGGTTCAACAGATAGATCATTCATACATCCTTCAACTCCTTGTATACTTTACTTAATGGACCTGGCAGTTGTGAGAAATTCCTTTTCATGTGTTTGACTCGTTTCGCCCCCTAATTATTGCCGTAATCCTGGTATCCTGAACGAGAACTATTGGTGGCTGTGGCGAAAGGATTAGCAGAATAGTCAATATTGCTCTGAACAAAAGGGTTATATGTCGAAATCTGATTCGCAGCAGGGGTTGAAGCTTTCTTGTATTGTGCACTTGATTTTTTTGCTTCAGCTTGTTTAGCCAATTCTTCTTTTATCTCATTTCCAACGTGCAACAAGGCTTTGAAGGGGTCAAAGAATTGGTGACCCATCTTATTTCGAATTTCTGCTTTCAGATTCTTGACGATCATTCCCAATTGCTCATCTTCATCCATCCGTTCCACTATTTGTGCAGCAAGTGCCCTCCACCTTGTGACAAATTCATTCAAACTTTCATCATCTTTCTGCTTTGCCATTTCAAGATGTTTGCGAGTAATCTTTAATTCTTCGTTTGTCTTGTATTGGGCAATAAACTCGTTCACAATATTGGTCCATGACTGCACCCGATGTTTCTCTAATCCTAGGAACTAACTTTGGGCTGGACCAACTAGAGTTAAATGAAAAGAGTTAGCTAACTCAGCCTCACCTATGTCGTAGATCTTCATTGCTCGTACATAGGATTTTAAGTGCAAATTTTGTCGCGTTGTTCCTATGAACTTCTCTATTGCGGGCATCTTAAACCCAACCGGATAATGAGCTTCTGGGTATAGATTGTAGCTCTGGAGTTGTGTCAGGTCATTTGATCCCTCGGCTACCTTCTGGGTTAAAGCCTTCAGTTGTTCCTTAAGCTCGTTTAAAGCCTTATTCCCTTTTGGAATCACCTCTTGTGGAAGAATGGCATCACCCTGCACACTCACCGGACGCAAGAATAGGGTCGTAGTATGGATCATGATAAGGATAATGTGGTGGTTGCCATTGTTGAGCGTGTTGGGCTGCTTCGGGTTGGACTTTTTGGTGTAGCCAATTCTCGATTAGGTCAGGTCGCCTACATAGAGTATGTGGTTCAATAGGAGTTAGAATATCGGAGTGAACAGATAGTGGCGCAGTTGGTACAGGCGGGGCCTCTTTTATTGGCTCATTCACAACTGGTTGACCATGAATAGATGACGGCATAGGTGGTGCAGGCGGTGTCTCTTTTGTTAGCTCATTCATAACCCATCGACCTCTGTCTATCTCCTCTAGCCGAGCCTTGGTGGTTCTTTGATCATCTAATAGCAATGCTAGGCTCTTGCTAATGTCTCCGAGCATTTGCTACATCTCTTCCGGGGTTAGTATGGTTATACTGTCGGACCCTAATACAGTGTTTGTTGGATCCACAAAAGTATGCCCCAGCGGCATTCCCCGATTGGTATTCTGCTGAGATGCCCCTTGATTTTTCGTAGGAAGGACCTGGTGGCAGATCCACTGCAGTGACCCTATTTGAAGTTGTTGACTTGACAGTCACTAATCTTGTTTTGATAATAACAATAAAGTAAATTATGTGTAATTTAACTTAGTTGATGTTTGAAGTTATAGCCACTATAATTGATCATACATGGATTTAACCGAAAAGCCGGAATCAAGATCATCCATCTACAAGTATTGCATAATCAATGACTTACACCTCAATCAACTACTTGATCAACACACCTTCAATAGCATCTCTATGAAGTACAAAGAGTCAAGGAAGAAAAGAAACGAAGATATAAACAAAGCTCTCGAAGACTCATTGTTGATTCATTTAAGTGAGTGCATTTAGTTTCTTGTGTAAAGATGTCATTGATCAACTATATAGACCATGAAATGATTTAACTATATCAAGATTGATCGAAACTAGTTTTATCTTTGAAAAAGTATTTTTACCGAAAAGTAGTCATCTTGAAATATTCTCTATAAATCTATATATATGATTTTTGATACAAACATTATATTAGAAGTCTTAGAAACTCATATTTAAGTATCCCCAAGCTTCAAAATTGATTTTTGAGCTAAATTGCAAAAGTGTGAAAAATGGGATTTTTGGCAAAACTGGGAGTAGACCAGTGGACACCATCAGTCGACTGATGGGCTTTGCTCAGTTGACTGATGGCCACTCAGTCGACTGATGAGCCTTGCTCAGTCGACTGATGGCCCAGAAACTAGCCATTGGACTTTAGACTTTTATCACTTTTTGCCCCATTAATCTATTTCTCCACCACAAACGGCTACAAACTTTTTTAAGCTATATATATGAGTTCTAAGACTAATTTTTAATAACTTGAATGATCATACAAATCCATATTTCATATATTCATATTATTCAAGTATAAAAGCTAAGGCATTGATCAATCTTTTTATTCTTTGAGCTTATATTCATTGATCAATTTTGATATCTCTTAGTGTGAGCTTCATTTGTAATTTGTTATACACAAGAGCTATTATACATTGGTGTTAGCCACCAAAACTTGTTCAAATCATATTTGTGAGAGGTGTATCTCATAGATAAGCAAGAGGGATTTCTTGTGAGAGTATTGAAGGTGTTTTCAATACTTGTGAGAGTGTGTGATAAGAATACACTTGTAGAGGTTTGATTTTTATCTGGAAGGAGATCGGTTATAGTGGAAATTCTCGGGGAACTAACCGAGCGTAGAGTAGAGGAAATAAGCCGAACCGTGTGGACAAAAAATCTTCGACTTTGATCGATTCAATCTTTCCATCTCTTACTCTTTTTATATTGTGTTATTTATTCATTGTGTTTGGAATTAACTTTGTTCTTGATTGCTTGATAAATATAGACATCAAATATTTTCAAGTTGATTTTAAAAATCCGATTAAGTTTTAAAATCCCTATTCACCCCCCTCTAGGGTATTTTTCGACCTACAATTAGTATCAGAGGTTGAACTCTTGTTTTGATTTAACAATCTTAGAGTTTACGATCATGTCTATTTATCCAAGAACCGGAATTAACGAAGGTTCTTCCCCCACTAGACCACCTCTATTTGATGGAAAAAATTATAGTTATTGAAAAAGTCGTATGTGTACTTTCCTTCAAGCTAGTGATTTTGAACAATGGAAGGTTACACTCATTGGACCCTATGAGATTACCAAAACCGATGAAAAGGGTAAAGTCACTCCTAAATCAATTTTCGAATATGATGAGCTGAATATTAGGAAAATCCAATTTAATGCTAAAGCCTTGAATGCCCTACATTGCGCGTTAACTATAGATGAATACAACAAAATTTCTAGTTGTAAAACCGCTAAAGAAATTTGGGACAAATTAGAAGTTGCCTATGAAGGAACCTCACAATTTAAGGATGATAATATTAAATGCTCGTTCATGATTATGAACTTTTCAAAATGGAACCTAATGAATCACTTGCCTCTATGTATAGTAGATTCTTTATTATTACTAATGCTTTAGATCTTCTTGGAAAGGAATATTCAAATGAGGACAAGATTCGAAAAATTCTTAGAACGCTTCCAAAGAAATGGAGACCTAAGGTGACGGCTATTCGAGAAGCCAAGAACCTCAAGACACTAAGCATGGATGAACTCTTGGGATCTCTCAAAACCCACGAGAAAGAATTGAAAAGAGAAGACAAGGTTGATTCGAAAGCTAAGAAAACTCTAGCTCTCAAAGCAAATCAACTAGAGGATGATGAGGAGTTGATGGAAGGAGATGAGGATATGGCTCTTCTTTCTAGAAAATTCATAAAGTTTCTAGCTAAGAAAAAGAAGTTTCAAGGAAAAGGAAACAACTTTGATTCCTCATCAAGAAGAAACAATGATCGATCTATTCAACCAAGAGTTGAAAACGAAGAAGTAAAGAAATGTTTCCATTGCCATGAACCGGGGCATTTCAAAACAAATTGCCCAGTTAAGAGAAAGGAAAGAAGAGATAAAAGTGACAAAGCCTTCAAACAAGTAAGACACGCCCTCAAAGGCACTTGGAGTGATTCGGAAGAAGGCGAGTCTGATGTCGACTCTAGCGACGTGGAAACAGCAAACTTTTGCCTTATGGCAAGAGATGATGAGGTATACTCTACTTATAATTCATTTAGTGGTGATAATGTCTCTATTAATAATGATGCACATGATGAGAATGACTATGATGAATTATATGATATGTTTGAGGAATTGCATAAGAAGTTTAAAAATTTGTCTAAAATGTATGCAAGCCTCAAAAAGGAAAATTTGATGATTTCTAGCAAGTGTGAAAACTTTGAGAAAGAAAATGTATTTTTGAAAAATGAAAACAAAACATTGAAGAAAGGAAAGGAGAAAGAAACTCCCAACACACTTGTGTTAGAAAATGTCAAATTGAAAGATCAAGTGGATGACTTAACTAATAGTCTAGCCAAGTTCACCAAAGGAAAGGATAACTTTGATAAACTATTAGGAATGCAAAGGTGTGTATCCGACAAAGCCGGTTTGGGCTATAACCAAATTGACAACCAGAAGGATTACAAAAACATTTTTAAAACATACACACCTCATGATCCCACTCATTTTTGCTCATATTATGGTAGAAATACTCATTACGTGGATCATTGTTATTATAGGAATGACAATTTTCCTAAAAGAAAGCTTGCTTGGGTTCCAAAAGGAACCGTTATGTTTGCTAACCCAATGGGACCCAACACATTTTGGGTACCAAAGGAGAAGTTACTTAAAGTTATGGTGTAGGTGTGCTTGAAAGCCAAAGGTAGCAAAACCAAGTGGTTCTTGGATAGTAGTTGTTCAAAGCACATGACGGGAGACAAGAACAACTTCTTAAGTCTTATTCCCAAGAAAGGAGGGAATATGACTTTCGGGGATAATGCCAAGGGCAAAATCATTGGTATAGGTAAGGTTGGTAACTATTCTACATGCATTGATAATGTTCTATTAGTTGATGGTTTAAAGCATAATTTACTTAGCATTAGTCAACTATGTGATAAAGGTTATGAAGTGATTTTTAAATCCGATCGTTGCATTGTTAAAAATGTTTGTGATGATTCCATTCTACTTACAGCATATAAAACTAATAATGTGTATACTCTTGAACTTGATGATTTATCACAACAAGATGTTAAATGTTTATCCTCTATTAATGATGTATCTTGGTTATGGCATAGAAGACTAGGACATGCTAATATGGATTTAATTCATAATTTGTCTAAAAAAGAGCTAGTTAAGGGATTGCCTAAAACCAAATTTGTTAAAGATAAAATTTGTGATGCATGTCAACTTGGTAAACAACATAAATCTTCTTTCAAATCTAAGAAAGATATTACTACAACTAGACCTCTTGATATGTTGCATCTTGATTTATTTGGTCCAAATTCGGTTGCTAGTTTGGGTGGTAAATTATATACTTTTGTTATTGTTGACGATTATACTAGACTTTCTTGGGTATTCTTTCTCACCCACAAGAGTGAAACTCCACACGTCTTTGCAAAATTCTGTAGAAAAGTTCAAAATGAAAAAGGTGTTTCTATTGTGCGTGTTAGGAGTGATAGAGGTAGAGAATTTGATAATATTGATATTGAAAATTTTTGTGATGAGCATGGTATTGATCATAATTTTTCGGCATCTAGAACTCCTCAACAAAATGGTGTTGTTGAAAGGAAAAATAGATCTCTTCAAGAGATGTCTAGGACTATGCTTAATGAACATTCTTTGCCGGAGTATTTTTGGGCGGAAGCCGTTAACACTGCATGTTATGTGATTAATCGTACTATCATTCGTAAAAAGTTAGATAAGACACCCTATGAGTTATGGAATGACAAGAAACCAAATATTGCATATTTTAAAGTTTTTGGTTGCAAATGTTTTATTTTAAATGATCGTGATCACTTGGGTAAATTTGATGCTAAATCCGATGAAGGAATTTTTCTTGGGTATGCCACTAATAGTAAATCATATAGAGTTTATAACAAGAAAAGTTTAGTTGTCCAAGAATCAATGCATATTGTATTTGATGAGACAAATCCTTTCTCACCCATAGTACGTTCCGATGACGATGTTGAAATTATTCAAAAGGTTTCGGATATTCAGATTAATTATACATCTAAGGAAGAAAATTCGAGTGCTCAAGCTCCTCCTAAGGAGTTAGAAAATACAACCGAGCAAAACTCGAATGATTTGCCTAGGAGTTGGAAATTTGTGTCCAACCACCCTATTGATCAAATTCTTGGAGAGCTATCTAGTATGGTTATGACTAGATCATCCTTAATAAATGAATGCAATAATGTAGCATTTGTTTCTCAATATGAGCCCAAAAACATAAATGAAGCCGAACAAGATGAATCTTGGATGATGGCTATGCAAGAAGAGCTCAATCAATTTGAAAGAAACAAAAGTATGGACATTTGTTCCCAAACCTAATGATCACACTATTATAGGTACTAAATGGGTATTTCGTAACAAAAAGGATGAAAGTGGTATAATTGTTAAAAATAAAGCTAGACTTGTAGCCCAAGGATACAATTAAGAGGAGGGCATTGATTACGAAGAAACATATGTACCCGTAGCTCGTTTAGAAGCCATTCATATGCTACTTGCTTATTCATGTTTTAAGAATTTTAAATTATATCAAATGGATGTGAAAAGTGCTTTCTTGAATGGTTTTGTTGAAGAGGAAGTTTATGTGAGACAACCTCCCGGTTTTGAAAATCATGTTTATTCGGATTATGTATTTAAGCTATCTAAAGCTTTGTATGGTTTAAAACAAGCACCTAGAGCATGGTATGATAGATTAAGTTCATTTTTGATTAACAATGGTTTTGTTAGAGGTAAAATTGATACTACCTTATTTATCAAAAATCATGATAGTGACATGCTACTTGTACAAATCTATGTTGATGATATTATATTTGGTCCTACTAATGAAAATCTATGCAAGAATTTTTCCACATGTATGCAAAAGGAATTTGAAATGAGCATGATGGGAGAAATGAACTACTTCCTTGGATTACAAGCGAAACAATGCAAAGAAGGCATTTTCATTAATCAAGAGAGTACGTGAAGGAGCTTTTGAAGAAATTCGACGTGGAAGGCGCAAAATCCATGAGCACTCCCATGAGTTCAACATTAAAGCTTGACAAAGACGAGGCAGGTAAAAGTGTAGACATCAAGAAATATCGAGGTATGATCGGCAGTTTATTGTATTTGACGGCCTCTAGGCCGAATATTATGTTTAGTGTATGTCTTTGTGCACGTTTCCAAGTAGATCCTAAAGAATCACACTTACTTGCCGTAAAACGGATATTCCGTTATCTATACGGTACTAGTTCATTGGGTTTATGGTACCCAAGAGAGAACAACTTTGACTTAATTAGTTATTCCGATGCAGAATTTGCCAGTTGCAAAATCGATAGGAAAAGCACTAGTGGCACTTGTCATTTCCTAGGACACGCACTAGTATCTTGGTCAAGCAAGAAACAAAACTCGGTGGCCCTTTCAACGGCCGAAGCCGAATATGTGGCGGCCGAAGGTTGTTGTGCACAAACTTTGTACATTAAACAACAACTACAGGACTTTGGAATTAGTCTTAGCCACATTCCCATAAAATGTGACAACACAAGTGCTATAAGCTTGACCAAGAATCCCATACAACACTCATGTACTAAGCACATTGAGATAAAATATCATTTTATTCGTGATCATGTGCAAAAAGGTGATGTTGATATTGAATTCGTTGGCACCAAATCGCAACTTGCGGATATTTTCACTAAACCACTTTCCGATGATCGCTTTAGCACTATTCGACGTGAAATTGGTATGACTAGAGCATGCGATATCTAGTTGACCAAAATTTTCATGTATATTGATCATTAATGCTTATCTCTAAAGCATACAAAAATTATGTAATTATTTGATCAAATATGAATTAAGCATTTTTGTACCTAATGCTTCTATTACACTTCAATTGATGTGCTAATATCATTCTTGTAGCAAAAGTGTTGTAAAATTGCTCATTCTAGGTGATTATGGATTAAAAGGCTCAAACCAAGAAAATCATGGCAGAATGGGTGATCAGTCGACTGATCAAGAACCATGAGTCGACTGAGGCTTTATTAGTCGATTGAGTAGTGCTGGGCAGCAGTTACACTATATCATTTTATTTCCCCTGTTTTCCCTTCATTTCTCTCTTCTCCATTTCGAAATACATCAACACACAACCCTTCCAAACCTTGAGAAACATCATCTATTCTCTAACTTCTTCATCAAAACTCCATTTAAATCAAGAATCTTCCACTTCCTACATCAAATCACCTACAAATCTCAACTATTTCATCCCAAATCTCTCAAACCCATCTCAATCTCTCTCAAACCCTAACCCTAGCCACCATTATCATTTTTCATCTCAAAACTCTATCTAACACCAAATTTCTTTACCAAAACTCATCTTACTTCATCTATCTAACCAATTACTTGCATTTTTCCGTCACCAACACAAATTTTCATCAAATTTTCAAAATCCTCCAAGAACCATAACTTTTCAAAACCTACATAGAAATGTCTCAACCATCTCGCTCTCGTTGCCCTCGTAAAAGTGTACCATAAGTAGGTACATCATCGGCAAAACCATCTCAAGCCCCACTACCGCCTCTATTTATCTCGGATGAGGCGCAAAAAAATTTCAACAACAACTACTCAACCCGGGCAATCGTTGAAGGTAAACAATTTAACTTTCAGTTATTCACTTCAAATGGCTTGAATGTTGCTGCACTATTTTAAAACCAAGGAATTATCAATTTCTTAAGCATCCGGGAAAATGTGTACCCACGGCTTATCCAGCTATTCTATGCAAATTTGCACCATCCGGTCCTTGACAATGGCCGTCCCAACAAGGCCCGCCTTGTTACACTATTAAACGGGCAACGAATTAGTTTTAACAAAGCAGAGCTAGCAAAAATTTTTGGGTTCCCCATTGACGATGTAACGGAAGTAACCTCCAACTTTGGAAATCTTCTTGGTTTTGATAAGAATGCTGCAAAAGGCATCCTACTCAAGTGTCGATTTTGAAATATGCAAGATGAGATTAAGGCCGTAATGCTCAAACTCGATGCCCGTCTCATACATTCAATTCTTGGGCACTCGATCATTCCAAGGAGTGGTAGCCGTGCCGCACTCAATGCTTTGGAAGTATTCTTGGTATGGGCGATAGTTATGGGACACAAATTGGACTTTGCAAGCTTAATGTTTCATCATCTCCTTGAAGTCACAAATCGAAAAAGGCAAGGGTTGGTCTATGGAATGGCCCTCACTCAATTATTCAAATTATACAACATCCGTCTTAAAGATGAGGTCGATGTTATCATACCCATAAGTGAGGAAACCTATAGAGCAAAGGTGATTCGGTTGATGAAATATAGCTTAGTACATGGCAAATGGACTGTAAATGATCCTCGAGATAGAGATGAAAGTGGTGATGAAAGCGATGGCTTATCCGAAGAAATGGGTGAAGAAGAAACAAAAGAAGGAGGAGAAGGTTTCGAGCTCCCTGAAACCACTACCTCACAAGGCCGTAGCCAATCATCAAATGCCGCCTTGCTCCAAGCTATTCAAGGGTTATCGGGTCAAGTTCAAGCTCTATCGACCAACATGACGAACCGCTTCAATCGTATTGAGGATCGATAAAGAGCTCATGAAGAAGCCTTTCTTCGCTATCATCCAGAGCATGCCTTTCCAGTTTAGAATCCCTATCCTGTTGACCAAGGTTGGGGAGAATGGCCACAAGAACCACTGGATCCGCAAGAGTAGATGTTGGGTTCTCTCCTTTTTGTTGATAACAAAGGGGGAGAAGCATGTGTGTTAGAATGTTTGGTACACATTCTTTAGCTCTTTAAGTTTTATTAAGTTTAAGTTATTATGAACTCTTTTAAGCTTTTAGGTTTGGTACTTCTATGAACTTCTAAGGTTTATTATTCTTAGTTTTAAATTGTGTCTAACTCTAAGTATTTGGTTTGAATTTAGTTAAAAGTTGAAGTTTTTATTATGATCCTTATAATATCTCATGTATGCTTACTATATTCCTTTTATGCATAGTTTGAGGGGGCGTTTTCCCATTAGAAAACTCAACTAATGATCGTAATCGCAAACACACATTAACTTATTGTCATCATCAAAAAGGGGGAGATTGTTGACTTGAGAGTCACTAATCTTGTTTTGATAATAACAATAAACTAAATTATGTGTAATTTAACTTAGTTGATGTTTGAACTTATAGCCACTATAATTGATCATACATGGATTTAACTGAAAAGCCGGAATCAAGATCATCCATCTACAAGTATTGCATAATCAATGACTTACACCTCAATCAACTACTTGATCAACACACCTTCAATAGCATCTCTATGAAGTACAAAGAGTCAAGGAAGAAAAGAAACGAAGATATAAACAAAGCTCTCGAAGACTCATTGTTTATTCATTTAAGTGAGTGCATTTAGTTTCTTGTGTAAAGATATCATTGATCAACTATATAGACCATGAAATGATTTAACTATATCAAGATTGATCGAAACTAGTTTTATCTTTGAAAAAGTATTTTTACCGAAAAGTAGTCATCTTGAAATATTCTCTATAAATCTATATATATTATTTTTGATACAAAAATTATATTAGAAGTCTTAGAAACTCATATTTAAGTATCCCCAAGCTTTAAAATTGATTTTTGAGCTAAATTGCAAAAGTGTGAAAAATGGGATTTTTGGCAAAACTGGGAGTAGACCAGTGGACACCATCAGTCGACTGATGAGCCTTGCTCAGTCCACTGATGGCCACTCAGTCGACTGATGAGCCTTGCTCAATCGACTGATGGCCCAGAAACTAGCCGTTGGACTTTAGACTTTTATCACTTTTTGCCCCATTAATCTATTTCTCCACCACAAACGGCTACAAACTTTTTTAAGCTATATATATGAGTTCTAAGACTCATTTTTAATAACTTGAATGATCATACAAATCCATATTTCATATATTCATATTATTCAAGTATAAAAGCTAAGGCATTGATCAATCTTTTTATTCTTTGAGCTTATATTCATTGATCAATTTTGATATCTCTTAGTGTGAGCTTCATTTGTAATTTGTTATACACAAGAGCTATTATACATTGGTGTTAGCCACCAAAACTTGTTCAAATCATATTTGTGAGAGGTGTATCTCATAGATAAGCAAGAGGGATTTCTTGTGAGAGTATTGAAGGTGTTTTCAATACTTGTTAGAGTGTGTGATAAGAATGCACTTGTAGAGGTTTGATTTTTACCTGGAAGGAGATCGGTTATAGTGGAAATTCTCGGGGAACTAACCAAGCGCGGAGTAGTGGAAACAAGCCGAACCGTGTGGACAAAAAATCTTCGACTTTGATCGATTCAATCTTTCCATCTCTTACTCTTTTATATTGTGTTATTTATTCATTGTGTTTGGAATTAACTTTGTTCTTGATTGCTTGATAAATATAGACATCAAATATTTTCAAATTGATTTTAAAAATCTGATTAAGTTTTAAAATCCCTATTCACCCCCCTCTAGAGTATTTTTTGACCTATAGAAGTTTGTGGCTGTTGGTGTTCCATATCAGTTGGTGTATCCGGTCGAACCAATCTACCAGTGCTGTCTCTTCCAGCCCAAATGGAAGCCAGATCGAATATAAGTCTTCTGAAGGAGAAAAGGACAAATCCCGATGCATATAGAATATTTCCCGAAAACGAAAGAAAATATAAACTCTCAATACTTGCCATATTTTCAGAAATACATCGATCGAATGGACTCTTAACCACACGAAAACATTTTCTTTTAGGTGAGATCGAAAGCAAACCATACAGTGACAACTTGAGAGCCCCGTATAGAGGTAAGGTAGGAACATGAATTCCTTGGGTCCCCTTGACCTCTAAATTTGAAAATCATTTTGAAAAGATTTTTTAGAAGAAATTCTTTTAAAAACACGAGAAGTTTTCTCCACATGAGTTGCTTTGTTCATGGAACTAGCGATAGGAAAATTACGAAGATTATCAGTCTTCGGCCGTACCTGCCAAAACCATGACGGTATGATTGAGAGGGCCTTTGCTCACTAGGTTCACACGACTGACAGTCGTTAAAACAATGCAGAAAATCTCTTCGTGTTCTAAACTGACTCTCCTATATGCAAGCGCGGTTGAGTAGGGTAAGGTTTAAGGCTCATTCCTATTTGGCAGGTCTTACAATATACCTCAAGAGCGCCGGTACATGTAAGGACCTTTTGATATACCTCTACCAGGTACGTGAGGGGTAAACCGCTCTATATACCTCGATAGGATACTTGGCCAATGAGAGTGGTCCCATACGCTTTCGGCTATTGTAGACCCGCAAGTCCACGGCCTAATTACGACTCTGGTCCCGAGGTTAATAGGGTAAAATTCACACTCGCAAAAATGCATGATAGTACGTGAGTGCGTGCGAAATAACAATATGGTGGTTCATTATTGATCAATGCTTTAAGGTTGTATTTTACATAATTTTAATTATGAAAAAGATTTTCCTCACATAATTATCAAGTAAAGGAATCAGGGTGTCCACCTAGATCGTTTATATGTTATCCTAGGACTAAGGCTTACAAGACCTATACCTAATAAATAATAGGAATTAAATATATGATCCATTATATAAGAGCTTAATTCTCGACGTCCTCAACAGAGTCACCACTGTGAGAATTCGGACCCCCGACCCGAGAGGTGTCCTCGTTCTCGATTTTCTTTGTTTTGAAGGAAAACGTGTTTTGTATAGTCGCCAGTTTGTTTTACATGAAAACAAACAAAAGATCATACAAAGGATAATTTGAAAACAAACTATATTTTATACGTTTGAAACCAGAGTTTAAAATAAACTTTGTTAGGGTTGGGGAACTACATTACGAATTAGGAAGGTGTTAGGCACCCAATTTGCCCTTTCGGTCTCTTAATGGATCATGTATTTAATTCCTATTTTAGATATCTTGTAAGTAGTTTAAATTATTTCCAAAATAATCCTTTCGGGTGAATTTGATTTAAAATGGTATTTTAGAAATCAGACTCGAGTTTTGCAAGCGCCTACGTATTCATTCGTAAAATGAAATCAGAGTCTCGTAGTTCCATTTATTTGGAAACTGTTTTTGTATTTTTGTTTTGTTTTAAAAATGTGTCAAAACGGATTTTAGATTTCTCGTAAAACTTAAAAAGGATTGATTTTGAAAGCAGCAAACTTCTTTGCAAGTTATCTAAGTTTTTGTATTAAAACTGTAAAAAAAATGAAATATTGAAATTCAGGGGAGTTGTAAAAATGCGTACCTGAAGCGCTTGAAGAAGACCGACGACTGCTTGTTTGCTTTTTTCTCTCTCCAGAGCTTTCTCTCTCTAAAAACTCTCTCTAATGATCTTAACAGAACTTCTCCTCTCTAGAAACTCTATTGAGTGTTGATTCCTAAAATGAGACCCCAAAGGTCCTATTTATAGAGAAAAAATGCTGAAAAATGGCCTAGGTAGCCGCGCGGCTAAGAGCCAGCTGTACGGCTAGGGAGGGCTGCGGCTAAGGCGTGTGGCTAGGGTGGGCAGCTCGGGCCTGCGGCTCGAAGCCAACCGTGCGGCTAGGGTATGGCCAACCGTGCGGTTGGGGAGATGCGGCTGGCTATTAAAAAACTCAAGATTTTTTTAATGGTTTCTTATATGCATGATGACTCAAGACTTGAAGCAGAAAGCTTGTTAATTTCACCGAGAGTCGTGAATTGGGGTGTTCACAATTTGTACTAATGTTTCTTCCTGAGTTCCTGTTTGGTTTGTAGGAGAGTTATGACATCGATCCTGCTGATAAGGCGCTCGTCACGTGGATATAGAAGAAGGCTGCAGATCGCTTCAAAGATTGGAAGTACAAGATTCACAAGAACTGGCATGCGCAAGGAGATGCTCCCATTCTAGTGGAGTTCATTCATCGCCCGGACCAGTCACTTCAAGGCCGAGGATTTTCAAGTAATTTTTTTATTTATATTATTTTTTTGTTTCATTTAATTTATTTGTTTATAAATGATTAAATAAATACACCTTTTTTTATCTTACAGGAATTGGGCACGCAGATGGCCTAAATCCGGGCCTCCAAGAATAAGAAGGCCCACAGTCGGGGGGGGGGGGGGTGCAGGCCTTTGTCCTCCAGGCTCATGACCTGAAGCAAAAGAGAGACCAAGCGCCTCACCTTACTACTTATGTCGAGGTGTACAAGAAGTATGACCCCGACCGCGCGGTAAATCTTTTTTATACAACACTTTAATTATTTTTTTTTCATATTATTATTATTTAGTTAGTACAAGAATTATTTTTTACATAACACTTATTGTTATTTGCAGGCGGCCGTTCAGTCCACGAGGATTGCTGAGGTGGAAAAGATGATGGCCGACCTGCCTCCGATCGATGAAGTGTCGGACGGTATGTCGCCGGCCAGCGCCTCGGCCCTGGTCCTCTCTTACGAGACCCAGGTCTCGGTCCTTGAGAAAGCAGTGGGTCCTTCGAGAGGGACGAGGGTGAGGGGCTTTGGGAGCGGCTCCGCAAAGCTGCTGCGGAAGAGAGGCCCATCATCGCAGATGGATAGTGGAGCTCGAGGCTGAGGTCGCCCAGCTTAGGGCAAATCAAGCTGCGATAAAAGAGCAGCTTCAGAGGGCTCAGGCCGAGCGAGAGACGGAGAGGGCCGAGCGACAGAGGGAGAGGGTAAATTTTGAGCGCAAAATGCAAGCTCAATTAGAGTATGTGATCAGAGCAGTAGGGATTCAACCGCCAATTCCTACCTCGGATGGCTCCTCCCCCCTACGTTTTATTTAGTGTTAGAACAATTTCTCTTTGAACATAATTTGTTGAATGGAATTGAATAAATTTTGATAATTTATTTGACATATATTTATTCAATGATAAATTGGGCAAGTTGTATTTGTTATTGAATATTGCAGGCAGGTTGTATATGCGCAGGTGCGGCTGCATACAAAAGCTATGATTAATCTAGATTACTACTGGCCCCATTAATCTAGATGCCCAAAAACTTGGATTACTGGCCCCAGTAATCTAGATGCCTAGAAACTTGGATTACTGGCACCAGTAATCTTAATTATAGGCCACGTTGATTTTTTTTTTAATTTGTAACTATATCTTAGGCGACGTAGGTAGGTGGCTTAAACTTCAATTTAGGTTACCTACTATAATACGTAGGTGGCCTAAGTTACTTCTTAGGAGACGAAGGATAATACATTCGTAGCTTAGGTGTACATCTTATAAGACCAAGGATAATAACTAGGTGGCCTAAATGTACATCTTAGGAAACGAGTAAAAATACCAACGTCGCCTAGATTTCCACTTTAGACGACGAAGGAAAATATCCTCGTGTCCTAACATTCCTTCTTAGCAGACGTAAGATAATACGAAGGTCGCATAGGTGTACCTCTTAGGCGACCCAACATTACACTTATGTGGCATAAATGTTTCATTTTCTACGACAGAGGATAAAAGATGCGTCGCCTATTAGTGTCTTTTTTACGACGGAAGATAACAGATACGTGGCCTAAAGGTACCATCTTCTACGACGGAGGATAACAGATACTTGGTCTTGGAGTACAATCTCTTACGACGGACGATAACATCAGTGTGGCCTAAGTAACCACTACGACGACAGAGTAACAACATCTGTCACCTAATATCTGAGGCGACTTAAATTAGGCGACGTAGTTTACGTCGCCTATTATAAGGCGACGTAAAAACATCTCTTAGGCGACGTAGATAATACGTCACCTAAATCCCCTCCTTAGGTGGTGTATTATATTAAAAAGAAAAAGAAAAAAAACATGATTATAGTTACTCAAAAGATGTCCGTCAATATTCTCGCTTAAATATTATTTTGTTGTGTTTCTTTACATTGGCATACAACTAAAGCATGAGTTGATTAGTGTGTAACTAAATTAATTAAAAATAATTTTTACCAACAATGTTTGTGCTAGTATTAGGTATAAAATTTGTCTAAACTAAACCTTGTATAAAGTGAAATTTTAGATTTAGTCCAATATGATAATGCAATTCTATGAATAATGTATGACAATTTCTTATCATTCACTTTATTTTTCTATTATCATTATTTCCAAGAAAATAATTCTTCCGAAATATTAAAATCAAGTTTTTAAAATTTGAGATAATGGGTTATAGGGCCTCGCTCCGTCTTGTTTTATAACTCTAAGGACGGACTCATGTTTGATAAAGGGAAGTAGAACTAATTTCATAATTTAGTTTTACAATAAGGACACTTTTCATTATATTAATTTGTTTTAAGGAAAATGATAAATGTTGATGGACAAAAATACCCTTAATATAAACATTTCTTATCATAGATAATGCTTGCCATAGTAATGGTAAATCAATTTGCCCCTCCCCCCGCACCGAAACTTCTAATACCTCCTCTCTCTCCCTAGATTCCCATCCAACCATCAAATATTCATGTATGTCTCTCCAACAATCTTACCTCTTCCACCCCCCGACTCTCCGATCGTATTGCCGTTCTCTTCTTCTTCTTCTTCTTCTTCTTCTTCTTCTTCTTCAGGTGCAATCATAAAACATATATAACTTTTGATTGAATCGTTGGATTGAGTTTATTTTTTGATATGTTGTTCGAAAGACAAAGTTACTATAGTTGTGTAAAAAATAAAGATGATCAGAGGTCATTTTGCTATCGAAATAAACCAATTTTGACAATCCAACGGGATTTGAAAAAAAAAATTCTAATTGCAACTCTTTTTTTTTACGAACCCTACATCGATCCATATATATATACATATAAATAAATTGAGTGGATGTTGATCTCATTACTTTTGTTGTTCTCTATTTTGTATTGGTGCTAAAACTATTTAGCATATTCTGGTGGTTGTCATGTGTCTTGACAGGTGGTGCTCAATGTATTTAGCACCTTCTGGTTATGGTGCTAAATACATTTAGCACTTTCTGGTTATTGTTATGTATGTTGAAAGATGGTGCTAAATGCATTTAACACCTTCTAGTTGTTGTCATGTGTGTTGACAGGTGGTGCTAAATGCATTGAACACCTTCTAGTTGTTGTCATGTGTATTGACAGGTGGTACTAAATGCATTTAGTAACTTCTGGTTGTTGTCATGGTGCTAAATCTGTTTAGCACCAATTTTAATGAGATGTGAGATGTTATAAGAAAGGGGTATTAGTTGTCTTTTTTGTATAATGTCCTTAATTTACATAGCTAATTTGTAAGTATCCTTTATAATTATGTTATTATTGGAATGAGCCCTTATGCCCGATTGCCCTTTAAAATTTCTACTAAAAAGTCAACTTTACTTCACACTTCCCCAAATTCACTTCACTTTACTTTTTCTCTCATAAAATTTATAAAATACCATAAAATATATTTGAAACATATTTATCGAGATGTATAAAATAAGAATCATTGTGACTATTTTTTGAATTTTGTTTCATGAGTTTTTTTGAGTTAGTTGAAAAAACTTTCAACAAAAATTAAATTTACTTTTCAACCTACTTTCATATTTTTCAAATATTTATCTAAAAAACATGTTTTAAAATTTCAACCAAAGTAACACTATGGATCCAAAATTGGTGGGCCCTAAAATTCTGGAAATCCATGTGATTGATCTACTAACGTGTGGAACTGAACAAAAAGATATCAAGATTCCAATGGTGGAAGACTTTGATGATTGACTCCCAAAACAATAAAAAAAATTTAAAAAAAGGAAGACATTTATTGATTCCCTTGAAAAATTAACACCACTTCCTCTCCTAAATCTCCTGAATTTCCTATTTAAAATCCTTTTACCTAAGAGATTTTGATCTTATTACGCAACTTAAGAAATCACCGCAAACAAGCATGTAACTCCTCAAGCATTTCCAATGTATTATTATAAGATTTAATTTTGGATCCAAGTATAATTTCGTTTTGAAAAATAAGGTCTAAAATATCTTCCTGATAAATACTATATATCTTATATATGGGGCAAAATGAAACTCAACTTATTGTCTCAAGATAATAAATACGGAATTGACTTCTCTCCGTTACTCTATCATTCAATTTTGTCCGGTGGGCTTTAGTTCAATGCCTGAAAGGATGAATTTTATCAAAATTTTAACAGTTGAAAATGAATATATATATCATTTTTTATTACACTTACTTCTAATTTGAATTTCTTGATGAAATTTTGTGGAGACAATATATATATATATTGAGTAGATCATCTCCATCAAATTTTACGAAATAATTCATCTGGTCAGGCTTCAAACTAAGGCTTCAAACTAAACACCATCAGACGAAATTAGATAAAAGGAGTAATGGAGAGGAGTTGAGTCCAATAAATACCTTCTTTTTTTAGAATTGAGAAACTAATCTCCTTATTATTATACAACATATAATGAATAAATTAGAATCAGTGACATACTTGATACGTGTACAATATGATAATAAGTTCTTCACATTATATACGAATTTTTAAAACATAACAATATATGTACTGATACTCGATGTGTGTGCAATATGCAGGGGTTGAAAAGTGGGTGTGAACTCAAAAAAAAAATTATTATTATTATTATTGTGGTGTTTTGCTTCCATCTTTTGTTAATAAGTGGGCAAGATGGTCATTTTATTTCTTCGTTCCTTGCACGAAATTTCCAAGAATTTACTTCCACCTTTATTACATTGAGTCTTCACCACTTGTTTTTGTTTATATTCCTTCCTCACAATCCTTCCTTCTTTCCATCCTATTCCCAATAGTTAGATCATAACCAGCATAATTTGTCCAATGGCTGCTATTGTGAGAGTCCAAGAAAAAGAAGCCTCTTCTTCCACTTCTGCATATACTTATGATGTTTTCTTGAGTTTTAGAGGTAAGGATACTCGAAAAAAATTCACCGATCACCTCTATACAGCTTTGGTGGAAGCGGGATATTGCACATTTAGAGATGATAATGAGATAGAGAAAGGAGAGAGTCTTAAGCCTGAATTATACAAAGCAATCAACGGGTCGAGGATTTCGATAATTGTGTTTTCCAAAGACTACACATCTTCACCATGGTGCCTAGACGAACTTGTGATGATCCTGGAATGTAAGAAGAGGGCCTCGAGACATGTGGTTCTACCTGTCTTCTATGATGTGCATCCATCCGAATTCCGGAATCAAAAGGGAAGGACAGGAAAAGCATTTGATAAGTATATGGAGCAATATGAGGCCCAAATTGATCATGGAAGAAAGATGGAATTAATGGAAAAGGTGAAAGGGTGGAAGGAAGCACTTGAAGAAGTTGCAGATTTGGCTGGGATGGAACTGAAAAACCAAGCAGATGGGTAAGTTAATTTATTTCTCAAAATTCCATCCCCTACTTTCCAACTCTTTATATACATATATACGTGTATATATATATATTATTAATAAATTCTCAAACATATAGGTATCATACTTTTGTTGACAAATTTGTATAGTTACATTTATGTCATATCAGTATCGCATATCCTTGTTTGTCTTTCTAAGTATTATAGACTATAATAGTTAATAATTCCAATAATATAGCATTATCTAATGTTTTAGGGATTATGACTATATTTCTTTGCTACATCTTAATATTATATAATATATTATACATATCACATGTTACATTTTATTATAATAAAACATTTGTATTGTAATAAGTAAATAATATGATGATAATGTTAATACTATAAAAAGGAGTAGTCTCCCTCGGAAGAGAGTTAGAATCAAAAGACAACACCCCAATCTTTCTACATTAATTGACACACAAGCCAATCGGCAGTTGTATTGGCATTTTTATTGGGTGAGACTATTTACAACCTCCATTTATCTCACTAACACCCCCATTTAATTTTAAATCGATCTACTTTTAAACACCCCCCTTATATCTTACAAACACCCCCCTCAATTAACATATTTACTCTAAGGTAAAAAAATTAATCTATCAATTTATCCATGGGTAATAAATTAATCACACACTTTAAAACACCCCCCTTATACCTCACTATCTCCCCACTTTGGCCGAATTTATTCCATTTACTCTCCCCACATCAGGAGAGTAAATAGCATATGTTCTCCCCACATGAGGAGAGTTTAACTTTAAAATTTTCTAGTGGGTTTAAAAGCCAGTCTCCCCACTTCAGCCAAATTTATTCTATTTACTCTCCCCACATCAGGAAAGTAAATATCATATGTTCTCCCCACATCAAGAGAGTTTAAGATTAATTTATTACCCATGGATAAATTGATAGATTAATTTTTTTAGTTAAGGTTAATTATATTTTTAAAGTGTGTGATTAATTTTAGTTAAAGTTGATTATATTTTTAATTACATACTTTATATAAATTACTTAAGATAAATAGGAGAGGTAAATAGGAGGGTGTTAGTGATCAAAGAATTATATTTGGGGGGTGTTTGTGAGATGAGAGGTATTAGTGAGATAAATGATGATTGTAAATAGTCTCACCCTTTTTATTAATCGATTTGAAAAAAATCCTACTACTTGATCAGACATTTTTTTTATTAAAATGTTTTAAAGTGTCTAAGTAATATCACGTATAATATTCGTGTACTCCAAATTATAGTAAATTGTTAATGACGTGCTACAATCAAAGGGAAAATTTATCTTATTTAGATACAAGAAACAATAATTAACAATTGAAAAGTTAAAAGAAAAGAGATGTAACATGACAGTAGTATCAATTAATATTTATATACATACTTTTTTCTCCTCTTCATATTTGAAAAATGCTTTGCCGTCTTCATCTTCAAGTAATGCCAGCAGCTTGACCGTAACTTGATAAGCCACAGTCGAGTCTGAACGCACAAGTCTTTTTCAGAGTAGTTAAAATCAGGAAGATGACAGATACCTTCCACCAAATAAATTCAATGAAAATAATATTTGAAGGAAAAAAAAGGGAAGTTCGTAACTTTTTCTCCACCTACTCTCTCTCTCTCTCTCTCTCTCTCTCTCTCTCTCTTTGGCACTAGTTATATATGGAAGCCACAGTCGTCAAATTTGTTACATCCTTTGCAACATAATTGCTTTGACCTACGTTTAGGTGCTCAAAAAATTATTACAAAAAAATAGCTTTGTCAGTTATTTATTTTAAATATCAATTTTTAATTAATTATCCAACAAAACCTTAAAGTATAAAACTATAAATAACCCCAATAATAATAATAATAATAATAAGAAGAAGAATAATAATTTATTTATTTATGTTATATATAAAAGTACAAATAATTTAAATAATTTTATTTTTTTGTATGGACAACTATACTTTTTAATACTATCCAAAATCTTCTTCAAACTCTTCTTATGACGAAATCTCTTACAATACTTTGAAAAAGACAGTAATTAAGCTGGTTTTAAACTCTGCTGCAATTTATAATATTTATTCTACTCAAATTCTTAATGCTATTCGATTTTATTAATAATACTTAATTTAATTTAATGTACACAAAATAAAAAGGTTAATTTAGTTTTAAACTCTACTCAAATATGTAGTAATAATTATTCTACACAAATAAAAAAAAACTTATAATATGTTAGTAATAATCTTTAATTTAACTTAATTTAGTAAATAAAATAAAATTATACTTAAGTTAGTTTTAAACTCTACTCAAATCTATAATATTTATTCTATTCAAATTCCTTCCTTATTTGATTTTAGTAATAATATATTTTTTTTAAGATGTAATAATACCCGAGAGATAGATCTTATGCTGTATTCTATGAATTTTGATATATTAGTTATTCATATCTAATATATTTTGATTTGTATTTATGAAATAATTTTAAATTGCATGCTAATAAATAGGTTAGAGGTCATTACACAAGTTTGATTTATATATATATATATATATATTAGTTACATTGACGCAGTGATTTTATGATTGTAATAACTACATTTTTAATTATGAATATTTTTTATTATTTGTAGGGTAGAAAAATTTAACATGATTTACATAATCTTTTTCTTTCTAAAACTAAATTCTCATTGCATGTATTATTTACTGAAAAAAATCTACACTAAAGCATCAAAAGGCAATACATTACCTATATTACATATACTATATATAAAAGTCCAAATAATTGTATGTATTTTTTTTATTTTTTTATATGGACAAATATACTCATCTTAGGCTCCGTTTGATAGCAAAATGGAAAATGAAAAGAAAAATAACTAGTTTAGGTGAGAAGATGGAAAATAAGTTGAGGGATGTGGTAAGATTAACTCTTGCTTTTTGCCTTTTTACATGACAAAATTTTCTTTGGGTAGTGGTGGAGAAAAATTTTCCACAAAATATAAAAGGATGATGGAGGACATATATTCACAAAAATGAGTATGAGATGGAAAATATCTCACCGTATGCCTCAACTTATTTTCTATCTTCTCACCTCAATTAGTTGTTTTTATTTTCATTTTCTATGTTGCTATCAAACGGAGCCTTAGTTTACACTGTTACGGTTAGACTTAATATTAGATTGAATTATTTAACTTATAAGGGTTCATGTCAAAATCAATTTTATATTAATAGAATTTATTCTTAATCTTGATGGTTTAGAATTTATCAAATAACATAATTATCTATTGTTTTCCCCATTTTTTATATAACATTTATATTGTTTAAAAACATTTAAAAATATATTCAATATGAGTTTCTTTATGAATAATAATGTTTTTAAGATTAAAGTTCAAATCTCACAACAGTATTTTCAAAACTCATATTCAATTTGAGTTCCTTTATGGATAATAATTAGGTTATATAATGAATTTTGAACCTTACAAAAATTAAGTAAAATTAATTATTGTGATTATATGATTACAAATATTGAATTGATTTGAAACTCTACATACTTGATAAACATATTTACAGAATTTATGGACTTTTAAAGTTCATGGGTATTCAATTGAGATTTTAAAAAGTCTTTTAAAATCAAGATGTATTCAATTGAGATTTTAAAAAGTCTTTTAAAATCTTGATGTATTCAATTAAGATTTTAAAAAATTCATCTAAATTTTATGGTATTCAAAAGTCTAATGACTTAGTAAGATTTTAATTAGTGGTGGATTTTGGTGGATTGTAAAGCTTTTTTTATACATAAAAATCCATCTTGAAATCTTCTCACTTACCCAAAGATTTCAGATGGATTTCTAATTCCTTTAAGAACTTTACTCAATATTCTCTCTATCTCTCTCCCCCTTCCCCCTCCCCCTCTATCTCTCAAAATCCAAATTTCTTCTTATATGATGAACGCATTATAATTTTTTCTTCGTCCTTATAAAGTCTTTATTCTCTCTTTTACTAACGTGGTTATCATGCATTAACATAATTTTAAATGGTTAGACCGCTAATTATCGTTCAAATTTTTAAAAACAATTTATGTCAATTTCATTAAAAAATACTAGTGGGGTGAGAAGTCTAATTTTGTGGGTGCAGTATGAATTTGTATAATGTATTTCGTTAATTGTCTTTACATTTTTGATAATGTTACTTTAAACTTGTAATTAATTTATTTTATTGTTTGTCTTTTGTCTTTTGATTTTTTATTTTTTGGATGAACTTATTAAAATCTGCAGAAATTCACGAACTTATTAAAATCTGCAGAAATTCATGGACTTATTAAAATCTGCAAAAATTCAAAAGAATTCATGCATTAAAATCTGTCAGATTCTATAAGGATTTAAAACAATCCATAGACTTAACAGAATTCACGGATTTTAAAAAGTCAGTTGGAATCTTTTAAAATCTGAATTGAATACACCCCCTAAAAATAGCTTATCTGATGGTGGAATCAATAAATTTTGAATTTGAGAAAAAAGTTATGGATGTGTGTAAATCTTCTTAATCTTATACCAATGTAACTTGAACCTTCTCTATTCTATAAATTAGTTTTAGCATAATCTAACCCACTGATGAAATCAAATATTTATAATTAATGACCTAATTATAAGTAGGAAACTTCAATAAATTAAATTACTATTCCTTTTAAAAGTAAGTCACTGTTTGAATGTTCTTATAAATTTTATTACAACATGATTTCTTAAATAGTTCCTTAACTAACCTTTACGTATAAATATGTATCGTCGATTTTTTTAAAATATTTTGGGGCTTTGTATATATTAACTATATATTTCATTTTTTATTCTTATGTTATTTTGAATTTCTTTAAATGTTATGCTAGTATCTGGATTTATGTATATGCCATATATTATCCATATTTAATATGTTTATTTTGCAAATGATTTTCATTATACTACGTTCTGACATGGTGTTATTATAACATTAATATTTTAGTACTAAATTTCTTTTAATACATTAAATTACATTAAAATAAGTATGAGATGGAAAATATCAAATTACATGCTTTGACTTATTTTTCAACTTCTTCGACAAATCAAACATTTTTCTTATTATTTTCCGTCTTATTATCAAACGAAGCATTAGGATCCATTTGATAACATAGAAAAGGAAAACAAAATTAGTTGATTTTTGCGAGAAGTTGTAAAATAAGTTAAACCTCGGCGAAATTATTCGAACCCATATCTGATATATTAAAAAAAATAAAGAAAATTCAATGAAATGACTCATGACCTTATAAATGAAAAGATAATCACTTTACCACTTGAGCAAATACATTCCATATTATTGAAGTCTTTTAAAGAGTCTATTTATTATCAGGTATAACATTATACTTGCATCTATATAGATCATCTCTTCAAAATTTGATCAAGAAATTCAAATCGAAAGTTGGTGTAATAAATATTTAATACATATGTTCATCTTCGACTATTAACATTTAGATGATCATCTCACACACTTTTAAAGTAAATCTTCTGGTGGAATGTTGTAGAGATTATTTTCATCATTTAAATCACGTCATCCAGTTTCATAAAAAAATTTATTCATTTAAATTTTAAAATAAATCCCATTTTAAGAAATTATAACCAAAGTTAATGGCCAAGTGCTTGTACGTAAATTACCTTCTATAAAATAAATTCAATGCAATAATATTTAAGTAATGATCTGGTGCTTCTTTGGGATAGGGAAACATTACACACGCATCTAGTAGATCATTCCACAAACTTTCATCAAAAAATTTAAACCAAAAGTTGGCGTAATAAATATTTAATATATATGTTCATTTTCAACCATTAAAATTTAGATGATCATCTCACCCACTTCTAAATTAAATCTTCTTACAGGATTTTGTAGAGATGATTTTCATCATCTAGATCTTGATTACTAATTTTTATGAAAAAAATTATTCATTTAATTTTTTAACTAAACCCTATTTGACGAAATTAGAATCAAAGTTAATGGAATAGAGCCGAATGCACGTCAAATACCTTCCGTAAAATAAATTCAATGCAATAATATTTAAGAAGTAATGATGCTAGCATGGAATAAAGTCCATAACTTTTTGTCCACCGCATACCTTGCTGTCTCTTTTCCTTTTTTGTCTAATTATTTTGAAAGACTCATTGACTTTGATTATCCCAATCTATCCTCAATCCCATTTACATCCTCTGCAACATAATTGCTTTCAACTTACGCTTGGTTGTTTGAAAATTCATTACAAAAAATTAGCTTTATTTAAATATAGTGGTCACCGTAAGAGCCTATGAAATTTATTCTTTCACTTGTTATAATGTGTTTTTAAGTTTTAGAGGCGAAAATATTTGTAAAACTAGCTTTGTTCAGTTATAAGTGCCAACTCTTTCAATTCAATTTTACGGCTCAAAAGTATTAATACATCTAAATAACATACAAAAATACGTCGTCGAAACAAGTTCTTTGCAAAAGGAAATTGTACTAAATGGTTAACATACTACTGTTGATTTCTGGCTAATTAGTTATCTGAAAATAAGTATTCTTGACCATTAATCAAGTTGCAGTCTTAAAGTATATTAAAATTAAACTATAACTATAACTATTAATTTGAGACGTATGGACAGTATAACTAATGGTGGAGTCAAGAATTGCTAGTGAACCAAACTTTACAATGATAATAAAATTAAGAATACACTATAATTATAAAAATTAATGATCATGTGTGAAATCCAAAAAATATTAATTCAGCAATCCATGCAGTAAGAGTGATCCTTTAATTTCCCTTGTAGTGACATCCAAATTAATTCAGCAATGAATCCTTGACATCCAAATTAATTTATGATTTTTTATACATAGGGTTAATTACATATATAAACCTAATGTTACATAATCAAACCAAAGATCTCCGTTTTAATGAAGAAAGTGTTTATCACTTGAGTTACAAATTAAGTTAAAAAAAATAAAATTAATAATTGCACCACCCCTAAAAATAATATATATATAGATTTATAAAGTAAGACATTAATATATTCCCATGCTATGAAAAGCACAACGACTATAATTAATAATGGATTAGGCCGTTGGAATATTAATGGTGTAGACTAATTAAAACTAGAATGTTGATAAGTGATAATTGGTTGAAATATGATGTGAGCTGATCAGTCCCCATATTTGTTACACCCTTTGCAACATAATTGCTTTAGCTTAAGCTTAGGTGCTCAAAAATCCATTGCCACATACTAGCTAGCCTTTTTCAAATATAATGGCCACCGTAAGAGCCCATAAAACCACTTCTTCCACTTGTTATGATGTATTTTTGAGCTTTAGAGGCGAAGACACCCGAAAAACTTTTACGGATCACCTCTATACAGCTTTAGTCGAACAAGGATTTCTCACGTTTAGAGACGACGATGAGGTCAAGAAAGGCGAAAATATCCAGTCGAAATTAGAAAAAGCAATCCTTCAATCAAAGATTTCAATAATTGTCATATCCAAGGATTACGCATCTTCCAAGTGGTGCCTTGATGAACTTGTGATGATCCTTGAACAAATGAGGAACTTTGAGCATGTAGTTTTACCGGTGTTTTACCATGTGGATCCATCCCATGTTCGGAAGCAAACGGGGAAGATAGCAGAAGCATTTGCTAAGTACGAAAAGCAATTTGAGGAAGAAAATGATCAAGAAGTAAAAACAAAATTGGTGGAAAAGATAAAAATGTGGAGATCAATGTTAGAAGAATTCATTCCTTAATTATTTAATTGTATATCTTTATAAATATATTATTAGCTTCCTATTTAAATTCTGTAAATATTTGTATTGACAGCAAATCCCGTAGATTAGGTGATTGGGCTCGATTTAGAAACCAACCTTTAATTGACAGCAAGGTCTAATTGACAGTAAGGTCATCCTGTACATATATATACCTCCTCTTTATTCAATAAAGAAATGTAAGCCATCATTTGAATTTCTTTATGGTATCAGAGGAACGGTCCTAACCTGCTACTTCTCCTCTCCTCTATCCTTTTCCTGCCTTCTATCTTATAATTTCCAAAGTTTTTTTTTCTTTTCCTTTTACTTCTGATAAAGTGTAATGGCTTCCGAAAACTCTGCCCACACCATTATTCAAAATACCCATGAACCAAATCGTCCTCTTATTTCTATCAACACCACAAATATCATAAAATTGACCAGCACCAACTACATTACATGGAGCCTTCAAATTCAAAGTCTGTTAGAAGGATATGATCTATATGGCTATCTTGACGGTTATTCTCCCTGTCCCGCATCAACCGTCACTGTCAATGGTAACTCAGCTCCAAATCCGGCATCCAAAACTTGGAAGCGCCAAGATCGCCTTATCTTTAGCGCACTTCTAGGTGCAGTCTCTCTACCCATTCAACCACTCCTTGCCCGCACTACCACATCTCGAGAGGCCTGGACCACTTTGTCTACCACTTATGCCAAACCATCTCGTGGTCATATCAAACAACTGAAGGAGCAATTGAAGAATTGTGTCAAAGGTTCAAAGACGATCTCTGAGTATATGCAATTCATCAAGAATCGGGCCGATCAACTTGCACTTCTTAGAAAACCCATTGACAATGAAGATCTCATTGATAAGATTCTTGACGGTCTCGGTGAGGAATACAAAGGAATTGTTGACGCAGTTAATGCTCGTGAAACGCCTATCTCCTTTGAAGAAATTCATGAAAAACTAATTAACAAAAATGCATCTCTCCAACAACACAATCACCACCAACAACTTTTCCAACCACTGCCAATCCAGTCAATCACCGTAATAATCAATCTCGACAACCATCTCCACCTTCTTGGCGTCTTTCCACGACCACCTATTCTTATCAAGTGCAGCAATCCCACACTCCTCGTAATGACCAACCTCCACCGCGTCCATATCTTGGGTATTGCCAAGGATGTGGTGCTTAAGGACACACTGTTAAACGGTGTCTTACTTTTCGACTTATCACCACTCAATCTTCATTGGTTCCATCAGCAACACATTCACAAGCTCGATGTCCTAATTCTCCATGGCAACCGTGTGCACACTTTGCCTCTCTTGACAACATCGACACCCCCACATGGCTACTTGATAGTGGGGCATCGCACCATGTCACCACAGACTTGAATAACCTTTCGCTTCATACTCCTTATGCAGGGTCTGATGATGTTATGATCGGCGATGGCTCTAGTCTTCACATTACCCATACCGGTTTCACCACTCTTCCTACCCCCACTCGTACTTTTAATTTACACAATATCCTCTGTGTGCCTAACATGAAAAAGAACCTTATTTCTATCTATCAATTTTGCAATACTAATCACGTTGCTATTGAATTCTTGCCCACTGTTTTTCATGTGAAGGACCTAAGCATGGGGGCAATCCTTTTGACGGGCAAAACTAAAGATGGCGTTTATGAGTGGCCAACCTCCTCTTCTCCACTTGTTACTTTTTCCAGTGTCAAAACCACTTCGTCCAAGTGGCATTCTAGATTAGGTCACCCATCAACATCTATTCTTCAACATATTATGTCAACTTTCTCTTTACCTTATTCCAGGTCCTAAAACTCTCATTGTAATGCATGTTTAAGTAATAAAAGTCATAAGCTTCCTTTTTCTCCATCTAAAATTGTTTCCTCTCGTCCCTTGGAAATTATATTTTCTGATGTACAGACCTCTCCTGTTTACTCTGTGGATGATTTCAAGTACTATGTTATTTTTGTTGATCATTTTACGCGGTATATATGGTACTACCCCTTAAAGAAGAAATCTCATGTCTGTGATGTCTTCATTCACTTTAAAGCCCTAATAGAAAATCACTTCAAACACTCCATTGCCACTCTTTACTCCGATAATGGCGGGGAATATCAAGCATTAAATCACTTTCTATCTCTTCAGGAATTTTTCACCTCACCTCTCCTCCACACACACCAGAACACAATGGTATTTCTGAACGCCGACATCGACATATTGTCGAAACAGGTCTTTTACTACTCAAACACGTTTCTCTTCCTCTCACATACTAGAACTATGCTTTTGCAACCGCTGTGTATCTCATTAACCGCATGCCCACACTTACACTCTCTCTTTCCACCCCTTATGAGTCTTTATTATGCTCTCAACCAAACTACACAAAGCTTTATATATTTGGCTACTTATGCTACCCATGGCTTCGTCCTTACTCAAGTCACAAACTTGAGACCCGCTCTATCCTTTGTGTGTTTATTGGATATTCTCTCACCCAAAGTGCATATCTCTGTCTTGATCCCACCACTTCTAAAATATACACATCTCATCATGTAAAATTTGTGGTGTCTGTCTTTCCTTTCAAATCTATTCAAACTCAACTTAGTCGTCCAAGTCCAGAAACACCCTCAAATTGGTTTCAATCTGCTTCATTTCTTCCCAATATAGTTATGATAAACGCATAATATTGTCATGTTTAAGCTCTTTCCCGAAGTCGCTTGACGCGTTTGTTGCTTTAATTCTGCCTAATTATCCACTTATCTCGAGATAGTGCCTTAGCGAGTTTTGTATCTAACATGGCCCGAGTTGGTGTATATTTTGTAGTATTCCATGTATTTGTAGGATTGGAATACAATGACATTGCATGAAGTGTTCAAGAGCAAGCCTAAATAGCTTGCAAAAGTGCTAAGTGAAAAGTTCCAGTCCCATGATCAATCATGGGCAAAGCCATGATCGATCATGGCTTCCAAAATTTATGGCAGAAGACTCCCATGATCGATCATGGCCTGGCGAGTACACCAACTACCTGCTCATCTTAGCCTTATTTTGGGGATTAATGTTCCTAGATATTTTCCCTTGTTTTGTTAATTAATTAAAGGACACCTTTAGCTATGGTTGGAGTCTAGGGGATCAAGGTAGATAGATTTATCTAGTTTTACACACTTACAAGTTTTAGAGAGAAGGGAGAGCTCTTTGAGTATTGTTCTTCATTTTCCATTGTAAGTGTTTAATTTGTAAGAATGATTTCTTCTTCTATAATATTTGTTCTTGCATTTATTATGGAGTAGTCTATTACTAAGGTTACGGAGGTTGATTGCGATATGATTTTCGATGATTATTAACTCAATCCATGTTTAAAGTTTGATAAATGTTTGTGAATCCTTTGCTTCATCATATCCTCCATTCTTTCAAGCTTTCTAGGTATATTCATATTAAATTAAGACTTTATATGCCTTGTATACTTAGTGCTTGGTTGTTAATGAACATACAACATATTTATATGGTCCTAGAAAGCTTGTACTCTCTTTCCCCCATTCATGGAGTTTTTGTCCTCTTTGTAGAAATTATAAATAGTTCTTAAAACTCCATAGATGGATTATAAATTTGTTTAGCTTACCTTTGATTCATTTATTGATATATTGAGTGCTTCTTACACTTTATGTGATACTTAGACTCTTTATTTTCGACCATAAGTGATAAATGATGAGTTGACAAATTTATCCCATAAACTTCATTCCGTTTCATTGTTAGGATTCACTTTCTAATTTTCATTCTTTAAATCATGAGATTTCATACACTTGCTTTATGTTAAATCTTTTTATGATAAGTTTGTCATATTTATCTCGTATTAGTTTCATCGGGAATGGGTCGCCTTGCTTCACACCCGTAGCTAAGAGGTAGGAATGATAACTTTGTCTTTGGTGGAAGGTTGTTTGTCTCTCTCTTGATATAGTTTCAATCCGGGAATGAGTCGCTTAGCGTCGCACCCTTTGCTATTGAGAGATACACCACCATTCCCCATATCTCGAGAAACCTTGTGTTTAAGTCTTTGTATGAGTTGGTGACCACCGTTTCTTAAATCGCAACTAACCTCCACTTACCTTAGTGCTTTCTTATTAATTTTCTCAACTGTTTTACATTTTCGTTGTTTCACAATAAATCCAACTTACAAAAATCTGTAAACCATTTAATCCGTAATCCATACCATTCCTTTTCGACTATCCCTGTGGTTCGACACTCGGACTTCCGAGACTATAATACAACTTGACGTGCCTACACTTGGGCTAACACAAAGCGCATTAATTTCGCGGCGTCAAGTTACGCCACTCAACTCGTCCTCAATAGCATCGCCCCCGGGCTCGGTTCCATCTCTCCGCCAAACTTCAGTCGACCAAACCCCACCATTTAGTCAGCCGGAACAGTCCAATGACTTCACCAATAACCCACAAAACCCCACTCCCCTCAACTTATCTCTTGCTAGTCCCTTAGCAAGACAAAAAGTATATAATTACAAAAATTAATAAGCTATACAAAAAGTTGTTAACTTCTAAGTTCCCAAAGAAGACAAGTTGCATCTCGTAAAGGTTTTCAGAAATGATACCTACAAACATCAGAAGTTTGATCATGATGAACGATGAGAATGAAGATTCAAGTTTCAATTTGCAAAGCAAGAGGCATTACTATCAATTTTCCAGAATGACGGACTTTTGAATGATCATCTAATTCGCTTATCTCCTTTAGAACACAATCCCATATTCTCCAATGCTCACATACTAGACTTCGATTCAAACAATTCAATATAAACACAAAGAGTTATAATCATTCGAGAAGGAAGAGAGAACTTTTTCAAAAATTAAAGCTCAAAGATTTGTCTATTCTAAGCACTTTCTTTATCTTTTACTTGAAAATTTCGCTAAATTAGATCAGGGCGGTTTTCATCTCTATGGGAGGCAGCGGTCTCACTTATCAAATTTTCTCATTACTGCTCATTCATTAGAGCTTGAAGGAAGCTATTCACCCGTTCCCATATGGTAACCTATACCCATCCCTAATATTAGACAAAGAGACTTAAGATTTAGTCAAGTGAAGCTTTAAGTCAATATTAGGATAAAAGTCATCCAAGTTATCAAAGTGCTATGCTTTTGTCCTCTCATTGGAGGATCTTTTCGAAAGAGCTTCCATTATTTTTGGACAAAAATCCCTCTTCTCTCAATGAAAATAAATCTAAGTGTTATTACCGAATTAGAAACAACCAAAGCAATCTAGCATGCGGAACAAGAAAATATAACGGGATATGAGACTAAGTGGAGCAAGGCAATTTAGATTATCATTCAAATTCTTATATAGATCAAAGAATTCATGCCAAAAGCTAATGAAACAATAGTCTTCATTTGAACAAACTCAATCAAACTTCAAAAAAAAATTAGAACAAAAGTTCTAATCCCATGGAATTTTTACAAGCATAAATAGGAAAGCCAACCAAACAAAAAATGAAAAGCGTGTTGGAATACGCATACCCCCCAACTTGAAGAAAACATTGTCCTTAATGTGAAGAGATTGGTGAAAGTGGAGAAATCCACTTTGGCTTCTCTAAATCCATTTAGATAATGAGCTTGAAAAGTTCTTAAGAATGCATGCTTTAAATTGCTCGGTATGGCTTTATCTCGATTTTTCCTTCAAGCTTCTTGGTGGATGTGGGTGTGGTTTCTTCTTGATCATTGGATGAATTAACCTATTTATCCAACAAAGAAAACACTTGCATACATTCCTCGGGTTGCTCTGAAGTGGTTAGAAAACCTTCCGTAGAATCTGATTCTAAAGTGGCAACAAAGTCGTCTTCGACCAAAGATTTAATCATGTTGACGTGTTCACTTTCTTCATCACAATCATCTTTTTGATTATTTAAGTTACAAAAAGCTAACTTAATGATTCCATTCTTACAATTGATAATGGCATTGGACGTCGCAAGAAATGGTTGGCCAAGGATGACCGGAATCTCGTTAGCAGGATTTAACATGGGTTGCATGTCAAGGATGATGAAATCAACCAGAAAATAAAACTTGTTGACTTGGACAAGTACATCCTCGACTATCCCTCTTAGGATTTTAATGGATCGGTCCGCTAATTGAATAGTAACCCTCATGGGTTTTAACTCACCCAACCCCAATTGTTGATATACCGAATATGGGAGCACATTCACACTTGCTCCCAAATCTAACAACGCATTTTTGATCCTACAATTTCCTATGACACATAAAATTGTGGGACAACCGGGGTCTTTGAACTTGGGGACTCTCGTGCCTTGCATGATGGAGCTCACTTGCTCCGCCATGAAGGCCTTCTTCTTGACATTCAAACTTCGTTTGGTAGTACATAAGTCTTGAGGAACTTAGCATACGAAGGTATTTGCTTGACCGCGTTAAGCAATGGAATGTTGATTTTCACTTGCCTAAAGACATCCAAAATCTTGATGTTAGATTTGGAGGGTTGGTTCAATCTCTCCGAAATGGGGCTTTGATCCCATTTTTGATTTTTTCTAGATCCTCCTTTCCTTGTTTCTCTTTCTATCTCTTCTTTTCTTCACTCACAACCTTCTCAACATTCGTAGGCTCAACTATGTCCGTTACCTTGGGGGTTTTAGGAACAATAGTTTTGTCTACCTCTTTCCCACTCCTTAAGATTGTGATAGATTTGAGTTCTTCTATCTTGGTGCTAGACTCTCCTCCCTTTATGACTTGAACTTGGCCTCTAGGATTAACTAAAGGTTGAGATGGGAATTTTCCCTTCTCTTGTGTAGTTAGGGCAATGGTGAGTTTAGACATTTGGGTTTTTAACTCATCCACATCACGATCCGTTTTGTCCACAAATGATCTCAACAAAGCTTCTAGGTTTTGGTTGGGATTTTGACTTTGGGGTGGAGCAAAAGAGTTTTGAGGTTATTGTTGCCTTTGGTTTTGATGATATTGGTTGTGGTTCTGACTTTGATTCCCTCCCCAACTGAAATTGGGGTGATTCTTCCATCCCTCATTATACCTTTGAGAATAAGGGTCGTTTTGGTTTCGGTTTTAGGTGTACTGGTGCAAAGCATTGACTTGGGCGGGATTTTTGAGGACTTCCTGGAAAGCAGGAATGGTAGGGCAATCCTCGGTAGTGTGTCCCGAATTTTCACAAATGACATATAACTGGCTCGAGGATACTATATTGACCTCTCTATGCTTACTTGACTCTAAGGCCTCTACCTTCTTAGACAATTGGAACAATCTCTCACCCATGTCATCCTCGTTGGATACTTGGTATAACCCACCCCTTCCTTGAGTTTTGGCTTTGGATTCCTCGGTATAGGTGTTCCAATTTTGGGCACCTTCCGCTAATTCATCAAAATATAGCAAAGCCTCATCGGGATTCTTACTCAAGAATTGACCATTACACATGGTCTGAACAAACGTACGCATATCAGGGGTGAGAGATTCATAGAAAAAACTAACAAGGTTCCAAGTTTCGTGACCATGGTGAGGGCATGCGTTTAAAAGCTCTTTGTATCTTTCCCAACACTTATAAAATGTTTCATTGTCTTTTGGCGAAAAATTGGATATTGCCCTTCTTAAAACATTGGTTCTATGGACGGAAAAGAATTTTTTTAGAAACTCTGCTTGAAGCTCTTGCCAAGACCGAATTGATTGTGGTCTTTGAGCATTTAGCCAAATTTTTCCTTTATCTTTAAGGGAGAAAGGAAAGAGTTTTAATCGCATGACATCCTCGTTTATATTTGCCTCACGAAATGTAGAGCAGACTTCTTCGAAGTCTTTCAGATGCAAGTATGGGTTTTTAGACTTCATACCATGAAAAGATGGGATATGTTGAAGCATACCCAGTTTGAAAGAGAACACACCGGCTTGGCCGGTGGGAAGTACAATGCACGAATTGGAAATTGCCCGAGGCGGTTGAAGATAGTCCCTCATTGTCCTTACCGGAGGAACATTGTTGGCCCCTTCCCCCTCATTATCGCTCTCATGATCCGGGGCTCTACCTTGATTTGCCATTCTTAGTGAATGAGGAGGGCTTATTTGGATGTCCACGAATAATTGCCCTTACATAGGATTAGGAAAACTTGTTCGAGTGGCTCCTCAGAACTCTACAAAATCAACCAAGAATAAGAGAGAAAAATAAATTAATTAAATGGAGAGATACTTACAAAGAGTGGGTTTATACAAAACCTGGAATCCGCCTTTTGCCTTATCCCCGGCAACGGCGCCAAAAACTTGATGCCGCTAGAAAAAAGTGCGTTGCAATAGCCCAAGTGCAGGCACGTCAAGTTATAATATAGTCTCGGAAGTCCGAGTGTCGAACCACAGGGATAGTTGAAAAGGAATGGAATGGATTACAGATTAAATGGTTTTTTGATTTTTGTAGTTGGATTTGTTGTGAAACAACGGAAATGTAAAACGGTTTGAAAATTAATAAGAAAGCACTAAGGTAGGTGGAGGTTAGTTACGATTTAAAAGACGGTGATCACTAGCTCATACAAAGATTTCAACACAAGGTTTCTCGAGATATGGGGAATGTTGGTGTATCTCTCAATAGCAAAGGGTGTGACGCTAGGCGACTCATTCCCGGATTGAAGCTATATCAAGAAAGAGACAACCGACATTCCACCAAAGACGAGGTTATCACTCCTACCTCTTAGCTACGGGTGTGAAGCAAGGCAACCCATTCCCGATGAAGCTAATCCGAGATAGATATAACAAACTCATTATAAAAAGATTTAACATAAAGCAAGTGTATGTAATCTCATGATTTAAATAATGAAAATTAGAAAGTGAATCCTAACAATGAAATGGAATGAAGTTTGTGGGATAAATTTTTCATCTCATCATTTATCACTTATGGTAGAAAATAAAGAGTCTAAGTATCACATATAGTGTAAAAAGCACTCAATATATCAATAAATGAATCAAATATAAGCTAAACAAATTTATAATCCATCTATGGAGTTTTATGAACTATTTATAATTTCTACAAAGAGGACAAAAACTCCATGAATGGGGGAAAGAGACTACAAGCTTTCTAGAACCATATAAATATGTTTTATGTTCATTAACAACCAAGAAATAAATATACAAGGCATATAAAGTCTTAACTTAATATGAAAATACCTAGAAAGCTTGAAATAATGAAAGATATGATTAAGAAAAGGATTCACAAATATTTATCAAACTTTAAACATGGACTGAGCCATTAATCACCGAAAGTTGTATCGCGGTTCACCTCCGTAACCTTAGTAATAGACTACTCCATAATAAATGAAAGAAGAAATATTATAGAAGAAGAAATCATTCTTACAAATTAAACACTTACAAAGGAAAAATAAAGAACAATACTCAAGAGCTCTCCCTTCTCTCTAGAACTTGTAAGTGTGTAAAACTAGATAATCCATATCTACCTTAATCCCCGAGACTCCAACAATAGCTAAAGGTGTCCTTTAATTAATTAACAAAATAAGGGAAAATATCTAGGAACATTAATCCCCAAAATAAGGCTAAAAGGAGCAGGTAGTTGGTGTACTCGCCAGGCCATGATCGATCATGGTTATGCCCATGATCGATCATGGGAGTCTTCTACAGAAATTTTGGAAGCCATTATCGATCATGGGCCTGGAACTTTTCACTCGACACTTTTGCAAGCTATCTAGGCTTGCTCTTGATCACTTCATGCAATGCCATTGTATCCCAATCCTACAAACACATGGAATACTACAAAATATACACCAACTTGGGCCACGTTAGATACAAAACTTGCTAAGGCACTAATCTTAAGATAAGCGGATAATTAGGCAGAATTAAAGCAACATATGTGTCAAGCAACTTCGGGAAAAAGCTTAATCATGACAATATTATGCGTTTATCACCCACCGATAATCCCCTCTCCTCCAAACCCACCCACCAACACCCACACCATGACCACTCGTGCCAAAAATAATATCCATAAACCTGTTCATAAACTCAATCTTACTGCTACCATCACCCCTGCCCATCACCTTGAGCCGCACACCGTAAACCAAGCTCTCAAAGATTCCAAATGGCGTCAGGCCATATATGAGGAATATGATGCTCTTATGCGGAATGGTACATGGGAACTTGTCCCGCCCAATTCGTCGCAAAATTTGGTCAGTTGTAAATTGATTTATAGAATTGAACGTTTACCTGATGGCTCTATTGACAGGTACAAAGCACGGTTAGTTGCCAAAGGGTTCCATCAGCGCCCTGGAATTGATTATCATGATACATTCAGTTCAGTAGTTAAACCCACCACCATCTGCTTAGTCCTCAGTCTAGTTGCTAGCCGTGGGTGGTCTCTTCGTCAACTTGATGTCAACAATGCCTTTCTCCAAGGTCATCTCTTAGAAGATGTTTTCATGATACAACCACCAGGCTTCCTTGATCATGATCACCCCACACATGTTTGTAAGTTACGAAAGGCTATATATGGTCTCAAACAAGCACCACAGGCTTGGTACCATGAGCTCAAACAATTTCTAATAGCCTCTGGGTTTATAAACTCTTATGCATACACATCACTCTTCGTCTTCAATAAATGCGGTAATATAATATATCTCCTTATCTATGTTGATGATATCATTATTACTAGATCCAATGTCACTGCAGTTCAACGGTTTATTGATCTTCTTGGCAAAAGGTTTTCCATTAAAGATCTGGGTGATTTGACTTATTTTCTTGGTGTTAAAGTCACTAATACTCCCCATGGTCTTATTCTCTCTCAATGGAAGTATATCACTGATCTTCTAGCTCGTACGAATATGACTGGAGCCAAACCTATCGCCACTCCGCTTGTCACCGAACCAACACTTACAGTTCTTTTTGGAACTACATTGTTCGATCCTTCTGAATACAGAATAGTTGTTAGTAGTCTTCAATATTTGTGCCTCACTCACCTTGATATTGCATATGCTGTTAATAAATTGTCTCAGTTTATGCATCGCCTAACGACTGATCATTGGAATGCTGTCAAGCGCGTGCTTCGCTATCTTTCTGGTACAGTTGATCACGGTCTCACATTGCACTATCATACATCTCTATCTCTTTATGCATTCTCTTATGCTGATTGGGCTGGTAATAAGGATGACTACTCCTCCACCAGTTCTTACATAGTTTATCTTGGTCGAAATCCAATATCTTGGTCCTCTAAGAAACAACGCACAGTTGCACACTCCTCCACTGAAGCTGAATATCGTTCTGTTGCCGCTACCGCTGCTGAGTTAGTTGGATATGCTCTCTTCTAATTGAACTCGATGTTCGTCTGCCTAGTGCTTCGGTTATTTATTGTGATAATGTTGGTGCAACTCATCTTTGCTCCAATCCTGTCTTCCATTCACGCATGAAGGATGTTGCCATTGATTATCATTTTATACGAGATCAAGTACAAAGTGGAGCTTTACGTGTTACTCATGTGTCCTTAGCAGATCAATTAGCTGATGTCTTAACTAAGCCTCTTCCACGTAATCGCTTTCAGCTGCTGAAAACCAAGATTGGACTCTCCATAGGAGCTCCATCTTGAGGGGGCATGTTAGAAGAATTCATTCTTTAATTATTTAATTGTATATCTTTGTAAATATATTATTAGATTCCTATTTAAATTCTGTAAATATTTGTATTGACAGCAAATCCCGTAGATTAGGTGATTGGGCTAGATTTAGAAACCAACCTTTAATTGACAACAAGGTCTAATTGACAGTAAGGTCATCCTGTACATATATATACCTCCTCTTTATTCAATAAAGAAATGTAATCCATCATTTGAATTTCATTAATTAACACTTACAGAAGTTGCTGATTCGATTGGGCTGGACTTGCGAAACCAAGTTGATGGGTACATAAGTTGTTCATTGTTCTTCACATAAATGCTTGCAATATTTATTTTTGTCTTGCCTTTTCTTTTCCAAGATCAAAATATCAAAATTTTAAATCTATCTTTTTTGTTTCTATTTTTAATGAAGCCTCTGAAGAAGCCATTTAACCATAAGACATTCGATTACTATCAATAACCAAACCTTTTAATTAGTTTTTAAAGGTCAATTGTGAATCTAATTGAGTGTGTTTAAGGTTAATTAAGCAATCTAATCTTAAACTTGTAACATAATATCCTTGTATTATTGTTAGAGTACTACTTGTTGGAGAGTATATATGATATGCACTGTTGACACACTACCTAACAGTTAATGTTTTGGGGAAATATTGTTCCTAACATGGTGTTAGGGGTGTGCATTGTTTTCCCCATTTGTATTAGTAAGATTAAAAAATTACATGTGCACTTTGGTTTATTTCTCCAACCCAAAACTCTATATTAAAAGATTACGGCCATTTAGCTCCCATGTATAGGGGGAGGACTAATTCTACGGAGCCAAATGTGATTTTCAAACAAATAACACAAATTCAGATATCACATTTAACAACGAAACAAACAAATTTTTTAAACTCACTTTTCAAACTTTGGAACCAGTGTACATTATTTATATTTAGCATTCAGATCCAAACAACGAAATAAACGAACCCTTAGTTCCTACTTTTTTTTTCTATAATAAGTATAAACTCAAAGGAAAATTTGTGAACCATGGAGGAAGTCTCTTATAGTTAAGGTTCTGCATGATTGCATTCCTTTACAATCGGTCTTTCTTATTTGACTTTTACAAATTCAAAGGAAATACTATATATCAACCTAATCAATATAAAAAAATATAACCAAAAAAAAACCTTACTATTAATTCATAATAATACCGTTGTATTATTGTCATTGTTGTTGTTTGTGTGTTTATTTGTTGTTTATACAAGATTTTATGGTTTTTTTTAATTAGAGTCTCGATTTATCTAATTATATACCTTTCTTATCCAACTGAACCGAATTTGTAGGCATGAATCCAAGTTTATCCAGAAAATAATAAAAACCATCAGAGATAAATTGAGGCGCACAACCTTGGATGTTGCTCCATACGAAATTGGAATAGATTCTCAAGCTGAATTTATAAATAAGTGGCTACAAGACATGTCAAATGATGTTAGCATACGAGCTATTTGTGGGATGGGCGGAATTGGAAAGTCAACCATTGCGAAATTTGTTTATAATCAAAACTCTCGTACTTTTGATGGTAGTAGCTTTCTCGCAAACATCACTGAAGTGTCAAAACAACCCAATGGTTTACTTTGTTTACAAAGACAACTTCTATCAGATATATCTAGAAGGAAACAAAGAAAAATACATAATGTTGATGAAGGACTCGCAAAGATCCGAAATGTTGTTTGTCATAAGAAGGTGCTTCTCGTTCTTGATGATGTGGAACAAGTGGATCATATATATGCCATACTCGGAGTGCAAGATTGGCTTTTTCCAGGAAGTAAAGTCATCATAACTACTAGGCATGAGAGGATGCTAAAGCCTCATCAGATTTATAAGGTGAAGCCGTTGGATCAAGATGAATCAGTTAAGCTCTTTAGTTTGCATGCCTTTGGAGAAGATTGTCCTATTAAAAGTTACAAAAATCATATAGAAAGGGCTGTACAAATTTGTGAAGGACTTCCATTAGCTCTTAAAGTTGTAGGTTCTTCTTTGACCGGGAAAAGTGAAGATGAATGGGTCAACGAATTAGCAAAATTGGAAACAATACCTCATAATCAAATTCTCAAGAAACTTCAAACCAGCTATGACTGTTTACAAGATGACCACGACAAAAGATTGTTCCTTCATATTGCTTGCTTCTTTGTTGGAGTTGATAAAGATTACACAATCACAATACTAGAGAAATGTGATTTTCACGCAAAAGTTGGAGTTCAAAATCTAATTGATCGGTGTCTTTTAACAATTGAAAATGGTAATTTATTGAGAATGCACAAATTAATTCAAGACATGGGACGAGAAATTGTTCACCAAGAATCACATGAAGCTGGAGAGCGTAGTAGACTCTGGCGTCACGAGGACGCCTTTTGGGTGTTGAAAAATGAAACGGTAAAAAAATCTCATGTGTGTACGTGTTTATTTCTGTGCATGTATTAAAGTTACTGATCCATTTTTTCTTGTTTTTTTAATAGGGTACTAATACAGTTGAAGGCCTTATCCTTGACATGTCTATATTGAAGGAAGCTAATAATAATGCAAAAAAACGCCGCTATGAGGACTTTTGTGACAAATCAGTATTGTCAAAGCATGTTACCTCATTAAAGCGACGTTGTCTTAGCATTATTTCTGGACAATTAGTAAGCACAACTTCAAGAAGTCCAAATGATGTATACTTGAAAACCGATGCGTTTAAAAGTATGACAAAGCTAAGGCTACTCAAGCTCAATGATGTAAAACTTAGAGGAAGCTACAAGAATTTCCCTAAAAGTTTAGCATGGTTGTCTTGGCATGGATTTCCTTTAAAATATATTCCAGTGGAATTTCCAATGGAGAACTTGGTTGCTCTTGACTTGTGTTATAGTGTGTTGAAACAAGTGTGGAAGAAAACTCCGGTACGATATTAATTTATTTTTCTTCTTTTCTCAATTTTTGGTGATGGCATATGCATGTGTATATATAATTAATAATACTTCATTTTTTCTCTATAGTTTTTTAAATCATTGAAGATCCTGGATTTGAGTTATTCTGAATGGCTTACAAGAACACCTGACTTCGTAGGACTCCCCAACCTTGAGAAATTAATCCTTAAAGGTTGTGTACGTTTGGTTGAGATTTGTGAATCTATCGGAGACTTAGAGATGCTTAATTTACTTGATCTAAAAGATTGCAAAACTTTGATGAAGCTACCAAGAAACATTGGCAAGCTAGGATCACTGAAGACTCTAGACATCTCAGGTTGCAATATCGGTGAGTTTCCATGTGAGATGAGAAACATGCAATTATTAGAAGTGCTTAATGCTAATTATGGGATTACCAAAAACCCATTACACAGTAACAGTGGGGAGGTCAAATGGTGGCAACGAATTGTCTGCTCAATGGTGTCAACACCAAAGAAAGGACCAAAGACTTTATGGGCTTCTTTGCCATTCTCTTTGAAAAAATTAAGCCTGCGTGGATGCAATCTATTTGACAATTCATTCCCCGAGAATTTCAACAACCTACCATCATTGCAGATATTGGAGTTACAAGAAAATCCATTTCAGAGACTACCAAATTGCTTAAAGGATCTTAGTAGTTTGTGGAACCTTAATATATCTAGATGTTATAGGCTCCAAACACTTGACTTTAATTGGCTCCCCAAAAATTTTTTTACAGTGGCAGCGGATCGCTGTAGTTCACTGGAAAAAAATACACCTTCAAGCATTCGTCATCTCTACGCAAATGGTTGCTATAAATTGGTTGATTTAGAAGATGACTGGGCCAAGGTATTTCTCTTTCTCTCTATGTGTGCATGCACATATATATATATATATATATTGATGACCAATAAATATATAAATTAAATTAACAATAATTATATATAAATAAAAAATTAAAATTGTAAATGCAAATTAAATTGTTTTTCTAAAAAATATTGACTTGTAATAGAAAACAATTATATATGAATATCATGTTTAGAAGAAACAAAATAATAATATAATGATAAATATTAATTTTCCCTGAGGAGTTAATACTCTTTGATTTGGTTTTTTTTTTGTTTTTTTGGGCCTTAGAATTTATCAAGTTAGTTTTTTATCAGAGATGGAGCCAAAAAAAATTGTGCGGAAGGGCATTCTTAGCATTATAAAATAATTATATTTGTAGTGAAGCAATTAATATAATAACTTTATTATCTATAGGTAAATACATTTAGCAGTGGACTTAACTTTTGAATATTTTAAGAAAGATATTATTTTCAATGTAATTAATTGATTAAAATGTATTTAGTACCATAGAATATGGTACATCGACTATGTGGAAAAAGTAAAAATAAAGTCTTATACACAATGTTATAAAAGAATAAATGAGACTCTTAATTTGAGACCCATAAAAGTACTATATTTTTAACTTCCCCAAATATAATGCAAACTCAAAGTTAAAATGAGTATCAACTAATAAAACTTGACAAATTGAGAGGGGGCATTTTAAGTATTTTTCAAACTTTGAATGTATTGACGCAAACATATGTAGACTAAGAGAAGAAAGTGAGGAGGGGAATAGGCACATGCAAGCTCCGTCACTGCTTTTGAATTTAGTTAGAAAGATGGTGCTAAAGTTCTACAAGTCTATGCCAAAATAAATTATGCATCGTGTGATTTCATATAGCATGGTGAACATTGTTTTGACAATATAACCATCTTCTTTTGTTAAATTTTGTTACAACCATAGGACAAATTATGGCATAGGAACTAGAAATTCCATGCAAAAATTATTTGTTCTTCAAAAGAATATGAAAACTTCTATATATCATTATATTTAAATACCGCATAAGTTAGATATCCATGGTTAATCGTATATTTATACTTTTAATTTTTTTTTAACTTAATCATTTTTATATTTGTAGTTCATTAATATCTATTATCTTTAAGCTTACATTAAATATTAGAGGATCAAAGAATTTATAAAGTAAAAGAACACTTTACATGAATAATATTTAGCAAGAGATTTATTGATATAGACATAATCACAAATTATTTAACATACAAGTGTAATTCACATTTATCCTTTGTGACACAAAATTAGTTGTAGAAAAGAAAGTTAATTGCCCTCCTTCCGAGGTTGATAATATGCTTTTGAGGTAAAAGGTGGATACTATAATTTCAAAAGAAGAAAAAAATATAGCATATACAAACATAATTTTGATATTATATATAGTATACATAGTTAAAGAACTTTTGAACTATTAATAAAAATTGGTATTTTAATAATCAACATAATTCAGTAGGCGAATTATATGTATGGCGGATAAAATCAAAATAGCTTGTAAAATAATCAAAAAATATTTACTAACATCAAAAGCACAAACATGTACCCTATTTATGGCACTCCAATTCTCAACAAACATGTACCCTATATATATATATATATAATTTTAACTCAAAAAATAGAGTATGATTTATTCTCAACAAATTAATAAAAGTTCAAATCCAACCTTTACATTCACACTTATAATATACTAGTTTTTGCGCATGTGCGTTGCACGTGGTTTTAGTATTTAATAAAGATAATTAATTAAGTCCATTAATGAATACGTACACATTAAGAATTGAATAATTAGTATGAAATAAAAATAATCACAAATAAGCAAAAACATAGTATCAAGTGTAATATTTAATTAATAATTATAAGAAAATCAGAAAATTGATCAACTATATAAAAATGTTATAGATATATGATAACAAATGATCACATATATAAGAGAGTAATATGTTTTTAATAACTTTTTAGAATTTGTAGATAGTTAATATATTAAACGTATGTGGATTATTATGCATAGTATCACAAAATAAATAATAGATTGTATAGCCTGATGATGTATAAGTTAATGTTAAATAACTTTGTAATTTTAATACGATTTATTAAATATACATACTTTTGCAGTGAGTTTTGAAAAGCACCTAATTCAACGCAAATTATAACTTATATAATTATTTTAACCAAATAAAGTAGAGTTTAAGTTTATTTAAACTACTAATACTAATATAAAAATATATAGAGTTATACACTATTTCATATAGGAATACTAATATAATTCTAACTTGTTTAATTAAAATATTAATACTATAATATAAAAATATATAAGTTATATTATTTTTTTAATATAAATCTTAAAATTTTGTATTTAAAATTAAGAGCATATTTGTCTCTAACAAAAAAAAAAAAATTCAAGTTATTCGTACTTTTATATAGAATAATATAGTATATAGTATAATATAAAATATATGGTATAGAAATAGACATATATATATATATATATATATATTAGCTTTGTGCATACCGTTTTAATTAACATTAGTGTGATTCAGTTTGCCAAGGGAAGAGGAGATTTTGAGTTCGGGATATTTAGCACATATTTTCGGGTTCGGAGATTTCGGATGCTTTCCCATGGAAAAATTAAGGGTTCATCAATATATTTTACTGTTCCTTCACATTCTCCTCAAAGGATCCATTGCTTGAATGTGTACTGTACATATGGATATCCTGAAAATGATGGCGTTGCTGTAGCAGCTCCTCGTGCAAGAATTGGAGAAGTCAATAGACGCGGATTTGCTATAGCTGTTAGAATCGAGAATAAGACGAAGGATCACACATGGATTTATATCCCTCATTATTTTTACTTTCCCTCGTCACCTATTGATATGGAATGGCTGAGCAAATGGAGGTTTGGGAATCAGATGGAGGCTGGAGATGAAATTATTGTTACGTTTGACTGCGAGGATGAATATGAGGTGAAGGAGTGTGGTTTCAATATTGTGTACTATGACCAAGAAGACGATAATGAAACCATAACTATAGAGAATTCACATCATGATTTTCCAGAATTCCAGTTGAGGTCAGGAGCATACTTCCTATGCAGAAGAAAGGCATTTCTTCATCAAGATTATTTGCCCTTGAAAGCTTACATCGATCGTACCTTATTCTCCTGGTTTGTATCTGATACCCTCCTATTGGATTTTGCACTTGCAGAAAGAAGCGTCAACTCTTATTTTTGTTGATGATATATATTGAATGTAACACACTAAAATCTACATTTTACATATTCTTCCCTAAAATAGGTGGAAAAAACCTGTGTCCTAAAACAGATTTTATTATCCTAAAATTTTTGCAGTTTGGGAAGCGATAACATGTGGATGTGGTGGTGAGAGTAATGCAAACATGAGCAAAAAGGGAATCCAAAAGTTTGTTGTAGATCAAGGTGATTTAAATATACTCTTTACCTTTCTTCTTGCTTGCTAAATTTTTTAAAATATGAGGAAATGTTGAATTATGTGTTCAATTCCTTGTTTTTGGCTTGCTTGTTTCTTAGTCCTAGTACCTTAAGGCCTGTTTGGTCTATGGAACACTCGTAAAAAGGAGTTGAAGGTGTTGAGACTATAAATCCCACACCGGGAAATTGTATTCTTTGAAAGCAATATATAAGATCTAGTCAATTAATTTGGGTTGGATGCTCCGAACACTAATATGGTATTAGTGGGCGAGTTATTCACCTATGTGTCAAGCCCGACAGTCACAAGGCTCCACGTCAACCAATATAATTAGTCCACTTGATTGGCTTTTTGGGTTCTTTCCCACAGAGTTAGGTATGTGCATTTTGTACCTTGTAATTGTGAATTTTCTAGGATTGTTAAAAATCTTCCATTGAGGCCAATAGGTTTTGGGTTCTTTCCCGTAGAGATTTTGGGTTCTTCACCTATGTATCAAGCCCAACAGTCACATGGCTCCACGTCAACCAATATAAGTAGCCCACTTGTTTGGCGTTTTGGGTCCTTTCCCGCAGAGTTAGGTCGGACAATGTGTGCCTTGTAATTGTGATTTTTCTAGGATTGTTAAAAATCTTCCATTGAGGCCAATAGGTTTTGGGTTCTTTCCCTTAGAGTTAGGTCCCTACATTTTGTGCCTTGTAATCGTGATTTTTCTTGGATTTTTCTTGTCATTTTTATACTACAGTCAGAAGGCATCATAAGAAACTGGTATCAAATGATAACAATCTGGTATCAGGGCATAATAGAAAAGAATGACATGGAGGTAGAGACAACACTCAAAATTTTTGCTTATTTATCCTATTTAACCATTTGGAATTTAAACTATGACATCTTGTTTTAATGTATAGGAAGAAGGAATGACATAAAAGGTTGCAAAGGCAGAGAGCAATGAGCAATCTACAGTTTTAAGAAGGTGCTTTTGTCCTGTGATAAGAATTTGGCTTTTTAAGTTTTGACAATGAAAGAGAAGTTGTAAATGTCAATGTAAATACTCGAACATTTTTGTTTTGTTTCTTTATTTTTGAATTGGCAACTGTATGCCAAGTGTATGAAACAGGTGTTCCTTCTCTCATCCTAATCATCTGTTTTCTTCTTCACTAGGTTAACAAAGGTGTTAGTGTATTGTTTAAATTATATTTCAAGATAGAACAAGTTTCATGAATCACTCCTAATTTTATTCTTGTGACCTTGCATCATCCTACCCTTCCCCAAACTAGGAGTCCACTTTGATTTCTAGAACGTTCCAGATTAACTTTCTCCTTTCTAAAATCAATATACCAAATCTCATGATAACTAGCAAGTTCATTCATTCATTGATAACACTGAAATCAGAGTATTCGTAAAATAGTAATTCTTAATTTGGCAGACAGAATAAATCTTCAGCAGAGCAATGTATGGAGCAGGCAAGGTATGTATTAATTTATAGAGCTGCATTAAGTGGTGCTTTGTAGATTTACCTCAATGGAACTTGTTGCATTCAATATTGGAGTAACTGCAGTAGACAAGCGAAGCCTGTATCAAAAAATTAACTTAATCATTATTACCTCAAAATACCATCATATATGTACATCTCTGTAACAAAAATATCCAACAAAGTTGTGCCATGTTTCCTCAGCTGCTAAAGGTAACTTGATATAGAGCTTTCCAGCCAAAATTGGAGTGGCGGTTGTTGATTTCGATTGTGTTAAACTGTTCATTATAATTTTTATCAGTTAAACACTTGCACTATCATGGATATTTATTAGTTTGACTGGAATTGCTGGCGTGTGTTGATTTCTTGCAGCTGTTTGACTTCATTCTCGCCAAACTGATAAATATCCAAGTATATAAAGATGATAGGGCGAGTGTTCTTTCTCCCAATAATGAAAAAATCAATTGCGCTAAGAGGGATTTAAATGACTTCCTAGCTAAAATAAGCAAAACTGACACAAAAACCTCTCCAACTCTCTCTGCAATTGTGTACTTCTCCCTCTAATTGAGCAAATCAAGCCTTCTTACTCTCTGTCTGTTGTTTCTGAAAAAATTAAAAAGATGACAGCATTTTTCAAGTTCTGTTATCCATGGGTAGGATAAAGATTTATGTTGACCTAAGTTAGTAGTTTGCTGATCGGTTTCTAAAATGCAAAAGGCACTCAACCTAGACTTTTGCAACCTATATGTAACCTCGCTAATACTCGAGGCATTTTCTTGAATTTTCACTCTTTATGTTCCAAATAATTTGCGTGAACCAACACAGTGAGCCAGGATTTGGTGATAGGGGCAAAAAAAATTCACTCTAAATTTATTTTTTACAAAAACAATAGTAAAATTAAGCATATTTCAAAAATTAATTGAGGCCCACTTCGCCCTGCCCCTGAAATGAGCCTTTGTGAAGCTCTTAGCAATAAAGCAAGAATTTCTGCAGATGCAGAACAAACCAAAGTTATAAGTTCAAGGGAACAAAAACCAGCAAAAGACCTAAGACAGTTAATCCCTTCCCCATCTGACTCGCCCGAATTCACCACTAATCAATACAAGCCGAAAAGAACATATTAAATAGCTTACTGTTTCAATGACCCTGGCCTGTTGAGAGGAGGCATGCTTCTGCGCATTTTTTCTACAATCGGAATAGGAAATTAGTAATCAAGAAATCAAAATTTCCAAATCCATAATAAATCAGCATAAATACTAACAGAAGCAGATCTTGGTGCGCAGGTGCTTCCTCACATTTGAACTTGTATGAACAAAGAGTACTGCTAAATTCGCACACAATGCCTTATCAACATTCTCAATCCAAGTTATCATTCTTCGAATACATACATTTTGTGACTACTAACTTTTATGTCAATTTCATTATTCAAATATCCTTGATGCTGTTATCACTCTCTCCGTAGTATCGCCTTCTGCTCTAGGTCTCTCAATAAATTATCGCAACACCTAAGTAGAATTCATTGCCTCACAAACTCTCATCCTTAGTACATAGTACCCTCATCTATATCTATGATACAAATTAAGAAAGGTTTTTTTTTATTTGACTACTAACATTATACATCATATCCAGAGGCCATTGTAATTCACAAAAAGGAAAAAAGACCGGGGGCCACAAATTGAATTCGCACAACGAACTACATATTAGTTTCACACACACACACACACACTCTTTAAACTGCACAACCCATGATTTTGGGGAAAGGGGCTTGCAGAACACTTCTTTGATAAATTCAATATGTTTTCTTTGTGACATACTAGTGATATCCTGTGCCAAAGGCACTATAAGTCAACACAACATCTTTTGTTGAAGGACTCATTTCGAGTTTTAAAAGGCGGTGCCCAAATTTGTCACAAACACTTTTTTTTTTGAATTTAACGAAAAACACATTTGAACACCTCTTATTTATCGCAAACACCCCCCTCCATTGCTTGATGTTAAGCGAGTGCTTAGCAACACACTCTCCTCATTTGAGCCATGTGAGTGTACTCACATCTTATTAGGCAGACCTTATTTGAAAAACACTCTAGCACTCCATTGCCTGATTTTAGGCAAGTTCTTACCAATAAACTCTCCCTAAGTGGGCCGAGTATATGTGACTGCACTCAACTCTCATTAGACGAGTCATAAGAGGGTTTTAGTCATAATAAATTTACTTTCAGGGAATGTTTGTGACAAAGGGTGTTTGTGACAAATATGAGGGTATAAATAATACCACCTGTTTTAAATCATTTATGCAATGTTACATTCCATTAATTCTAAAATGATTCTGATGTTTGATTCTAGTTTTGGCCAAGAAATGCATCATTTCAGGAATGGAGTATTTTTCAAAATTCTCCCTCTTAAATAGATAAGAACAGAGATTACTCTAGGTATTCTCTTTGAATTTTCTCCTAATATTTCCTCTAAATACCAAAATATCCCTTTTACTTACGAGGCAACTTCTTTTTCTTTTATTTTTCATTTATATTTTTTAAAAATAAACAAATTGTTATTAAACTTTTTATTTTATTATTATTTTCTTTTTATTATCAAATACATGCAGCATTTTTTCGCAGTCCTTAATAATGAAAACTTGAATTTTAACTTTGTAAAATAGTTAGAACTTGCCTTCTAGTTCTATAAAATGAAGAACATTTTGGTATTTCACTAGTGCTTCATTCATATTCTCATTTGAACTAAATATAGAGATAGAAAGGTAATTAATCGTTCCAAGAAAGAAGAATTAATGTCCGAACTAAACATTGGCAAAACATCAAGATGACAACAAAAAAGCTTTCTAGAAATCTAGAATACTCATTCCATTCCCAACCATTTTCATTCCAAAACTCAAACCAAATGAACCCTAAAAGGCAACTTCTTAACCCTCAAATCTTTTATCTGTAAAATTCAAAAACCATTCTCCATTGTCATCTAGATCTGTTTATCAAAATGTTTGCTCTGCTTGTGTTTGGTTTTATATGCTTATTCATTTTGTGGATTAAAGTAAAAACACACAAACTTTGTTATAACCATCAGTCATTACAAGAAGGAATGAATCATGTAGATAAACAATACCATAGTGAAAAACGGAACGAGAAAAAATGGGGAAGTTGAAAGAAATTACCCATCAGCTTGGTGTATTCAAGCCCATTATCCCAGTCAATTATCGAAACCCTATATTGCCATAGTAGTCAATTCCAGATTTAGTTGAAGGCGAGAATTCTAAATTGATAAATTTAAATAGCCTATTATATTCATTTCATGTCAAGAGGTTGAATACTTAAATTATATTCATTTCATAGAATATAATGAAAAGCCTCTGGCCTAAAGATTATGTTGTCCTAAACATTTTGCAGTTGAGCCTCATACAAAGATAACAACTGAAAACTGAATGTGGTGCAAAGAGTAATGGAGACACGAGCAAAAAAGGAATTCAAAAGTCTCTTGTAGATCAAGGTGACTTCAATATAATCTTTCCCCCTTTTTTTGACTTGGTAAATTTATCGACTGATAAATTGAGAGATTATGTGTTCAATATCTAGTAGGTTTAAGCTTGGCTTGTTTCTTAGTCCATGATGTTATCAAACGGAGCCTAAGAATCCAATTTTTTTGCTTATGGAGTTGTTAGGCAATCAAAACAACTACCCACATGCTCTGGCAGATTGTTGATATTAGGCCTTATGCTTGCATAGATCAAGGCAATGGTCAGGCTTATGTTGGAATTATTTCCTTATTTTTACAGTTGACAAATTCTTGTAAAATATATAAATATGCTCCTTCTTGAGAGAAGAAGATACACTAAAATATATAAACCTTTCAGCTATATCCTTAAATCCTTACATGGTATCAGAGGGATCTCGTGACCTAACTCCTTCATTTTTCCTCTTCCGCTCACTTTAATCGTAGAAGCCCTAGCTCCGATCATAAGAGCCCTCGCTCTAATGGTTGAAGCCTTTCCTCTAATCATAGAAATCGTTTCCCATACCTCGGTACCTTTTTGCTTGTTATTCTACCATGGCTGCTCATGTGTCTTTTATTAACTCTACTACCCCAATAGCGTTAGTCCCAAACATCACCAACCTTGTTACTTTGAAAACGAATGAAAACAATTACCTCTTTTGGTGTAAACAAATGAAGCCCTTATTTAGTTGGATAATTTTTTTGGTGTTTTATTGATGGCTCTTATCCACATCAATCAGATTTTTTGCCATCCACGGAGACTCAACTACGACAGAAATTCTGAATATTTTATTTGGCATCGAATTGATCAGGCAATTGTCAGTATAATTATGGCTACTCTGACTGAATCTATACTCGTTATGGTTGTGGGTTGTGACACTGCTCGTGAGACTTAGGATTTCTTTCAACGCCATTATGCACAAAAATGTGCTGCGAATGCCCAAAACTTACGTTTTCAATTGTTTGGCATCTCTAAAGGATCTCAGTCTATCTCTGAATTCTTGTCTGACTCTTTGGCGTCCATCAATGAACTAATCTCTAATACCTATTTGGTATTTTGTCTTCTTCATGGCCTTGGTCCCGACTACACAATGCTTGTGATAGTTAGTCTGAATTTTCCCCACTTCCCCACTTTGAAAATTTACATGCTCGGCTCCTCACCTTTGAAAATCATATTTCTACACCGTCAAAACCCACTTGAACTGCCCTTTTAGCCACTCAGTCCTATGGGCAATCTTTTGTCATTTCGCAACAATCCTGCGGATTTCATTCAGGACCTCACACCAACACAACCCATCGAAATGGGAAATCTAACCGTGGTTATCGTAATCGTGACAACAAAAATCAAGTTAACCACAATCGAAACAACTGGTAATTCTGCTGTGACTTACTCCTAACAATTTGTGCCTCCACGACTCCACCCCTCCCTTCTTCTTTAGGCCCCTCAGTTGCTTATAGCTATGCGTCGCATCGACTCCGGTTGTACCTGGCCATCTCACCAATGCCTTTGCTAGTCTTTAACTCTCCAACCAAGGCTATCAACCACAGCAAGCCTTTGATCCAGTTTGGTACCCTGATACTGGTACCACCGACCACATGACAAGTGATGTGCAGTGTGACGCCCCGAATCCCGTTATGAGATTTTCACCTCCAGGACCCGGTAAATCACGGATGCCGTGCGCAACAGCGGGTTTAAAATAATAAAATTACAACTTTTAAAACTTTTCTCAAACAAAATTTGATCTAAATGAAATCCCGTTTTATAAAATTTCAGCATGTGGAGTTCGTATATTCAAGAAATCGACCTGTAAAATTTAAAAACATTTTCTTATAAAACACTCCCACTTTCAAGCACAACATAAAATCCACTCCACATTTAAATCATTTGTACACATTCACTTGAAATATAATTTACACATCAAACCACAGTCCGGTTTATAAATGAAGTTTATGTGCAATACAATATAACCAAATCCAAATACAAACAAGCCCTTAGCTTAAGGACTAGAATATGATTCGGTTCATAAGAGGCTTCTAAAAGGATATACCACGCCCCAACCCCGAAGCCCAACCTACAAAACTGTTAAAAAGGGGGAATGAGCCAAATCCGGGCTCAGTGGGAACTATAAAGTTTTGTATAGAAAGTAATTACTTTACTTTACTAAGATAGTTTAAGAACAAAGATATGCAAAGAAATCTAGACACAAACGCATGCTGACCCCACTAGGATCCCCATCCTAGTGACCGGAAGCTATACCGGGTGCAAACCAGTCCCATTCTCACAAACTCCTAGATGTGATCCCTCTATGAGTACGCTTTGTCCTAGGAAATGGTTTTCTAGTAGTATTATACTTATTCTCTAGCTTCCTACAGCTCGTCATATGTATGACTCATGGGCCGTTCCGTAAATAATTTAGTGTATTTTCCAAATCTCGCCAAGATTGAGTTTGTAATGTTCTTCACTATGTGTATCTAGGACATCCTATTATAAAATATCGTCAATAGCTTTAAAGATCGCATATTTATACAAACGCTCAAGAACGATCTTATACTATTCATTCTTGGTGTCTTTTTATGGAAATCACAAGACTAGCATCATATACATGTATTCACTCGCATAAATATGTATATCCATTAGTCATAAACCATAATCAATCGTCATATGGGAGTAATACTATAAATTCTCAATTTCTAGCAAATTCATGTTGACTACAAAGTGGGTTCTATACAAATCTTCTAGTATTCTAGTTCAAATGTGTAATTAGTTGCGCAATTATGTAATCTAAGTGATATTCAACTATTATTAACCACCAATTAAAGGTTTATGCAACCCAACCCACATGCAAGCAATACAACCTAGGGTTTTTAAGAAGAATGTCCATTATGATAAAAATCTCTAATTCAACACATAATACTTTGAATAATAAGTTTAGTATTAGTGTTCCCACCTCTATTGATGATATTCCACAAGATTTAAGTGCTAGGTGAAGTGTTGATGCCACAATAAAAAAGCCCTAACTTCCCCCTTGAGCTCCAATGGTGGTGACATGAAGAGGAAGATGATGAATAGTAATGTTGTGTGTGTAATCTTTGAGTTGAGTTGAAAAATCAACTATGATATCTCACAAATCTCATCTCTCTCTTTCTAGAACTCCTTTAGTATGAGGAAGAAGAGTGAGGCTCGAAATGGGTGTATGGTGACTATAAACGATGAGAAAATGGGGTTAAAAGGGGTTAAAATTCGACACCCAGGGCTCCAAGATCGATCTTGGACCTCTTAAGATTGATCTTGGGAGCTCTCAGCCAAAGCTTATTTCCCACAGCATTGACAACTGTTGGTATTTTGGTTATAACTCCTTGCTCGGAACTCGGATTGGGGTGATATTTATGTCCACGAAAAGATAATTAAAGGATCTACAGCTTCCTAAGAGGAAGTCTCCCTAAATTATAGATGGATAATTCCCAGAAATCCTCTGAAGACAGCGTTCTGCCGAAGTATTACTGAATGACTAGATTTTACTAACCGGCCTACTTCAGACGCTATTTTGACCAACTAGGAGTGTGAATTGGCTTTCGGTCAAAACACGAAAGTCATAGAATGATATGAAACCTAAAAGTAGGAACAAATGGAAGCCAAATCGGATAAAAGACGAGAAAGTTATGGTGCCCCAAAGTTGGCTAAAAACAAGAAATCGCGTAAGAGTAAAACTTACGATTTAGGAGCCAATATTGATTCGAACCACCCGAATCACTAAACGATCACTCACACGAGTGTAGGTAGACTGATCTGACTAATACAGAGTGCTAGAACACTCTGAGGCTCCTCAATACAAGATTTCACCACCCAAGGTAAAATTTACGAACGAATGAAAGTAACGGCGAGGAAACAAAACAACGGGGTGTTACATGCAACCTATGCAGAATTGTACTCCTTACGCTGGTTCTGAAAATCTCTAACTTGTTTAGGCTTGTTTAGTCTATGGAACACCTAAAAGGAGATGAAAAAATCATGATTGTAATCAATGTTCTAAAATTCACTAGGCGTTCCTAGGTCGGCGAGGGGGGGCCTAGCACCTAGGGGATTAATCGGTCAAACAATTTTTTATTAAAAATATTATTTTAAATAACATAATACTAACAAAGCATAATATACCTTTCAAACTAACATTAATTTTTCAACATCCAACCAATAAAACATGCATTTCAACAAAATAAACAAGTTCAAACAATCAAATCCAAGTGAACATCCTAAAATATAGCCGGAGAGGAGAGGAGGAGATGAAGATTGGAGACTGAGAGGAGGAGGATGAGAAAAACAGAATTAGGTCGACTGAAAGAGGGCTAGCTAATAAACATGCTTTCTTTTTTTTTTTCCTTATTTTAACATGAAACCACATTGTTTTGAAGGAAAAAAAAAAGGGAAAAATCGGCGCCTAGCTCGCCTAATGGGCGCCTAGCGCCTAAGCACAAAGGATTAGCCCTAGGCCGGGTGGCGAGGTACCGATTTTTGCCTAGGCACCGCCTAGGCCCAATTTTTAGAACACTGATTGTAATAGACTCTTTAGAGAGATAAAATTTAAGAAGCCACTATTTTTGTTGATGGAGTAATGTCGGACACAACTTAAAACTTACCCACTTGATTATATTTTGTGCCTTGTGCTTGTGTTTTTTTCTAGGATTGCTTTATTCTTGTCGATTTTATACTACGGGCAAAAGTCATTGTCAGAAATTGCTGTAAAATTATAACAATCTAATATCAAGGGAAAATAGAAAGGATTGGCCTGGAGGCAGGCAGAGGCAACATTCAAAATATTTCCTTATTTTTATTTTGCCAATTTGGAATTTAAAGTATGATATCTGTTTGCATTAATGTACAGGATGATGGAATGACAGAAGGTTGCAAAGTCAGAGAGCAATCTACAGATTTAAGAAGGCGAATTTGTCCAGTGATATGATAGTTCTTTAAGCTTTTCCAATGAAAAAGGGGTAATTGTCAATGTAAATACACAAACATGAATATATTTGTTCTCTCTTTCTTTCTTGTTATGCTAAATTCACGATTTTATGCTAATCCTCTGGGTTTTTTTTCCTTACCTTTTTTGGTTGAAAAAAGTTTCCTAACTATATCAAATTAAGTCACCTTTCTAAAAACTTAACAAATCTAATGATAACTAATCAAAAGTTTTTTCATTTATTACGTTAAAATCAGAGGCAGAATAAATCTTCCCCAGAGCAAATATATAGAGCATGCAAGATGTGTATAAATGAGTTGTATTAGGTGGTGTTTTTTCGATTTATACTTCTATGGAATTAACAACTTGATAAAATAGAAGATTGAGAACTCGTCAGTCACTATTATGGTATCAGAAAGTGGGTTATTAACCCATTTGTCAAGCCCAACAGCTACGCGAATTCCACATCACCCAATATGTCAATTGGTTTTAGGTTGAATTTTCCAAACTCTTATACTTTTGATGGACGGTTGCAAAGGCGGAGAGCAATTTGCATATTTTAGAAGGTGCTATTGTCCTGTGATTTAAGTTTTCCTTAAGAAAAGTTGTAAATGTCAATGTAAATACACAAACAAGAACATTTTTATTTTCTTTCTTTTATCTGAAACTTGGCAATTGTATGCCAAATGTAATAATCAGGGAAAATGCAAGCAGAAAGCTAAATCCTACTCCCTCGATTTTTTCCTTTTTTGATTAATAAAGGTGTTACTATTTTGTTTGAATTATATTTCAAGATAGATGAAGTTTCATCAGTCTCTCCGATTTATATTCCTTGCATCATCCTTCTCATTCCCCAAATTAAAAGTCCACTTTCCTTTTCTAGAATGTGCCAAGTTAAGAGCCACATTTCTACAATCAATATACCAAATCTCATAATAACAAAATAATTTTATTCATTGATTACGTTCTAATTTGATGTGGATTACAGAGCAATGTATAGAAGAGGCAAGATATGTATAAATGCATTGAGCTGCATTTAGTGGCACTTTATAGATTTACCTTGATGGAAACTAACACGCGGATTTTTTCTTTTTCTTTTTTCATAAATTCATTATTAGATCAACTAGAATCATATATATATATATATATACACATCTCAGCAATCTCAGCAACAAAATTATCAGACAAAGTTGTTCAATGTTTTTTTTCAGCTCCTAAAAGCTAACTTAATTTTGTGGTCTTCAATTAATATTGAAGTATGTCAATAGATATAATCAATGCTTCGGGAAGATTTTGTAGGTCGGAAAATACCCTAGAGGGGGGTGAATAGGAATTTTAAAACTTAATCGTATTTTTAAAATCAATTTGAAATTATTATATCTATATTTATCAAGCAATCAACAACAAAGATAATTCCAAGCACAATGAACAAATAGCACAATATAATAGAGTAAGAGATAGAAAGATAGAACCGATCAAAGTCGAAGATTTTTTGTCCACAAGGTTCGGCTTGTTCCCCCTACTTCGCGCTCGGTTAGTTCCCCGAGAATTTCCACTATAACCGATCTCCTTCCGGGTGAAGATCAAACATCTACAAGTGTATTCTTCTCACACACTCTTACAAGTATTGAAACACCCTCAATACTCTCACAAGAAATCCCTCTTGCTATTCTATGAGATACACCTCTCACAAATATGATTTAAATAAGTTTTGGTGGCTAACACCAATGTACAGTATCTCTCTTGTGTATAACAAAATACAAATGAAGCTCACACTAAGAGATATCAAAATTGATCAAAGTATATAGCTCAAAAATGAAATATTGATCAAAATGTGTTCTTGAATCTTTGTATATTTGAATATATGAATAATAGAGTATTAGAATGATTCAAGGTGTGTTAAAACATGTCTAGGATCTCATATTTATAGCTTGCAAACTCATATGGCCGTTGGGGATGATTAAGAGAGGTTTTGGCTCCAAGGTATACATTTTCAAACTTTCCAACAGCTACTTTTGACAAAAAAATTCAAAATTGTTTTGTTCATTTCTCCCAATTAGACCGTTGGATCATGCTCAAATTTTAGTCAAAATTGCCAGGAAATGTTGTCTAACTACTGTAAAAATTTCAAAATGATCGGAGTTCGGGAAGGCCTCCATCTTACCGTTAGATCAAAACTGAGCAAAAATTGAGCGAATTTTAAATGTAAAATAAAAATATTTTTGCAATTTAACAATTTAGTTTCAAATAAAATTCTAATGATTTTTGAACCTCAAAGATATGTTTCTAAGATACCTATTTTTATTATAGCTTAAAATATGATCATTTAAAATTAATATGAATTTATTTTGAAACTCGGTTTTTATAAAATGATGTTTTTCAAATAAATTCAATTTCAAGCTAGTTTGAATCAATCTTTCAAAGATGCAATAATATGTTTGAGCTATAGGGATTTGATCAATAAAGTACCTTTACATAAAATCTAAGCACTCACTCCATTTAATGATAATTCGAGTCTTCGTGACGCTTGATTTTCTTGTGCGTATCTTTACTTGTTTGATGTTCTTGATCCTTTCTTGGTTTTGATTCTTTGTGAAGCACATGGAGATCATTTGAGTTCATTTCTTGTGAGTGAAAGCATTTTTGGAGCTTTGTGTGAGAGTTTGACTATATCGGTTTGACGTCACACTTGGTTGGAAAAGATATCGGCTAATGGCTATCATCATTTGGAACAACCGAGTTAAATAACACTATATTAACTTATTGTAATGATCAAAATAAGATTAATTGACTTTAAGGTCAACAATCTCCCCCTTTTTGATGATGACAATAGAGTTAATGTGTGTTTATAAAAAGATAATAATTTTAAGCATATGAATAATATGCTCCCCTTAAATAGGTGCATAGATAAAAATATACAAGCAATTATTAAAATGAAAAATACTTGCATAGATAAGATAAGTTTAAGCAACTTAATCGAAAGCATAAGTTCGAAAAGTACTTAAACAAATAGACAAACTAGTAATTCTTGATCAAGCATAGCATAATAAAATAAACGATAAAATAAACGAGTGTGTACCATTATCACTCATGACACACACACATGACACACACACATAACACACATACTTCTCCCCCTTTTTCTTTATTAAAAAGGAGGGAATCATTAATTATCAATATAAAGTTGCAAAAATACTTGTTAATACTCATAATAATGTGTACATTAATGCAAGCAAATTTTATATAATATAAAAATAAAAGAGAATTAAGCATAATTAAATAATGTATGCTCAAAATTAAGCATTATCAATCCCTTTTATGAACTTTTCTACAGAATTTAGCAAATACATGAGGTGCTTCATTTTTATGAGCAAGAAAGAATACCCAAGTAAATTTAGAAAAATCATCAACAATCACAAAAGTATACAATTTACCACCTAAACTAGCAACCGAATTAGGTCCAAATAAATCTAAATGTAACATATCAAGTGGTCTAATAGTAGTAATATCTTTCTTAGATTTAAAGAAAGACTTGTGTTGTTTACCAAGTTGACATGCATCACAAATTCTATCTTTAATGAGTTTAGTTTTAGGCAATCCTTTAACTAATTCCATTTTAGATAATCTGTGAACTAAATCCATATTAGCATGACCTAATCTTCTATGCCATAACTAAGAAACATCATTCAATACAGATAAACATTTAACATCTTATTGAGACAAATCATCAAGTTCAAGAGTATATACGTTATTAAATCTATAAGCAACAAACAAGATATAATTATCACTAATATTTTTAATAATGCAACATTCAGATTTAAAAATAATTTCATAACCTTTATCACACAATTGACTAATACTAAGCAAATTATGTTTTAAACTATCAACTAGTAAAATATTATCAATATAAGAACATTTCTTACAAACTTTACCTATACCAATAATTTTACCTTTGGTGAACTTGGCTAGACTATTAGTTAAGTCATCCACTTGATCTTTCAATTTGACATTTTCTAATACAAGTGAGTTTGGAGTTTCTTTCTCTTTTCCTTTCTTCAAAGTTTTGTTTTCATTTTTCAAAAATACATTTTCTTTCTCAAAGTTTTCACACTTGCTAGAAATAATCAAATTTTTCTTTTTGAGGCTTGCATACATTTTAGACAAATTTTTAAATTTTTTATGCAATTCCTCAAACATATCATATAATTCTTCATAGTCATTCTCATCATGTATATCATTATTAATAGAGGCATTATCATCACTAGATGAGTCATAAGAAGAGTGTACCTCATCGTCTCTTGCCATAAGGCAAAGGTTAGCCGTTTTCTCGTCGCTAGAGTTGGCATCGGACTCGCCTTCTTCGGAATCACTCCAAGTGCCTTTGAGGGCGTGTTTTACTTGTTTGAAGGCTTTGTCTCTTTTATCTCTTCTTTCTTTTCTTCTAACCGGGCAATTTGTTTTGAAATGCCCTGGTTCATGGCAATGGAAACACTTCTTTTCTTCTTTGTTTTCAACTCTTGGTTGAATAGATCGATCATTGTTCCTTCTTGATGAAAAATCAAAGTTGTTTCCTTTTCCTTGAAACTTCTTCTTCTTAGCTAGAAATTTTATGAATTTTCTAGAAAGAAGAGCCATATCCTCATCTCATACCATCAACTCCTCATCATCTTCTAGTTGAGTTGCTTTGAGAGCTATTGACTTTTTGGCTTTTGAATCACTTTCTTTTTCTCTCGCCAATTCCTTCTCATGGGTTTTAAGTGAACCCAAGAGTTCATCCATGCTTAGCGTCTTGAGATTCTTGGCTTCTTGAATAGCCGTCACTTTGGGTCTCCACTTCTTGGGAAGAGTTCTAAGAATTTTTCGAATCTTGTCTTCATTTGAATATTCCTTTCCAAGAAGATCTAAAGCATTAGTAATAATAGAGAACCTACTATACATAGAGGCAAGTAAGTCATTAGGCTCCATTTTGAAAAGTTCATAATCATGAACAAGCATATTAATATTATCATCCTTAACTTGTGAGGTTCCTTCATAGGTAACTTCTAATTTGTCCCAAATTTGTTTGGCGGTTTTACAACTAGAAATTTTGTTATATTCATCTATAGTTAACGCGCAATGTAGGGCATTCAAGGCTTTAGCATTAAATTGAATTTTCTTAATATCCTGCTCATCATATTCGAAAATAGATTTAGGAGTGACTTTACCCTTTTCGTCGGTTTTGGTAATCTCATAGGGTCCAATGAGTGTAACCTTCCATTGTTCAAAATCACTAGCTTGAAAAAAAGTACACATACGACTTTTCCAATAACTATAATTTTTGCCATCAAATAGAGGTGGTCTAGTGGTGGAAGAACCTTCATTGATTCCGGTTCCTTGATAAATAGACATGATCGTAAACTCTAAGATTGTTAAATCAAAACAAGAGTACAACCTCTGATACCAATTGTAGGTCGAAAAATACCCTAGAGGGGGGTGAATAGGGTTTTAAAACTTAATCGTATTTTTAAAATCAATTTGAAATTATTATGTCTATATTTATCAAGCAATCAACAACAAAGATAATTCCAAGCACAATGAACAAATAGCACAATATAATAGAGTAAGAGATAGAAAGATAGAACCGATCAAAGTCGAAGATTTTTTGTCCACACGGTTCGGCTTGTTCCCCCTACTCCGCGCTCGGTTAGTTCCCCGAGAATTTCCACTATAACCGATCTCCTTCCAGGTAAAGATCAAACCTCTACAAGTGTATTCTTCTCACACACTCTTACAAGTATTGAAACACCCTCAATACTCTCACAAGAAATCCCTCTTGCTATTCTATGAGATACACCTCTCACAAATATGATTTGAATAAGTTTTGGTGGCTAACACCAATGTACAGTATCTCTCTTGTGTATAACAAAATACAAATGAAGCTCACACTAAGAGATATCAAAATTGATCAAAGTATATAGCTCAAAAATGAAAGATTGATCAAAATGTGTTCTTGAATCTTTGTATATTTGAATATATGAATAATAGAGTATTATAATGATTCAAGGTGTGTTAAAACATGTCTAGGACCTCATATTTATAGCTTGCAAACTCATATGGCCGTTGAGGATGATTAAGAGAGGTTTTGGCTCCAAGGTATACATTTTCAAACTTTCCAACAGCTAGTTTTAACAAAAAAATTCAAAATTGTTTTGTTAATTTCTCCCAATTAGACCGTTGGATCATGCTCAAATTTTAGTCAAAATTGCCAGGAAATGTTGTCTAACTACTGTAAAAATTTCAAAATGATCGGAGTTCGGGAAGGCCTCCATCTTACCGTTAGATCAAAACTGAGCAAAAATTGAGCGAATTTTAAATGTAAAATAAAAATATTTTTGCAATTTAACAATTTAGTTTCAAATAAAATTCTAATGATTTTTGAACCTCAAAGATATGTTTCTAAGATACCTATTTTTATTATAGCTTAAAATATGATCATTTAAAATTAATATGAATTTATTTTGAAACTCGGTTTTTATAAAATGATGTTTTTCAAATAAATTCAATTTCAAGCTAGTTTGAATCAATCTTTCAAAGATGCAAGAATATGTTTGAGCTATAGGGATTTGATCAATAAAGTACCTTTACATAAAATCTAAGCACTCACTCCATTTAATGATAATTCGAGTTTTCGTGATGCTTGATTTTCTTGTGCGTATCTTTACTTGTTTGATGTTCTTGATCCTTTCTTGGTTTTGATTCTTTATGAAGCACATGGAGATCATTTGAGTTCATTTCTTGTGAGTGAAAGCATTTGTGGAGCTTTGTGTGAGAGTTTGACTATATCGGTTTGACGTCACACTTGGTTGAAAAAGATATCGGCTAATGGCTATCATCATTTGGAACAACCGAGTTAAATAACACTATATTAACTTATTGTAATTATCAAAATAAGATTAATTGACTTTAAGGTCAACAAATTCGATGGCCTTCCTCTATGTGTGTTTTTCTACAAGGTCGGAAATGAAACCCACAACATCCCAAGTGGGAGTTACGGGCCAATGCCATTTGAGCTAAAGCTCTTGGACAAAAGATTAATTTATGTTGCCTGGACAACGGGGTTGTGTTGTTTTCTATTACATTCAACTGTTCATTGACTTCTTAAGGAAGATAATCTAATCTTAATATGATTAAAAGCATAGTGTTGTATTACGAAGCATATCGCTAATCAAAAACCCATGAGTTGCGACTGAATCGTAAGTTCGGTGTAAATGTGCAAAAAAAGAAAATAGCGAGTACATACTCCCTTTGTCTTAGACTAATAGTCCCATTAATTTACCTTTCTAGATAATCAAAAGTCCAATTTCGTACTTGGGACATAATCAATGTACCAAATCTCACAATGGAAAACAACTTGTATTTTTGACAATCGATTAGGTTGAATTATGTGGTTTCTTAAAAGTACAGAAGTGAGGACTATTAATTTGACATAGAGGGAGTAGTAAATGAGGCATAGAGAAAAAGACTAGATCAAGTTTTTGCCTATCTATACCTTCCACTTAGCAGCCATCAAGTCAGACCATCATCTGTTATTATAGCCGAAAATTCCATCTGAGCAGGATGATAGTGCCAAAGTTAATCTATGAAAGCAAGTGATTCTTGTTTTCAATTCCTAGTCTGCAAACAATAAAAAGTTAGACATTTGGATATACAAAAAACAAAAATGATGTTTATTCGCAAATATGTGATCATGTACTGGATCAGTTGGTGATCATATCCTGTATTTTTTAACATAGCTTATGCATTGCACATAGCGGCGGAAGACCCTCTGGCAAGTTCTTTAAATCTGTTGTTACTGTACCGGCATTGATCATTTATATACCACCAACCTGTAAAGATATGAGGGGGCTCGATGTTAAGACTAAAAACAAAGACTTTAATGATGTGGCATCACTGCATTAATCGGTGGGTGAGGTCCATCACACTTTAACAATCGATTTACTAACCAAGACAGTGACAAACGCATTACCGTAATTAGGGCCGGCTCTAGGGATTTTGGTGCCCCAAGCAAAACTTAATATTGACGAAAATTAGGGCCTATATTATTGTCTTCTCTTTCAACAAAACAATCTCAAAATCATATTGTTTAGTAATTTGAAGCCAAAAATCTCCAAAAAATAGACCCAATCAATAATCGAAATTTTTTTAAAAAAATAATAATTAAGGCAACAATAAAAAATAAACATATTTAAAGTAAAAAATAAATCGAAATAAAACGATTTTTTCACCAACTTTGCGTGCACATAATTATCTCATTCGATATCCAAATAACTCACTATTCGAACCATTAATTAGAGTGTATATCCCTCTAGAACTTTCAAGGGTCTAATTAGCCGCTGAAGTTGGAGGGTTTGCATATGGAACTGCCACTATGTTAGTCCACGTAAACCCCCTAACTTTAGCGACTAATTAGATCTTTGAGATTTGTGATTTATAATTTGGCCAAAACATGAAACTTGTTAAGGGAAATGTGTTCTAACTAATGGTTTGAACGGTGAGTCATTTGGATATCGCATTAAAGAGTTACAGGTCGACAAATTTATTAACCGGAATTGACAGCTCCTCCATTAGCTTTATTAACGGAATGTAATGGAGGTGTCAAATTTATACTAAAACTCTAAATTATGTATATACTAAAAGGAGAATTTTGCCTTCCTTAAGTATTCAGTCATTCCTCATTGACTTTTCAAATTTATTGAAAATACAATATGTCAACCAAATCAGTGGACATAAATAGGATAACAAAAAAGTTGAACTCTTAAATTGGGATAACACCGTAGTATTATTGTTGTTGCTTTTGTTTTTATTATTTTTATTGTTGTTTCTAAAAGACTTTTTATCTGATTTAATGTCTCAGTGTATTTGATTATCTACCATTCTTATCAAATTCAATTGGATTTGTAGGTAGTTTAAATCAACAATCAATTTAAATTCTTGGATCTTTACTTTAATTTCATTCTAATTTTCAAAGTGTTCCTCAACTTTTATTTCTTACAATTAGATACCTTTAATTATAATTAATTTTTTTTGGGTGCCCTCTCCCACTTTGGGCCCCTAGGCATTTGCCTAGGTTGCCTCCCCCCTTGGCCGGCCCTGACCATAATCCCATTTTGAGTCTCAATCTTGAGTCCATCCAGAATTGTATATTTAATATGGCATAGAACAAAATAGGCATAGAGAACAAGAACCTTAACGCCTCTGTATGCAACTCAATTAGTACTATTAGTACCAGTAATTTATAACAGCACACCGGAATTAGAGACTTATTTAATAAAGTTGAAAAGTAAAGGAAATACCATAATTAGACTGTCTCGTACTCGTAGAACTCTTTTAAGTGGTAACTAGAAGTGGAAGCTACAAGACAAAATGAATGCTAACGGATTAGCAAGCATGACAGATATACCATGAATTGAAGTAAGTATCAATGCTATGCATAAATAGTTTACGAATTAATCTCACATAGTAGTATAATATACGCATTAGAGAGAGTTTTACACCTATTCCTAGTATATAATTAGTCTTTCAACCTTGTGTGAAATTGTTATCGATCAGCCAAGAATTAACCTCATGCTTTAATAGTCTGCTAGTGTGCCACTCCCACCTAAATGTGGACTGCAAACCAAGGTATATTGACGTTAACAAACATATAGGGAACCGAATGCAAGGAATGTGACTTAGGTGGTGTTTGTTTTTTCCTCTTAATACTGAATGAAAATATATTCATCATTATTAGGTAATATTGTGCGTTTATTTTTTCACTCTTCCTGCTTAATTTGATTAAAATTCAACATGCAGGGCCCCTGCAAAACGTTAATTTTAATGAAAATTTATTTCAAATGCAAGTCTTTGGGGGGCTTCAGGGAGACGAAGATGAAGATTCTGACTATTACTTGTCAAGAGCTAGTGGATCCATAATGAATGCAAGCAAGTTTTCAGAGAGGGCGACAAAGATATATATTCAAAGGAGTATTTCTCAAGAGCTAGTGGATCCAAAGTGATAACCAGTCTCCGTATAAGCCTTGAAGGTGACAAAGAACCAAATTCGAACAAATTGGGGCTGTTTCAAATTTGTATGAGGAACAATCGATTTGGTAGAGTTACCCTTGTTTGTGCAAGCCCATTTCCAAGTAACTTAGTTTCAATTTTTAAAAGTAGAATTAGTTGGTGGAGAAAATTTCTACAATTGTAAAATATTAGGGGAACCTATAGGAATAGTTTAATTCAAAATCTGAAGATATTTAATGATGTGTCAATATTAACCAATCACATAAAAATATTATATGACCCTCTTTAAAAGAAAGTCAACAAATTTGAACTCGCACATTCTTACGATAACTTATTTTATCGGAGGCTTGCTCAGATTTTAGGGGCCCCTGGTTAACTCTTTAAATTGGACAATAATATATTTCTGAAAACTAAACTATATGTATATTGAAGAAGCAATTTGAGGAAGAAAATGATCGCAAAGGGTAACGAAAATTAACAGAAAAGATACAAGAGTGGAGATTAGCACTTACAAAAGTTGCTGATTTGATTGGGTTGGACTTGTGAAACCATGTTGATGGGTATGTAAGTTCCTCATTGTTCTTCTCATATATGTTTGCAATATTTGTTTTTGTCCTTTTCTTAAGATCCAAATTGCAACAATAGGCAAAATTTTCATTTAGTCGCTACTATAGCATTCCACATGTTATGTTATTATATTATCTCATATTTTCATAACCATTATTAGGGTCCATTTTTTTTTATCCAATTTTAATTAAGTCTGGAATCAAATACGAAGTTTGATATTTGAATATATATATATTCAAATATCAAACTTCGTATTTGATTCCAGTTGCTTCTATTTTTAATGAAGTCTGCAAAAGCAATTTAGCCTTAGCAACATATTTTTTTACTGTTGATCCTTAATTTTATGGATATATGACTTCTAATTGCAGATTTGGATATTTGTGATCATGCAATTAGTATAGCTACCCAAACCCCTTAATTCCTACTCTGTTCATCCTAAATTAAGTGGGCATATTACCAAACAACTTCAACTTTTAGGTGAAATGGTTTCTAACTTCGGAGCTTTGGGTGAGAAATTATTTGTTACCTGCGGGCTGCAGCATCGTACAGTATATCTTCCTCGTTGCGAATGTCTATATCTTGAACGTGAATTTTGATGAATAACATCATCGATTTGCTTCAATTTGTCCTTGGAAAGAATACTACTTGCATCCTCTGCTGCACGAAAGTACATGACATTGTGTAATTGTGATCGATTTGATATACGGAACAGAACACAAAATATGAAAGAAAATCGGACTAATATCAATTAATAATAGTTTGATTTTTCTAAATACATATGTGTGTGTTTGTGTGAGTGGATTAGTAGATGTATAATATAATTATGGTTCCAATTCAAAGTACGATTAAATCTAAGTATTAAATCATGTCATTTACATCAATTTGTCCATATTTTGCAATTTCTTTTCAAATTAATGGTACCACTGTCCCTTAGTATTTTCTTAACCTTTGGGCCAAACCCATATCTCTTTTTTTTAAAAAAATTCAAAATATAATAACTTTTAATACAAAATAAAAATTTTATTAAAAATTATATATTTAAAATATACTTATTAAGACCAATAAATCAAGATATATTGTCACACAAGATTATGTATACATAAATTCAAGAAAAAAATAATAAAAAATTGTATACTATAACATCTAACATTTGTTAATAGGCTTATTAGTTCTTTCAAATTTCACGCAAAAAATTATAGAAATACCATTGGATCATAATTTGTTTAGACATTAAGGTTTGTGTAAAAGTGACATAATTTTTATATAACTATTGGAGATACTTTTAAACAGAGGCCGGACCACGTTGGAGCAGGGAGGACAATTGGAGCTTGCGAACAAGCAAAGAGAGAGATGAGAAGTTTGAACGCATGATTTAAAGTTTATGATAGTTGAAAAAACTCTAAACGATCACTGATGAGTGGGTATAAAAAGATCATAATTTTTATTTTATTTTATTTTAATAGTCTACTATTGTAAAAGAAATTATAAATACATTTCCTATTTGTATTAAACTTTGTATTTTATTAAAAGGAAAAAAGAAAGAAAAAGAAATGTGTTTTTACCACAAACGTGTTTGGTTTGGACTTTTGGGGTGAACCCTTTTTTCGCTCTTTTTTAACCAAGAAACATCACTTGGGTTAGGCCTTTTGCGCTGTTTTAATGAAGGAAGAGTTATATCAAGCAATTGAACTGGAGCTCCTTCACTTGAGCTGGGCTAAAGAGCTTCAAATAAAGGGGGCTTGTACGTCATCTATCTATATATCATCATTATATATTAAGCGCGAACAAGTTTGCGGTATTTACACAAAATTATTAAATTATCAATGAACTTTAGCATGAAAACAAACTTAATTAACACATACAGTTAAAATGTAATTAAATGTTTTTAATATAATATAATTATTAATAAATATCCTACTACACACATTTATAGTGTACCCTTAGACTAACTTTTAGTTTATATGTATGGGTTTGGGCAAGAGAAAGACTTGCTTTTATTGAGTAGTAAATGTGATTTTTAATTTGTGTTTCTATCTTTTTTTTGGTTACCAAACGTTTAAAGACACGGATTAATGGGTATCAGATTCAAATTTTTTAAAACTTTGGATGACAAAATTAGTTTCAACATAATTTTTTTTCTATTTAGGTTCTATTGATAATAAGTTTGAAATGATATTAAAATTAACTGATTTTTGTGAGAAGTTAAAAACTAAGAGCATCTCCAATGACTGTTTATATTTTTTTATGTAAAATTATATGTGTAAGAGTATCTCCAACAATCATATAAAAATTTAAGTGTAAATCATATGTGTTAATCAATTTTTACACAAAACTTGAAAGTTGAAAAAAATAAACTCCAATAATACTTTTGTAAATTCTTGTGTAAATTTTGAAATAACCAATAAAAATATCAAAACATGTTAAATATTATTTTATGTAATTTTATAATTTTTTTCCTTCAGTTGTTTTATGCATAATCTTATACTCACAATGAATCTTGTTTTATACCTATTGATGAGTAGATTTCAAATATATCATTTTTATTAAAATGAATTTTTTATATTTTAAAATTTTAGTAAAAAAATGGAGAAATAAAGAGCTGATGTGGCAATGTAAAGTGTGAGTGTATTTTATACAACCAATTTACACAAAACTCATTTTTAATAATTTGTTGGAGACTAATTTTTTTACAGGTTTTGCAGAATTTACACAAAACATTAAAATATAGAAGACTATTGGAGATGTAGGGAGTTTTACATATAAATTATACACATATCCATTTTATACTCCAATGGTTCTGATGTGTAGAATTTAAATGAACCAATAAAAATCATTCAAATGGAATGTATCATATATTACATAATTTCGTAGTTACAATGGATCATATTTTGTTACTCTTGATAAGTAGATTTCAAATATATAAACTATATTAAAAACTAATTTTTAGATTTTTTATAAAAAAAATAAGGAGAGAGAAAGATGACATGAATGTGTAAATTGAGTTTCTATTTTACACAATCTTTTAAAAAAAAATTAGGTGTCAAAATTTCTTAAAAGATTGCTAGAGACCATTTTTTTTTTACGAAACCTGTAAATTTTACACAAACCAAAATTATACAAGACAGTTGAAGATGCTTTAAGTTTCATGATGTAGTTATATGTTCACTCTCTTCACTCTTTCCATGGAAAGATATTCTACGAGTGATAAAAAAAAAATCACAAAGAGTAACAAAGAATGAATATATATATATATATATAACACCAGAGCCGGCCCAGGAAAAATTTTCTCAAGTGTGCCCCTTTATACAAATTAAACAAAACAAAAAATAATAATTTATCAACTACTTAATTTTATTAAAATTATTAGAATTTACAAAAGATAAGGAAGAACACTTTGGGACCTTTTTCTATAAGTAAATCTCTCATTTTTGCATCAAGATTATCCCACACTTGTGGATCATAAATGTTCGAATCAAATCTTGTTTCGTGACATTCATTTTCTTGGCAAGGTTCATCAATATTTTCATTTTCATCAAGGAAAGGTTCATCAAAATTTTTCTTTTTTTGTCTCTTAAGATTTCCGGAAAGTTGTTTCCTAGGAAACATTTTTTAATTTTTATAATAAACACAACACAATAAAAAAACAATAAATCTAATTAACAAAGAATAATAAAACCTAGATTTTGAGCATATTTTCCTCCACTTGAAACTTTCAATTATAAAAAACAACAATCCCAACCAAGTTTTCTGTTGAATCAAATAAATAAGAAAAAGTTAACAAAGATATGTATTACAATTTATAAAATTTACACATCCAAATTCTATATATATGATGTATCTCAGTATCTTTTGTAAAAAATACCTTCAAAGAATGAAAGAAAGGTACTAGTCTAAGGCTCCGTTTGATTGGAAAGATAGAAAACGAAAATAAATTTAGTTAGTTTGTGTAAAAAGATAGAAAATAAGGTGAGAGATGCTACTTATTTTATGAGTATATATCATCTATCCTTCATTACTTTTGGTGGAAAATTTTTACTCACCACCAAGCAAAGAAAATCTCTTCATGGAAAAACTTAAAAATCAAGAGGATATTACATTTGTCACTCAACTTATTTTCCATATTTTCATCAAAACTAACTCAATTTATTTCACTTTTCTACTTTGCAATCAAACGGAGCCTAAGTGTCTAATTAACGGGTGGAATGGTGGATGATTTAATGATTTATTTTTCAACTCTATTGCCGTTAGAGAAGAGCAAAAGAGGAGCTGAGGAGAAATGGTCAAATGGAGATTGGAGAATCACCAAAAAAGAAAAGCTTTCCTTAGTCCTTAATTATTTTGTTTCATTTTGAAATTTGCTTTTTGCTTTTTCATTGCCATTTGCTTTGCCTTTTGCCTTTTCATTGCCATTTGCCCGTTACAGCAAGAAACTTTTCTTGCTTTAATTATTTTGGTTTGCCACTTTGTCAGTTAACTGCGGCAGCTTTTTTTGCTTTAATGGTTTTTTTTTTATTCATACACATATATTCATTGGCTTAAAAAAAGTGCCCCCTTCATCTGGAGGCCCCGGGCGGTTGTCCTGGTAGCCTTGGGATAGTGCCGCCTCTGTATAACATTTCTCTTGAGCACCGTTCTTAAGTTAAGTATGAGATAGATAATATATCACCGCATCACACAATTTATTGTCCATCTTCTCATAAAAATTAATTCTTTTTAGTATTATTTTCCAATTTGTTATCAAACCAAATCTTAAAGTATAAATAACCTAATATAATAATAATAATAATAATTTATTTATACTATATATATAAAAGTACGAATAATGACCTTAAGTGTTTTTTCCTTTTTTATAAGGTTAACTATGCCCTTTAATACTATTCAAAATCTTCTTCAAACTCTTCTTATAATGAAATCTCTTATGATACTTTGAAAAAAGGCAGTAATTAAGTTGATTTTAAACTCTCTTGCAAATTATAAAATTTATTCTACTCAAATTCCTAAAGGAATATGATTTTATTAATAATACTTAATTTAATTTAGTGTACTTAAAAAAACAGTTAAGTTAGTTTTAAACTGATGGTGTCAAAATCTAGAGATAGATAATTAACCAATCAGTAAGTGAATATCGGTGAATAAAAAATAAATGCGGCGCAATGATGAACACATGACTTTTTTTTAAGGTAGATTCCCCCGGTAGCGCTTATGCTATTCCAGTGGTACGTCCTCCTTTTGTGTGTGCTTGTTTTGTATTAGCTCAAAGGCGATCAATTTGGAAGATAATACAAGCTACCAACTTCTCTCTCTCTATAATTTCCTTAATTCTATTTATAAGTATAGAATTAGGATTACAAATATTTCAACAGAATAAATAATAAATTGTGTAGGAGAGATAGTGTATAAAGGTTGTTGGTATTTTTCGGAGTATGAAAATAGAGAGTATAAGACCCTTCTATTTTTTGGGGTATGAAAATAGAGAGTATATGACCCTTCTATTTGGTATTTTTTGGGGTATGAAAATAGAGAGTATATGACCCTTCTATTTTTTAACAAAATATATAGGAGAGAAAGTATATATCTTAGGTGAGGAGAATTGTATGTTTTTGTTGTGTTTTTGTTGTGTTTTTGTTGTGTGTTTTTTTGTGTGTTGAATGAATGAATGGTGGGAGGTATTTATAGGTAAATGGAGTTAGGTGAGATAATTATTTAAAGGAAATTAAATAATTATCTAAAGAAAAGTGTGGAATATAATAGAGTGGGATAATTATTTAAAGGAAATTAAATAATTATCTAAAGGAAAGTGTGGAATATAATAGAGTGGGATAATTATTGAATGGAGTGTGATATTTATTTAAAGAAAAGTGGAGAATAAAAATGGAGTGGGATAATTATTGAATGGAGTGGGATATTTATTTAAAGGAAAGTGTGGAATAAAAATGGAGAATATTATTTTTGTAGGCCAATGGTAAATTAATATTTACCCCATCATAAACTTTACTCAAATATATAATTATTATTCTACTCAAATAAAAATAAAAAAAAACCCTTATAATATATATATTTGTAATAATCTTTATGAAATACTTTATAATATTGTCGATCTCTCCTTGTTTTCTTGCGGAGAAAAGATTTGAGAGAGCAAAGGCACATCTTAATTCTGTTAAATATTTTGAGATGTAATAATCCCGAGAGATTGACCTTATGCTATATTCTATGAATTTTGATATATTAGTTATTCATTTCTAAAAAATTTTGATTTGTATTTATGAAATACTTTTAAATTGCTAATAAATAGGTTAGAGGTCATTACACAAGTTTGGTTTATATATCTATATTAGTTACATTGATGCAGCGATTAATTTTGATTTGTATTTATGAAATACTTTTAAATTGCTAATAAATAGGTTAGAGGTCATTACACAAGTTTGGTTTATATATCTATATTAGTTACATTGATGCAATGATTTTATGATTGTAATAACTACATTTTTAATTATGAATATTTGTTATAATTTGTAGGGTAGAAAAAGATAACATGATTTACATAATCTTTTTCTTTCTAAAACTGAATTCTCATTGCATGACAAAAATCCACTCTAAAGCATAAAAAGAGAGTATATTACCTATGTTATGTATGCTATATATAAAAGTACAAATAATAGTCTGCATTTTTTTTTCTTTTTTTCACAAATATATGTTAGGTTTATATTTTTAGTTAGCTTGATTCTGATGCAAAAAATACTTTTTCTGTTATAATTGTTTTAGTCAAATTGAAGATTTAAAGACACGAAAATTGATGGTGTCAAAATCTAGAAATAGATAATTAACCAATCAATAAGCGAATATCGGTGAATAAAAAATAAATGCGGCGCAATGATGAACACATGATATTTTTTTTAAGGTAGGTTCCCCCGGTAGCACTTATGCTATTCCAGTGATACGTCCTCCTTTTGTGTGTGCTTGTTTTGTATTAGCTCAAAGGCGACAAATTTGGATGATAATACAAGCTACAAACTTCTCTCTCTATATAATTTCCTTAATTCTATTTATAAGTATAGAATTAGGATTACAAATATTTCAACAGAATAAATAATAAACTGTGTAGGAGAGAGAGTGTATAAGGGTTGTTGGTATTTTTTGGAGTATGAAAATAGAGAGTATAAGACCCTTCTATTTCTGGGGGGTATGAAAAGAGAGAGTATATGACTCCTCTATTTCTTCTCGAATTGGCTTGTATTTGTATTGCCAATGGCTTTATATCTCTTGGAAGAGATAGATGGATCTTAAGAGAGAAAGAAGATATGTTTTTGTTGTGTCTTGAATGAATGAATGGTGGGAGGTATTTATAGGTAAATGGAGAATGGCAAAAATGTAAATTTGTAAAAATGAAGGGCAAAATGGTCATTTTTTGTGGAGGTAGGTGAGGTAGGTGAGATGTGGTAGGTGTGGTAGGTGAGATGTGGTAGGTGAGGTGTGGTAGGTGAGGAGGTAAAAATGAAATTTTACCGGGGGTAAAAATGGAATTTTACCGGGGGTAAAAATTGAATTTTACCGGAGGTAAAAAATGTTGAATTACCTTTGTAGGCCAATAGAAAAATTAGTATTTTACCCCATCAATTGCCCCCTATCCTTATCATTTAGCTCGGATGAGCTGATTCGTAAGGATATCCTTCAACCCGGGAGCTAGTAGTAGCTCTGAGCTCTAATGTTCGTGATGTCTTAGGCATGAATCCTTGACCATAAGTTTGTGGAGCTCGGAACATTAATGTGTAAAGCTAGCTAGACTTTGATCATTAGCCTTAGAGTTTCAGAACATCATTGTGTAAGGCTGGCTAGACGTTGATCTCGAGTCTTAGTTCAAGGACGTTAGATCTCGGATGCTAGTCATTGAGCTCAAAACATCAATGTGTAGAGCTTTTAGAGCTTCAGAACATCATTGTGTAAGGCTGGCTAGACGTTGATTTCGAGTCGTAATCCAAGGATGCTAGATCTCGGATGCCAATCGTTGAGCTCGAAACATCAATGTGTAAAACTCGTTAGACATTTGATACAAGTCGTAGAGCTTGGAACATTAATATGTAAAGCTGACCAGACTTTGATCATAAATAATTTGATTCTACTCGGGCCTTTTCCAACACATATATATTTATTTCTTTTTTCTTTTTTCTTTTTTCTTTTCTTTTTTCTTTTCTCTTTTTTTCTTTTCTTTTTTCTTTTCTTTTTCTCTTGTCGGCCCCTTTCGGCGGATCTTTCGGATCTTTCGGAGGCGCCTTCTCTCCCTTCATCTCCCTCTCACTCTTCATCTTCCTCTTACACTTCATCTTCCTCTCCCTTCTTCGTCTTCCTCTCCCTTCTTCCTCTTCATCTCCCTCTCACTCTTCATCTTCCTCTTCCTCTTACACTTCATCTTCCTCTCCCTTCTTCGTCTTCCTCCACCTTCTTCCTCTTCATCTCACTTTCCTTCTTCGTCTTCATCTCACTCTCCTTCTTCGTCTTCCTCTTTTGTAATAAGTTTTTCTTACAAAAGTAAACCAAAATAATGTCAAACACTCCATATTTTTCAGGTTGTCCATGTGTGGCTTGTGCTCATAGCCACAAGAGATGTCCTCTATCTTGTGATTATGCTAGAATTTTTCCAAATGTGATTGATCGTGAGGACTATCACACAATCTTCACTGTTTTCGGGGTGAGGAATGTTGCATCTTTTTTGCAACGTGTCCCCGAAGATCGACTTTTCGAGGCTATTAGTTCGTATCTTCTTGAAGCCACGGCGAGGATTGAGAATCCCGTTAGAGGCTGTACTGCTCTCCTTGCTTCTTTTGAACAGAAGGTGGAAGAGTTACAAACACGGGTGACTACATTAGAGGCTCGATTAGGAGGGGGGTCTTCATGTGTTAACCCGTTATGCTCATTTGCTCCTTCTGGAGGTTCTTCGAGGTTCCCTTCGTTGGCAGAAAATAACGTGCCAAATGTTATTCCGACTGCCGTGGATCTTTCAGAACCTATTCCCGGAAGTTTTTTGAGGCTCCTTATGTCGGAAGAGTGTGTACAGAATATTCTTTCAACTTCCACAAATGTTGTAGAAAATGGGGCTCCTCTGACTGAAGTGGATTTGCCGTCATTTTCGAATCGGTCCTATGATCAGGCTACCTTGGACGCCGTTTACCAGGGTGCTTCGAACAGTTTTTTATCGCAATCTTCACTAGATGATTTTGTTGCAGATTTTGCTGAAACAACGGGCCCTGACTGGACAGCTTCAGGGAATATTCGCCATGATTTTTCTGATTATTCTTCTTCTGATTTAAGTACTATTTTGAATTTTGGTGCTGATGATCTTCAAATTCTTCAGCCTTTTCTGAATGACTAGATAATGTGTATCTCTAGTGAGGGTTTTGTAAAAATATTCCGGAGATGCTCCATTTGTGATTGTTTAAAGCATGGCCCTTATATGTTGATAGCAATTTTTTTCGAAATCCTTGGTTTCTTAAAAGGAAAATTTGTTCTTTTTGCTAAGTTTTGAGTAGAGTCTTGCTCCCTTTTAACTTAGGCACATTTGTTAAGTTTTGAGTAGAGTCTTGCTCCCTTCTAACTTAGGCAAATTGCTAAATTTTGAGTAGAGTCTTGCTCCCTTCTAACTTATGCAAATTTTGACAATTTTCTCATTTATTACCAGGATTTCTTAAAATCTTGGTCTTTGACCAATGGTGCAGCAGTAGATGATCATTCTCAGCCAGGTCTCTTTGGGTTGAGGTGGTTCTGCTGTTGTCTGATAGACTTCAAAATTGCATTCGGCTTTGTAAAAGTTTGATATCCGCTGAAAATTTCTTTAATTTCTTTCTTGTGGTTTGTCGGATGAACTTGATAAAAATTACATTCAATTGTAATTTTTTTTTTTTGAAGCTCACCAATTTTTCCTACAATAAATATTATTGATCGTAAGAAAATGATACAACTTTAGATATATTAAAATAAAGAGAAAAATCATATACGAGTTATCAAAAAATAACTTATCTCTTCTTTTGGGTTTTATCCCCTTGCGTAACCGGATTTTTTGAATGATTATGCACCCATAAATATTGAGATAGCGTAGGCATGCGGGATTTTCGCATTTTTTGTTGCAGCAACTTTGTATCTCAGTTTTGGACCCCGAGATGGCAAAATTTGAAAACGGATTGAACTGGAAAGTTGTAGATCTTGAAATTTTCTTCAAAATGGACTACAGAATCACATTATTTGGAGTTTTGAGCAGAAATTTATGCACCTGATAATATTGAGTCACCATTGGCCTGCGGGATTTCGTTTCAAAAAATTTGTATCGAAGTTTTGAACCCCGAGATGGACGAATTTGAAAAAATCTTAAACTGAAAAGTTGTAGCTCTTGAAATTTTCTCCAAAATGGACTCCAGAATCACATAATTTAGAATTTTGAGTACAAAGTTATGCCCCCGAGAATATTGAGCTACTTAGACCCGCGGGATTTCGAGTTTTTTACCGAAAATTCACTTGTAATTTCTAAAGAACGAGAGCTTTAAAAAACTTATCGTTCCCACAGACGGCGCCAACTGATGGTGTCAAAATCTAGAAATAGATAATTAACCAATCAATAAGAGAATATCGGTGAATAAAAAATAAATGCGGCGCAATGATAAACACATGATATTTTTTTTAAGGTAGGTTCCCCCGGTAGCACTTATGCTATTCCAGTGATACGTCCTCCTTTTGTGTGTGCTTGTTTTGTATTAGCTCAAAGGCAACCAATTTGGATGATAATACAAGCTACCAACTTCTCTCTCTCTATAATTTCCTTAATTCTATTTATAAGTATAGAATTAGGATTACAAATATTTCAACAGAATAAATAATAAACTGTGTAGGAGAGAGAGTGTATAAGGGTTGTTGTTATTTTTTGGAGTATGAAAATAGAGAGTATAAGACCCTTCTATTTCTGGGGGGTATGAAAAGAGAGAGTATATGACTCTTCTATTTCTTCTCGAATTGGCTTGTATTTGTATTGCCAATGGCTTTATATCTCTTGAAAGAGATAGATGGATCTTAAGAGAGAAAGAAGATATGTTTTTGTTGTGTCTTGAATGAATGAATGGTGGGAGGTATTTATAGGTAAATGGAGAATGGCAAAAATATAAATTTGTAAAAATGAAGGGCAAAATTGTCATTTTTTGTGGAGGTAGGTGAGGTAGGTGAAATGTGGTAGGTGTGGTAGGTGAGATGTGATAGGTGAAGTGTGGTAGGTGAGGAGGTAAAAATGAGATTTTACCGGGGGTAAAAATGGAATTTTACCGGGGGTAAAAGTTGAATTTTACCGGAGGTAAAAAATGTTGAATTACCTTTGTAGGCCAATAGAAAAATTAGTATTTTACCCCATCAAAAATTAACTAAAGCTTTCCGAACTTACCGAATTCATCACACATAATTCAGAACCTAAGGCAAGTTGAGTATATAGTTTGATTCGAAATATAGGTAGTGTTTGAGCTTAAAATTCGAAAATAAAAAACTTTTGAGTCAAATATATTTTTAAGTATTTTTACCCAATTTTGCCGTAATTCGAAAAAGCTCAGTTGACACAAATTATAGGGGAAACTTATTTTTTTCATCTTTAACATGTTTTATAAAGTTGTTTCTGAAATTTGAGTCGAATTAGTAGTCAAACGAATTTAATACGGTGAAATAAAGTAAAAAGAAAAAATAAAATAAAAAGGTTTAATTTTGTTTAAAAAAATTTTTTTAAGAAAAGGAAAATGGAAAGTCACGTTTGATTCAAATAAAAGAAAAAGTAAAAGTTTGAAAAGTCAAAATTTCCATTCTTTGAAATCATCCCACGTGACCCCATTAATGCTCTTCCTTTGAACCATGACAAGTGGAAAGCAATTAAAAAGGCAGGCAGCTATTTTTAGGGGCGGACCGGCACACCTATCGCTAATGTATACAGTTCGGAACCAATTTAGTCATGGAATTACTTTCTAAGATTTTGGACCGGTTCATACTTTTTTGATCTACACCGGATCGGCACTAATTTTCTGAGTATGAATTTTTATTGCAAATTTTTTTTTTTTATATTTGTAACATATTTTAAAAAAGAATTTGACTTTATATTTTCTCTATAAATATAACCATTAGTTTGGATCAAAAATACATTATTCTAGAGAGTTTTTTGAAAAAAAATATCCAAACGTTAAAATTAATTTTTGAGAGTTTTGAAACATCATCTAAGTTTTGTTTACATGCTATAGAAGATCCTATTGTTCTTCAATTTTAAGAACTATGGTTCCAAACGTTCACGGTCCTACAGTAGTGTCTTCGGTTGCGATTGGAGATGGGGTGAGTGATACATGCCATAGGAGATCCTATTGTTCTTTCACTTCAAGAATTAAGGTTCCAATCGTTCACAGTCCTGCGGGAGTGTCTTCGGTTGCGATTGGAGACGGAATGAGAAAAATGGCTAACGCACGATACGAGAGATCACAGATAGGGGGTGAAAGATTGTAATCAAGTGTGTAGAAGGAGGCCAGGCAACGGGTAAGCTGGAATAGCGGGAAGCGCTACGCCAAGCCAGCTGTGGTTAGATTCTACGCTTAAAGAATTGACGAGACTGTTGCGTAAATTGTGGGAAAGCAATTTTTGTAAGTCATCGAATCTGTAATTCCATTTTGATCATAGTGAAGTATTGTCGGTAAATCCCGATGATTAATCCTATGCAAGTAGGGATACTTCGTAAATTCTTGGTGTTGTGTGAATGCTTTTTATGTGATTACTTGATATAATTGTTAGACAACACAACACAGGTTTTGATAGTAAAATTGATTAAACCTAGTGTTTTAATTCCGCTTATTAAATCTTAAATTGTTTTTGATAAAAATCCTAAAATCAACCTAAGCAAAACGATCTCATAATTTTTTCATTAATATACTCATCTTAGTTTATAGTGTTACAGTTAATCTCAATATTAGATTAAATTATTTAATTTATAAGAGTTCATGTCAGAATCAATTCTATATTAATAGAGTATTCTTAATCTTACTTGTTTAGAAACTTATCATATAACATTATTATCTATTGTTTTCCCAATTTTTATATAACATCTAAAAATATATTCAATATGAGTTTTTTTTATGAATAATAATCTTTTTAAGATTAAAGTTCAAATCTCACAATAGTATTTTCAAAACTAATATTCAATGTGAGTTCCTTTATTGATAATAATTAGATTATATATTGAATTATGAACCTTACAAAAATTAAGTAAAATTAGTTATAGTGTTTATGTGGTTACAAATATTGGATTGATTTTGAAACTTTACATGCTTGATAAACATAGTAAATCTGACGATGGAATTGATAAATTATGAATTTGAGAAAAAGTTATGGATGTGTGTAAATCTTCTTAATCTTATACCGGTCTAACTTGAACCTTCTCCATTCTATAAATTAGTTTTAGCATAATCTAACCATTGACAAAATCAAATATTCATAATTAATGACCTAATTATAAGTAGGAAATTTCAATAAATTAAATCAATAATCTTTTTAAAAGTGAGCCACTGCTTGAATGTACCTATAAATTTTATTGCAACATGATTTCTTAAATAGTTCTTTAATTGTATATAATTAATTTTAAAATCATAATGCTAAGATCAAATATAAAAATTTAATTAAGATTTATGTATGAGTAGTATCGCTGATTTTTTAAAAATGTTTTGAGGCTTTGTATTAGCTATATATTTCATTTTTTATTCTTTTGTTATTTATAATTTCTTTATATGTATACCAGCATCTGGATTTATGTCTGTGTTATATATCATCTATATTTAATATGTTTATGTTGCAAATAATTTTCACTACAATACTTTATACCATGGTGTTATTATAACATTAATATTTTAATACTAAATTTCTTCTAATATAATAAATTAATATATGTTACATACTTTTATTATGTTATCATATATATATATATATAGAGCATTTCTGGTAAGGTCCAGTCCTTACGGACTTGTGTTGGAATTAATCACTAAATCACTTAAGTCATCATGTCAAATTATCAAGAACTAAATTAAAACAATGAAACCGCGTACCTGGATCCATGATAAACAAATGCGGAATAGGAGGATCGATCACAATAACATCACGGATCGAGCGGGTACGTGGTCTTCCTCAACCAAATCGCCTTATTGTCTTCATGGGAATTTTTGGTTCTCTTCCAGATGGGGAGAAGGGAGCCGTATTTTGATTTGGTGTATTGGGGACCATAACCCTAATATTCTCTTTATATATAAACTAATTAGAGTTCCCATTAAACCCTAATAAGCCCATATAAGGTATCTACACATTTGACCCACATTTATTTGAGTAGTCTTATGGGCTTAACTAAATATTAATTAGACCACTAAAAATTAGCCCATTAATTAAATAGCAAATATAATTGAAATATTATAATATGTTGCCCACATAAATTAGAAAATATAAATTTTCTAACAATCTCCCACTTGGGCTACATATTACTCCGAAAACAATTATATCACTGAATTCCTTAAGCGCGCATCCGTATGCTATTTATCCTTAGACTTCTCCTTAAAACAATCTGGTCTATCTCATGTACGAGTAATGAAATTACCGCAGCTTTTATCACAGTAAGGTCGTGACTAAACCACGATTATCACCATACTAATACACTTAATAACATAGATCAAATGTGGATGAGTAGCATGAAAATTACATGCAATGTGATCTTAGACATGCCTATTTCCAACTGGCCCAACTTTAATGAGATCAGCATTAACCCTCCAAACTTTATGTTAAACCACAATGGAAGGAAATAAAACAAATATTCAGAGTTAAGACGAAAATAAACCATCTTCTTTATTCTGCAGAAAATATGCATCTAAATAAAAGAGCATCCAGGATACAAACTCCCACTAAACCAGCACTTTATTAGATAACACAAAACCCAAATGAGCAATATACTCATGAAATACCTTATGTGTTAAGCCTTTAGTGAACGGATCCGTAATCATGGAGTTTGTACTTATATGCTCTATAGATACGACAACTCTGAACTCATTTTTTAACAACAAAAAAACTTTAATATCTATGTGCTTTAGATTTTCGAAAAATTTCTATTGTTGTCGAATATAGCAAAATCAATTATTGTCACAAAATATCTTTAATAGTCTTTCGACACTATCTACAATTCACAACCTAGTGACAAAATTGTGCAGCTATATCCCATCCAAAAATCGAAATCAGAATACCATATGATCTCCAACTAATCTGATTTTCGATACGTAAGTATATAATCTTTTTTGTTCTCTTTAAATACCGTATAACCCTTTAATTGGCTGTTTTCCGAATATATATCATAGGGTTACTTAAATATCTACCAAATATCTTTACTATGAACGCTAAACCCAAATGCGTACATACTTTATGATACATCAGACTCCCTACAACTGATGCATAAGGAATCTTTTGCATCTCTTTCTTTTCAACTTTATGTTGGGGCACTTGTTGTGACATAAATTGTCTCTTTTAACAATGGGAGTATCTCCTGAATGACAATCTTTCATGCCAAATCTAATAAGAATTTCTTTCGATATATCTCTTTCGTGAAAACCCTAAGATACCCGACAATAATGTCGATGTATCTGTATTCCTAATACAAAAGAGATATTATCAACATAAAATACCAAGACTACTCCCACTGAACTTATGATATACATAATCATCAACCGGATTTACCTCAAAACCTTATGAGATAATAACTTGATGAAATATGTAATACCATTGACGGAAAACTTTCTTAAGGCCATAGATGAATTTCTTTAATTTAACTTCTTCTTGAGATTGTTGAGTTTGCTATATAGGAAGTTTTTCAACATTGTCTTGATGATCCTTATTTGCATTTGAAATAATATAAAAAATTTGATCATAATCATTGTCAATAGCAGTACTTGGAATTTGAATAAATTCATTTTCAAATACAATGTTTCTAACTTTATCTTCCCCCTCAAACTCAATAATCTAAAGAAATTTGGCATTTTCTGTCTTAATAAAGGATTTATTCAAGGGATCATAAAATTTATAATCTCTCGATCTTTCAGTGTATCTAACAAAGTAGCAGCTTATTATATAAAGTCCAATTTCTTTTCTTTATGGCCTTACCACAGCTGGACAACCTATTTTAGCAACTACTTTGATATAACACTGCTTAAAAAATATGCTGTAGTCTTAAGTGTTTCTTCCTAGAGTCATCATGGTAGAGAAGAATGATTAATCACGCTCCTTACCATATCCTTAAGCTTCTGTTTTATCTCTCAGCAACACTGTTCATACTAGGTTTGCCTAGCATGGTGTACTGTGAGACGATTCTGCATTTCTCTAGGAATTTCACAAATGTCCAGAACGTTGTTTACCTTATCCATTATATCTACCGTAGTATTTACCACCACGATCAGATTTTACGGCCTTAACTTTCTTGCCTAGTTGATTTTTAACTCCAACTATGAAAGTCATAACAACGTTTAAGGATTGTAACTTCTCATCAATTAAATATAGGTACCCTTAATAATTGTCATGAACATAATAAAATACTGTTAACCATTCCAAAAGGCCGTATAGAACAATTCACAGATATCGTCATGAATTAGTTCTAAGACAATTGAATTCCTTATGGCACCTAGTTTCCTTATGTTTGTCCATTCCCCCTTTACACATTAAATACAGATTTTAAAATCTATTAAATCAAGGGGTTTTAAGAATTTCACAAGTCTCTTAATTCTCTATTTAGAGATTTATCCCAAATGCTTGTGCCATAACATGGAAGAATTCTTATCAGTTAATTTATGCTTTGTATCACCTGAATCAATTTACAAGGTCTCATTATATGAGGTGGTTGTATCTATATATAAGCTATCAATTAAAGAAATAGTAGCAAAATATTTGAATTTTGAAAAAGACTTAACTTTATTATTTTCAAATGAACAATAATAACCGTATTTGTCCAAATAAAAATAAAAATTATGTCTAAATGACAATACCATATAAGTCTCTCCCAAATTCAAAAGTAATTAGTCTTTAATGATAACTTAAAATTCCTTAAAACCTCAACTGTAACTGTTTCGCCACTGCCCTGATAGATGCATATTTCAAGATCAATTAGCTTTTGGCTCCACATATAACCTCTAAACACACTTAGGTGAGTAGTGTCACCAAAATTTACTCACAAAGTAATCACATGTACATAAGTTAAACTAACTACCGAACAAAACATAATGAGAAGTATATCCTACTTTACACGCCAAATGACGTATTTGAAACATTACTACGTATATCCTTCTTGCAAAATTAACTGACAAATTCTTTATCATGTTTCTTTTGCAATTACTATAGTATTGTTCTAACTGCAGCTTCTTAATTTTTATCCTTTATCCTTTCCTTTAGAGGTGTTTGCTAGATGAGTAACCACTGTCTTTTATCGCTAAATCTTTTATTCTCCTTGCACACTGTAAAATATGAACTCATTAAGAGATCATTAACTTATCCTTATGAGTATTGTAACTCATTATAAATTAACTGTATTATGCGGGAAGAGAAATAAAGAACTTGATACACGAGCAAGTCATTAGACAGCCCTAACTTTAGTGCATTTAATTTAAAAGCGATATCAGACATTTTCATAATGTACTTCCCTTATGTTCCTTTTCCTTATACCTTATTGAAACAAGACTAATCAGAAGGTTACTTGTTTCAGCCCTTTTGTTTTGGCAAAATATTTTTATAATTTCTTTAAGGAACTAAGTATCATTTTTGTCATAAAGCCCCAAAAATTCTTGGAATAGAAGCGTTCTATTTCCAATTCTTAAAATTTGTGCCGTTAAGCAACGATACCGAATTTATGTTGGCAGATATATAAAGCATAACTTAAAATTAAATAGAGAACAAATTATAAAAATTACAAACTTACAATTAATATAAATGTCACAACATATTAACAAACAATATATATGAATGACACAATTATCCAAATTATCAATAGTGGGTCCCCATCACAAGATACCTAGCACAACGTTGATATTTTGTCTTTGGACAGAAACATCAACTTGTAATTGGTCATCTCAACGCAGTAATCAAATATAAATAACAAATACTGTCAAATAATATGACTTCCTTTGGGCCGACGTATTATTCACATGAAAAACTTGATTGTTATATTATATTTATTACCACAAGTGTACACGTTATTCGGCCAAACAATAACCTTCCTTTGGGCCGATTATTATTCGCATAAATAACAATTACACACATCTTAATATTTTAAAACAAATAATTTTTTGCGATAGAGGTTACTTTGGCAACTTATCATTTCAATTCATCTATTTTAAAATATCAGACAATTTGTGCTTCGCATCCTTATAATCTAAAAAAAAATAGATTTTCCGTATTAATGAGATTTGCAAAACATAAACCTTATCTTTCCCACATTGACGTGTACTACAATTTTGGATTACTGACAGTCTAGCTCTTTCGTGCCCAAACAAGACTGTAATAGGTACTCTCAATATAAGAATCAAGTGTTGATAATAATTTCTGTCAAACAAAAAGCCTTTCTTTGGACTGACTTATTGCTCACATGAATACCTGACAATTATCACACATTTATTCTCGCACGTGTGTTTATTATTCTGCCAAATAATAACCTTCCTTTGGGCCGATTATTAAATGCATAAATAATAACCACACAAATATCGAGAAAAAATAATGTCTATTATTTGGCCAAATAATAATTTTCCTTTAATTGTTATAACTGAAACTCCAATATTATTATATAATAATAATAATTTTTTAAATCTCTTAATAAGTTAACATGAAGTTGCTCTGATACCACTTGTTGGAATTAATCACTAAATCACTTAAGTCATCATGTCAAATTATCAAGAACTAAATTAAAACAATGAAACCGCGTACCTGGATCCATGATAAACAAATGCGGAATAGGAGGATCGATCACAATAACATCACGGATCGAGCGGGTACGTGGTCTTCCTCAACCAAATCGCCTTATTGTCTTCATGGGAATTTTTGGTTCTCTTCCAGATGGGGAGAAGGGAGCCGTATTTTGATTTGGTGTATTGGGGACCATAACCCTAATATTCTCTTTATATATAAACTAATTAGAGTTCCCATTAAACCCTAATAAGCCCATATAAGGTATCTACACATTTGGCCCACATTTATTTGAGTAGTCTTATGGGCTTAACTAAATATTAATTAGACCACTAAAAATTAGCCCATTAATTAAATAGCAAATATAATTGAAATATTATAATATGTTGCCCACATAAATTAGAAAATATAAATTTTCTAACAACTTGGCCTTTTTTTGACATTTTTGTGTCGTAAAAACACTTGGGGTATGTTTTGAAAGAGATATGTCCTAGGACTATTCATAGATTATGATTTGTACTTGGATATCTTATGCTTATTGTTATTAATAAAGTTTATTTATTTTACTTTATAATCTCTTGTAAATAATATTTATTAATACTAGCTCATCAAGTACGTGACTAGATTGTGGGATGCTAGTAATGTAATAATAATATTGTTTAGATGCCCCTAATCATGTATCAATAACCTAGGATCACATTGATATAATGATTAGAGTATGGGTCAGCTGATGACTATGTTCTACAAGTCATGGATATGGAGATATCAAGCTGAACATACTGATACTTGTTAGGGAACAAAGTATTGGACTGACCCGCTTTGGGGACACTGTGAGGAGTGTTACATAATGTCATCAGTGATGTTCCCCATTTGTGATATCGTATTATCCTCAGACCTGAGATCGCCATGGTTACCAACATAGGGATTAGCATGTCAGGCATTATCAAACGTTGCTCTTGACCGAGTAATTATAAAGATGATGATCGAGCATACTATGAACTATGTAGAGGTATGTGGTTGATCAAGATGGGATTTGTCACTCTCATATATTGAGAGAGATATCGTTGGGCCCCTTGATAAGTGTAATTAATATTTGCATGGCCATGCACAAATGAGATGTCATTTGTTTTGGATTAATTATACTTAGAGATCAAGAAATAAAGATTGAACTATACAAGAATGACACTTGCCTAGTCTTGTGTTCAATCTAGATATCGATTGACAAAAAGGAGTTAATGTGTGAAATATCAATTTAAGGTTGTGTCGTTTTGACCTTTATACCCTTTGGATAATAGTAATGTTTTACTAGAAACCGCTTACTGTTCGTATAATAAAACGGGTTTTAATTGTACGGCCAAAGAGTGTAAAACCTACAGGGTCGCACACCAAAACGAGTTGGATCAAAACGAATTAAAACGGGCCAAGTTGGACTTGGGCCCAGTTCGTTTGTTGCTTAGGGTTCTCACTAGGGTTCCCTTATAAAAGGGAACCTTTGTTCTTCTTGGCCGTCAACGAAATTGAGAGAGGCAAGAAAATTCGAAATAGTAGAGAGAACCCTAGAGGGCGCTAGTACACCAAGCAAGATCTCATCTCGTTCGTGTGTGCATACCGTAGAGGCGTCGTGTTTTCTACGCTAAGGACGACAACAACAGAAGGATCAGATCCATCCTGTTCGTTTCATTGACATCAAATCTCGATTAAGGTATGTCATCTGTCGATTTTATTGAACTGCATAGATCATAGGATTCAATGATTAGTGCGTAAATTAGTGTATGCGATGCATGATTACTGCCCTAATTTACTAACAGTGGTATCAGAGCGAGGTTATTGCTGTTCTTTAATTTCGATCATGATTATAATCGTTTTATAACTTGAAGATCTGTTCTCGTTTAAAAATTTCGATTAATTTCATATTCGGATTTTAGCATCATCCTAGGTTATAGTAATATCGATTAATGGGTTAATCGTTTTCTGTAGCATGTTTCTGTTTTCGTTAATCAGTTTACATATACGATATGTCCCTTTATAATCTGATTAATAGAGATCTGATATGTCAAAAACGTGATTATTGTATGACTGTTATCGACATGTTCATGATTCTGTTAAGTCGTTTTTTATTAGGGTTCATCATATGCTGTTGTGATTTTAATTCCGTAATTATCATGTTTAACGTTTTCAGAATCGTTCGTTTAGGGTTTACGCAATCTGGTAGACTTGATGAGATCACGGCTATCGGGTTCTTTCATGTTGATTTGATTAACGAGATAGGGCAGATTAATGTGATTAGTCTAGACGAATCTGTCTGATAAGATCAGACACGTTTCTGGAGGAAATAATTTGAAATCGTTCAAATTTTCCACGGTGGCAGAAGTAAGATTCTCTTGCAGGTCATACACCGAGCCCGCTGACCGGTCAGCGGGACCGCCGCCGGGGTGTCCACCCCCCGGACCCCGGTTGGGGCGCTGCCCCAAACCCCGCGGGGGCGCTGCCCCTCGACCCCGTTGGGGCGCTGCCCCAAACCCCGCGGGGGCGTTGCCCCTCGACCCCTAATTGTTCATTTAATAATTGATTAAATTTATGTTTCCTTTTATAAGTATGCAATGTGTTGTGTTATGGGATAATACTAACTTGCAGGGTTATTATTTATAGTGATATAGTATGGCCAAACTAAATACGGCCTGCGTGTCGTCTTGTTTTTATTGTAATATATAAATACGGCCTGCGTGTCGTTTTTTTTGTTTTGCAATGTAATTTCAATTACTAGTTTCAATCACTAGTCTCTTGTATTAGGATGTACAATTGTTGTATAATTACCTCGAATAGAAGATGGAGGATCCCTCATCACAAGAGAAGATAGCCAAGAACTTTGGAATGTCCAAAGCTACAAAGGATGGGAGAGCATAGTTAATTAGTAGCTTTATTTCTCTGGCCATACTATATCACATATTTTTTTGGTTGATGCATGTTTAAATATTCTGTTGTATTATTGTGAGACTGCATATTCATGTCCCTAGAACAAATGAAATTATTTGTGCCTTTCCAATACTGATAACTATTAATTTTATGATTATTTTAGAAGACGCCTGCCAAAACGGGGTTATCTTAAATCATCATAAATTAATAGTATGGAAGTCGGACATCCATAAATCAGAAAAGTGTTGGTTTGATTTCACGGGCCATCAAAACGGTTTTGGGCCTTGAGGCAAAGTGTTGAGAAGCCGAAACATAAGATGTAAAACTCAACAAACCAAGAATTACATAGGATGTAATTAACAAATGTTGCTTACCTAATTAACAAAGTTTAAGTGAAAAGCCAAAGCTTTCTTAATACCTTGTGTAATATGGATCTTGGACCTACTATGTCCTATTGGGACAATTGTGTGTAAGACATAGTAGGAATTTTTTATAAATAAGCATATTAAATGTTTGCATATGTTATTTTGCTGTAGATAGATGACGAACCATAACACAACCGCTTTTTCGTTGCGATCTGTCCTTGAGAAGGAAAAACTAAATACAACCAACTTCCTAGACTGGTTTAGGAATCTGAGAATTGTTCTCAAACAGGAGAGGAAAGATTATGTCCTCGAAAATGCTATTCCTGAAGAACCAGCAGCTAATGCTCCTCGTGCACAGAAAGATGCATATCAGAAGCATCTGAATGATGATTTAGATGTTTCATGTCTCATGCTTGCTAGCATGAATGCTGATCTGCAGAAGCAGTTTGAAAACATGAATGCATTCGACATGGTTAAGGAACTAAAGAGTTTGTTTCAGGAACAAGCTCGAGTCGAACGCTTCGAGACTACTAAGTCTTTGTTTTCTTGCAAGCTTCCTGAGGGAGGCTCAGTTAGTCCTCATGTACTCAAAATGATTGGGTACATTGATCACCTAGAAAGGTTGGGGACAACTATTAGCCAAGAGTTGGCCACTGATGTCATTCTCCAGTCGCTGCCTGAGTCATATGATGGTTTCATTATGAACTTCAATATGCACAGCTTGGAGAAGACATTAACTGAGATGCATGGGATGCTGAAAACAGCTGAGCAGAATATTGTTAAGAAAGGTAAGAATAATGTTCTGATGGTTCAAAAGGGAAAGGGTTTCAAGAAGGGTGGAAATGGCAAAGGAAAGTCCAATGCCAAAGGCAAAGGTAAAGCTCCAGTTAAGAACTGGAAGAACAAGAAGCAAGATTCTGAGCCCAAGCCTAATCCACAAGCTGAAATGATATGTTTTCACTGCAATGAAAAGGGTCATTGGAAGAGAAACTGCAAGAAATACCTTGACGACAAAAAGAAGGGACTAGCCCCTTCGTCTTCAGGTACTTACGTTATAGAAGTAAATGTTACTTCAGCTTCTTCTACTTCTTGGGTATTAGATACTGGTAGTGCATCTCACATTTGTGCAAATGTACAGGGACTCAAAAGGAGTAGGAAGCTGGCTAAAGGAGAAGTGGACCTACGCGTTGGAAATCGAGCAAAAGTTGCCGCTCTAGCTGTAGGAACATTTGAGATTCTTTTGCCTTCAGGATTAATTTTAGAATTAAATAATTGTTACTATGTGCCTGCTTTTAGCAGAAACATTATTTCTATTTCTTTGTTAGACGGAGAAGGTTTTGAATTCAATTTTAAGGACAAACGTTGTTCATTTTCTTTGAATAATATGCAATATGGTATTGGACAATTATTGGATGGTCTTTATATTCTAAATCTTGAAATACCTGTTTATAACGTAAATAACAAGAGAATCAAGTCTGATGATTCGAATCCTACTTATTTATGGCATTGTCGTTTAGGCCATATAAATGAGAAACGCATGTTGAAGCTCCATAAAGATGGTCTTCTAAATTCATTTGATTTTCAGTCTTTTGAACGATGTGAATCTTGTTTATTGGGAAAGATGACCAAGAGCCCTTTCAATGGAAACAATGATAGGGCAAGTGATCTTTTGGCCCTCATTCATACTGATGTATGTGGACCACTAAACACAACTGCCAGAGGAGGATATCAGTACTTCATCACATTTACTGATGATTTCAGTAGATATGGTTATGTTTACTTGATAAAACATAAATCGGAATCTTTTGAAAAGTTCAAAGAATTTCAAAATGAGGTACAAAATCAACTTGGCAAGACTATTAAAGCTCTTCGATCAGATCGAGGAGGAGAATACTTAAGCCAAGAATTCATTGATCATCTTAAGAGTTGTGGAATTGTTTCACAACTTACTCCACCAGGAACACCACAATGGAATGGTGTATCTGAAAGGAGAAACCGAACACTGTTAGACATAGTTCGATCAATGATGAGTCAGACATCTCTTCCAATATCATTTTGGGGATATGCTCTTGAAACCGCAGCGTTCACACTAAATAGATCTCCATCTAAGGCTGTAGAAAAGACACCTTACGAGTTATGGACTGGAAAGGTTCCAAGTCTGTCTTTTCTAAAGATTTGGGGTTGTGACGTTTTCGTCAGACGACTAATCACAACTAAATTGGAACCCAAATCTGATAAATGCTTCTTCGTAGGATATCCTAAGGAAACAAAAGGATATTATTTTTATAATCCAACCGAGAACAAAGTGTTTGTAGCTCGGAATGGAGTTTTCTTAGAAAGAGAGTTTCTTTCCAAAGAAAACAGTGGGAGCACTATACATCTAGAAGAAATTCGAGATGATAGTAATCTTAATGAAGAGCCTCAACAAAGTATGCAAATAGTTGCAGAAACTCCTGAAGAAGTTACAGTCTTACGAAGGTCAAGTAGGCCACGTCGCGAACCTGAGAGATTATCACTTTTCGTCTCAGATGAGCAAGACATAGTGTTGTTAGACAACAATGAGCCCTCGACTTTCAAAGAAGCAATGGAGAGCTCTAGTTCCGAGAAATGGCTAGAAGCCATGAAATCCGAAATGAAATCCATGGATGACAATCAAGTATGGGACTTGGTTGACATGCCAAATGGCTGTAGAGCCATAGGTTGCAAATGGGTTTTCAAAATCAAGATTGATAAAGATGGCAAGATCGATGTCTATAAAGCTCGATTGGTTGCAAAAGGATATCGACAAATCCATGGTATTGACTATGATGAATCCTTTTCGCCAGTTGCCATGTTTAAATCAATCCGGATCCTTTTAAGCATTGCCGCATATTATGACTATGAAATATGGCAAATGGATGTCAAAACTGCTTTCCTTAATGGATACCTAGAAGAGGATGTGTACATGACACAACCTGAAGGTTTTGTCGATCCAAGAAATGCTAACAAGGTATGCAAGCTTAAGAGATCCATATATGGTCTTAAGCAAGCATCTCGGAGCTGGAATCTTCGTTTCGATGAAACTATCAAAAAGTTTGATTTTAGAAAGAACGAAGAAGAACCTTGTGTATACAAGAAAACTAGTGGGAGCGCGATAGTCTTTCTGGTATTGTATGTAGATGACATACTACTCATTGGGAATGATATTCCTATGCTTGAGTCTGTCAAGACCTGGCTTGAAAAATGTTTCTCAATGAAAGATTTGGGCGAGGCAGCCTACATATTAGGGATCAAGATCTATAGAGATAGATCAAGAAAACTAATAGGACTGAGTCAAAGTAATTACCTTGACAAAGTTTTACGTAGGTTCAACATGCAAGACTCTAAAAGAGGGTTCTTGCCAATGACACATGGCACAACACTAAGCAAGACTCAGTGTCCTCAGACACAAGATGAGCGAGATCGCATGAGTAGAATCCCGTATGCTTCGGCTATAGGTTCTATCATGTACGCTATGTTGTGTACTCGTCCCGATGTAGCATGCGCATTGAGCGTGACTAGCAGATACCAGTCAGATCCAGGTGAGAGTCACTGGACCGCTGTCAAGAATATCCTCAAGTACTTAAGAAGAACTAGGGATATATTCTTGATTTATGGTGGGGAAGAAGAGTTGGTTGTAAATGGGTACACGGATTCTGGTTTTCAATCAGATAAGGATGATTTCAGATCACAATCCGGTTTTGTGTTTTGTCTCAATGGTGGAGCTGTGAGTTGGAAGAGTTCTAAGCAAGCCACAGTTGCTGATTCTACAACAGAAGCTGAATATGTTGCTGCTTCAGAAGCAGCAAAGGAAGCAGTATGGATAAAGAAGTTTATCACTGAACTTGGTGTCATTCCTAGTAGCACCAATCCAGTGGATTTGTATTGTGACAACAATGGAGCTATTGCTCAGGCTAAAGAGCCAAGGTCGCACCAAAAATCCAAACATATTCAGAGACGTTATCACCTCATTCGTGAGTTTATCAGTAATGGTGATGTGAAGATATGCAAGGTTCCCACAGACGAGAATGTACCTGATCCTTTGACTAAGCCACTTTCTCAAACTAAACATGATCGTCATTTTAGTGCATTAGGCATTCGTTTTATGAATGAATGGTCCTAGTACAAGTGGGAGACTGAAAGAGATATGTCCTAGGACTATTCATAGATTATGATTTGTACTTGGATATCTTATGCTTATTGTTATTAATAAAGTTTATTTATTTTACTTTATAATCTCTTGTAAATAATATTTATTAATACTAGCTCATCAAGTACGTGACTAGATTGTGGGATGCTAGTAATGTAATAATAATATTGTTTAGATGCCCCTAATCATGTATCAATAACCTAGGATCACATTGATATAATGATTAGAGTATGGGTCAGCTGATGACTATGTTCCACAAGTCATGGATATGGAGATATCAAGCTGAACATACTGATACTTGTTAGGGAACAAAGTATTGGACTGACCCGCTTTGGGGACACTGTGAGGAGTGTTACATAATGTCATCAGTGATGTTCCCCATTTGTGATATCGTATTATCCTCAGACCTGAGATCGCCATGGTTACCAACATAGGGATTAGCATGTCAGGCATTATCAAACGTTGCTCTTGACCGAGTAATTATAAAGATGATGACCGAGCATACTATGAACTATGTAGAGGTATGTGGTTGATCAAGATGGGATTTGTCACTCTCATATATTGAGAGAGATATCGTTGGGCCCCTTGATAAGTGTAATTAATATTTGCATGGCCATGCACAAATGAGATGTCATTTGTTTTGGATTAATTATACTTAGAGATCAAGAAATAAAGATTGAACTATACAAGAATGACACTTGCCTAGTCTTGTGTTCAATCTAGATATCGATTGACAAAAAGGAGTTAATGTGTGAAATATCAATTTAAGGTTGTGTCGTTTTGACCTTTATACCCTTTGGATAATAGTAATGTTTTACTAGAAACCGCTTACTGTTCGTATAATAAAACGGGTTTTAATTGTACGGCCAAAGAGTGTAAAACCTACAGGGTCGCACACCAAAACGAGTTGGATCAAAACGAATTAAAACGGGCCAAGTTGGACTTGGGCCCAGTTCGTTTGTTGCTTAGGGTTCTCACTAGGGTTCCCTTATAAAAGGGAACCTTTGTTCTTCTTGGCCGTCAACGAAATTGAGAGAGGCAAGAAAATTCGAAATAGCAGAGAGAACCCTAGAGGGCGCTAGTACACCAAGCAAGATCTCATCTCGTTCGTGTGTGCATACCGTAGAGGCGTCGTGTTTTCTACGCTAAGGACGACAACAACAGAAGGATCAGATCCATCCTGTTCGTTTCATTGACATCAAATCTCGATTAAGGTATGTCATCTGTCGATTTTATTGAACTGCATAGATCATAGGATTCAATGATTAGTGCGTAAATTAGTGTATGCGATGCATGATTACTGCCCTAATTTACTAACATGTTTTTACGATGCTTTTACGTCGTAAAAAGGACCACTCCTTACCAGAAATTTCCCCCATATATATATATATATAACCTACAGAAAAATTTACTTCAAAAATTAAAGTACACAATACGCGCACGCATACGTACTAATATCACTAATCCAGCAAAATTCAATCATAAATGCTTGAATATGCTTTTGTTGACGAAATTACTTTGAAGCATGGTTTCGCAAGTTGGCCCCTTTTTTCTTCAACTTTTGTCCAAGTCTTCTACTTTTATCATTTCCTTTTCCTTTTTCTTGTTTTATATGGAAGACTTCATTGACTCTTATTCGCAACCACTAATTGACATCCCCTCCTATATGAGAGTGCTTTTAACTAGCTTAGTTACTTTTGTGATGCTCCATCATTTCATTGCCTAAAGCTTCTCCAAATAATATAATGGCCATTGTAAAACCTCACGAAGCTTTGTCTTTCGGTTGTTGCGACGTATTTTTGAGTTTTAGAGGTGAAGGCATCTTTAAAAAGTTTATAGATCAGCTCTATACAATTTTAGTCCAATAAGAATTTCGCACATTTAGGTTTCGATTGGTAACAATATAGAGAAGAAAAATAAAAATAGTTGATTTTTGTAAGAAATTTAAAAATAAGTTAAGATATGTGGTAATATATCGTTTTACTTTGTGGCTTTTTCAGTAAAAAAAAATTTATTTTACACAAAAATTAATGAAGTACAGAAGATATAGAAGATATCTGCTCATAAAAATGAGTATGAGATGGAGAGTATTAAATCACATGCTTCGACTTATTTTCCAATTTCTTACGTACACAAATCAAATGTTTTTCTTATCATTTTTCATGGTGTTATCAAACGAAACTTTATGATATGTTTAGTAACATGAAAAAGTAAGATAAAAATAGTTGATTTTTGTGAGAAGTTGAGAAATAAGTTAAGACATATGGTGAGATAAGTTCTTACGTTGTGGCTTTTTCAATGGAAAATCCGGCTTGCAAAAAAGTTGTACACAAGTGATCGGTAAAGTTTGTGCTCAAGCACACACTATAAATATATTTACAAGCAGACGAAGAGGCCTCTTTATTTTCGTTTTTTCATATGTGAAGCGATCATGAGATCCGATAGTTCTTTGGAGGTCCTACCCTACACTCCCATTCAAGTACTCTCACCGCCTCAAGGCTAGAGAAAAAACTTCTTAATGTGCCTGATGTTTTCACAATAATAGCATAGTCAAGTAGCCCAAAAAGGGAATTTATTTCTTTTAAGATCCGTTTGATAACATGGAAAATAATAAAAAAAAATGTTTGATTTGCGTAAGAACCTCAGCAAAACAATTTGAACCCACATTCGATATATATATATATATATATAACCTCAATTAAATGACTCATGACCTTATAAATGAAAAGATAATCACTTTACCACTTGGGCAAATACAATTCCATGTTATTGAAGTATTTTAAAGAGTCTATATATTATCAGGTATAACATTACACTTGCATCTATATAGATCATCTCTACAAAAATTTATCAAAAAATTCAAACTGGAAGTCGGTGTAATAAGTATTTAATACATATGTTCATCTTCGACTATCAAAATTTAGATGATTATCTCACCCACTTTTAAATTAAATCTTCTGATGGAATATTTTGAAGATAATTTTCATCACTTAAATCATGTCATTAAGTTTTATAAAAAAAATTATCCGTTTAAATATCAAAATAAATCCCATTTTAAGAAATTAGAACCAAAGTGAATGGCCAAGTGCTTGTACGTAAATACCTTCTATAAAATAAATTCAATGCAATAATATTTAAGTAATGATGCTAATATATATGGAATAAATTTCGTAATTTTTTCTCCACCGCATATACCTTGCCGTCTCTTTTCCTTTTTTGTCTAATTATTGTGAAAGACTCATTGACTGTGACTATCCTCAATCTCATTCACATATTATGCAACATAATTGCTTTCAACTTACGCTTGGTTGCTTGAAAATTCATTGCAAAAAAATTAGCTTTATTTAAATATAATGGTCACAGTAAGAGCTTATGAAATTTATTCTTTCACTTGTTATGATATATTTTTAAGGTTTAGAGGCAAAAATACCCGTAAAACTAGCTTTGTTCAGTTAGAAGTATTAACTCTTTAAATTGAATTTTACGGCTCAAAAGTATTAGTACATCCGAAGAACATACAAAAATACGCAGCCGATCGATACAAGTGCTTCGCAAAAAGAAAAGTTTACTAAATGATTAACATATTACGGTTGTTTTCTGGCTAATTGGTTATCGAAAAATAACTATTATTGATCATTAATCAAGTTGCAAATTTAAAGAATATTAAAATTAAATTATAACTATTAATTTGAGACATGCCGGCAGTATAACTGTTGGCAAAATCAAGAATTACTAATGACATGGGCTATACAATGATGATAAAATTAAGATTACAATACAATTAAAAAAAATTAATGATCATGGTGAAATTCGAAAATATTATTTCACCAATCCATGCAGTAAGAGTGATCCTTTCCCTTTATGTGACACCCAAATTAAATGCTTTTTATTACATAATAACATGCTGATCCTTGACGGGTTTCCAAGTGCCACCATCTTTACTCATTTACAGTACAAAATAAAAAATGCCTTCTGATTTTTTAATACATAGAGTTATTTACATATATAAACCTCATATTATATAATCAAACCAAAGATCTCTGCCTTAATGAATGATGGTGTCAAAATCTAGAAATAGATAATTAACCAATCAATAAGCGAATATCAGTGAATAAAAAATAAATGCGGCGCAATGATGAACACATGATATTTTTTTTAAGGTAGGTTCCCCCGGTAGCGCTTATGTTATTCCAGTGATACGTCCTCCTTTTGTGTGTGCTTGTGTTGTATTAGCTCAAAGGCAATCAATTTGGATGATAATACAAGCTACCAACTTCTCTCTCTATAATTTTCTTAATTTTATTTATAAGTATAGAATTAGGATTACAAATATTTCAACAGAATAAATAATAAACTGTGTAGGAGAGAGAGTGTATAAGGGTTGTTGGTATTTTTTGGAGTATGAAAATAGAGAGTATAAAACCCTTCTATTTTTTGGGATATGAAAATAGAGAGTATAAGACCCTTCTATTTCTGGGGTGTATGAAAAGAGAGAGTATATGACTCCTCTATTTCTTCTCGAATTGGCTTGTATTTGTATTGCCAATGGCTTTATATCTCTTGGAAGAGATAGATGGATCTTAAAAGAGAAAGAAGATATGTTTTTGTTGTGTGTTGAATGAATGAATGGTGGGAGGTATTTATAGGTAAATGGAGAATGGCAAAAATGTAAATTTGGTAAAATGAAGGGCAAAATGGTAATTTTTTGTGGAGGTAGGTGAGGTAGGTGAGATATGGTAGGTGTGGTAGGTGAGATGTGGTAGGTGAGGTGTGGTATGTGAGGAGGTAAAAATGGAATTTTACCGGGGGTAAAAATGGAATTTTACCGGAGATAAAAAATGTTGAATTACCTTTGTAGGCCAATAGTAAAATTAGTATTTTACCCCATCAATTGTCCCCTATCCTTATCATTTAGCTCGGATGAGCTGATTGGTGAGGATATCCTTCAACCCGGGAGCTAGTAGTAGCTCTGAGCTCTGATGTTTGTGATGTCTTAAGCCCGAATCCTTCGTAGGTGAACAAGGTCAATAATTCAATGCCTGTGTTAGGTCTTTTGCCTTTATTGCAAATCTTTTTCAAAGTTGAGGTGTGAGAGCGGGCACTTGTCGAGGAAGATAATCTTGAAAAAAGCTTGAATAACCGATGTGTAGAGCTTTGTTAGCCCTTGACCATAAGTTTGTGGAGTTCGGAACATTAATGTGTAAAGCTAGCTAGACTTTGATCATTAGTCTTAGAGTTTTAGAACATCATTGTGTAAGGCTGGCTAGACGTTGATCTCGAGTCTTTGTTCAAGGAAGCTAGATCTCGGATGCTAGTCGTTGAGCTCGAAACATCAATGTGTATAACTCGTTAGACATTGGATTCAAGTCGTAGAGCTTGGAACATTAATATGTAAAACTCGCTATACTTTTGGTGTTGATGATCTTCTAATTCTTCAGCCTTTTTTGAGTGACTAGATAATATGCATCTCTAGTGAGGGCTTTGTATAAACGTTCCGGAGATGTTCCACTTGCGATTGTTTAAAGCATGGCCTTTTTTTTTTGGAGACAGCTTTCCAAAAACTTCTGACTTTGAAATCTGTGCTAGAGGCCTCTATTCCCTTCTCCCCGACTTGTATGGTGATAGGAATTTTTTTGAAGTCCTTGGTTTCATAAAAGAAAAATTTATTCTTTTTGGCTAAGTCTTGAGTAGAGTCATGCCCACTTCTGACTTAGGCAAATTCTGACAATTTTCTCATTTAAGTCCTTGGTTTCTTAAAAGGAAAATTTGTTCTTTTTGCTAAGTTTTGAGTAGAGTCTTGCTCCCTTCTAACTTTAGGCAAATTGCTAAGTTTTGGGTAGAGTCTTGCTCCCTTTTAACTTATGCAAATTCTGACAATTTTCTCATTTATTACCAGGGTTTCTTAAAAGGAAAATTTATTCTTTTTTGCTAAGTCTTGAGTAAAGCCATGCCCCTTTCTGACTTAGGCAAATTTTGACAATTTTCTCATTTATTACCAGGGAACGTCAAAATCTTGGTCTCTGACCAGTGGGGCAGCAGTAGATGATCATTCTCAGCCAGGTCTCTTTGGGTTGAGGTGGTTCTGTTGTTGTCTGATAGACTTCAAAATTGCATTCGGCTTTGTGAAAGTTTGATATCCACTGAAAATTTCTTTAATTTCTTTTTTGTGGCTTGTCGGACGAACTTGATGAAAATTACATTCAATTGTAATTTTTTGGAAGCTCGTCAATTTTACCTACAATAAAGAATATTGATCGTAAGAAAATAATGCAACTTTAGATGTATTAAAATAAAGAGAAAAATCATATATGAGTTATTAAAAAATAACTTATCTCTTCTTTTGGATTTTATCCCCTTGCGTAACCGGATTTTTTGAATGATTATGCACCCATAAATATTGAGATAGCGTAGGCATGCAGGATTTTCGCATTTTTTGTTGCAGCAACTTTGTATCCCTGTTTTGGACCCCGAGATGGCAAAATTTGAAAACGGATTGAACTGGAAAGTTGTAGATCTTGAAATTTTCTTCACAATGGACTCCAGAATCACATGATTTGGAGTTTTGAGCAGAAAGTTATGCACCTGATAATATTGAGTCACCATTGGACCGCGGGATTTCATTCCAGAAAATTTGTATCGAAGTTTTGAACCCCGAGATGGACGAATTTGAAAAAATCTTAAACTGAAAAGTTGTAGCTCTTGAAATTTTCTCCAAAATGGACTCCAGAATTACATAATTTGGAATTTTTAGCACAAAGTTATGCCCCCGAGAATATTGAGCTACGTAGACCCGCGGGATTTCGAGTTTTTCACTGAAAATTCACTTGTAATTTCTAAAGAACGAGAGCTTTAGAGAGCTTGTCGTTCCCACAGACGGCGCCAACTGATGGTGTCAAAATCTAAAAATAGTTAATTAACCAATCAATAAGCGAATATCGGTGAATAAAAAATAAATGCGGCGCAATGATGAACACATGATATTTTTTTTAAGGTAGGTTCCCCCGGTAGCGCTTATGCTATTCCAGTGGTACGTCCTCCTTTTGTGTGTGCTTGTGTTGTATTAGCTCAAAGGCAATCAATTTGGATGATAATATAAGCTACCAACTTCTCTCTCTATAATTTCCTTAATTCTATTTATAAGTATAGAATTAGGATTACAAATATTTCAACAGAATAAATAATAAACTGTGTAGGAGAGAGAGTGTATAAGGGTTGTTGGTATTTTTTGGAGTATGAAAATAGAGAGTATAAAACCCTTCTATTTTTTGGGATATGAAAATAGAGAGTATAAGACCCTTCTATTTCTGGGGGGTATGAAAAGAGAGAGTATATGACTCCTCTATTTCTTCTCGAATTGGCTTGTATTTGTATTGCCAATGGCTTTATATCTCTTGGAAGAGATATATGGATCTTAAGAGAGAAAGAAGATATGTTTTTGTTGTGTGTTGAATGAATGAATGGTGGGAGGTATTTATAGGTAAATGTAGAATGGCAAAAATGTAAATTTGGTAAAATGAAGGGCAAATTGGTAATTTTTTGTGGAGGTAGGTGAGGTAGGTGAGATGTGGTAAGTGAGATGTGGTAGGTGAGGTGTGGTAGGTGATGAGGTAAAAATGAGATTTTACCGGGGGTAAAAATGGAATTTTACCGTGGGTAAAAATGGAATTTTACCGGAGGTAAAAAATGTTGAATTACCTTTGTAGGCCAATAGTAAAATTAGTATTTTACCCCATCAATGAAGAAAGTGTTTATCACTTGAGTTAAAAATTAAGTAAAAAAAATTTAAGATTTTTAATAGTTGCACTACCCCAAAAAATAATATATATACATATATATATAGAGATTTTTAAACTGAGACACTAATATATTTCCATACTATAAAAAGCACAATGACTATAATTGATAATGGGTTAGGCCGCTGGAATATCAATGGTATGGACTAATTAGTATCTAGAATGCTGATAAGTGATAATGGGTTAAAATATGATGTACGTGGGCTGATTAGTACAACTAAGATGAGAAAGGTTGGACCCGTCCTATAACTTGATCAAGACCCCCAATAGTTCCTCCATTGAGTATAACATAAGTAAAAGTTATGTTTATGGGTAAGTTCGTTGTACTATTACTAGGAATTTTTTTCTTTCTTACTTTTAACATAGAAAACAAAAGAAAAACTAAAGGCATATATATTCTTTCCGGGTAGTATGCGCCCAACTATCTTAAGCAATTCGCTTCTTATTGTACAAAATCTGGCTTGCATAAAAGGTGTATAGTGGTGATACTATAAATATATTTACAAGTAGAAGAAGAAGTTTTTGGACTCAAAAAGTTTTTAGTGTTTCTATTAAATTACCAAAATATTCTCACTAAGGAAAAAAAACAAAAAACAAAAAACCTCAATTAAAGAATCCGAACTCAAGACCTTTATACGCAAAAAATCAATATAATATCAGGTATGACGTGCTATAACTGCACGGATAAATTTATCATAACAAAATAAAAATCAAATTAGAAGAGATGTAAGAGTAGTATTAATATTAATATACCTGTTTTTTTATCTCTTTATATTTGAAAAATGTTTTGTCCTCTTTTTATTCAAGATAATGCCAGCTTGATCGCACAATCTCATTATCTTTTTCTCCATAAAATAAATTCAATGAAATACTGATAAACGCATAATATTGTCATGTTTAAGCTCTTTTCCGGAGTCGCTTGACGCGTTTGTTGCTTTTGTTCTGCCTAATTATCTGCTTATCTTGAGATTAATGCCTTAGCGAGTTTTGTATCTAACATTTCCCAAGTTGGTGTATTTTTGTAGTATTCCATGTTTTTGTAGGATTAGAATACAATGGCATTGCATGAGGTGATCAAGAGCAAGCCTAGTAGCTTGCAAAAGTGCTGAGTGAAAAGTTCCAGGCCCATGATCGATCATGGGCAAAGCCAATCATGGCTTGCAAAAATTCTAGCAGAAGACTCCCATGATCGATCATGGGCAAAGCCATGATCGATCATGGCCTCGCGAGTGCACCAACTCCCTTTTGCTTTTAGCCTTATTTTGGGGAAGCTTGTTCCTAGATATTTTCCCTTGGATTGTTTATTAATTTAAGTACTCTCTTAGCTAGCTTTTAGTCTAGGGGATCAAGGGATATAGGGATTATTAGATTTAGCTAGTTTTTCACACTTGCAAGTTCTAGAGAGAAGGGGGAGCTTATTGTTTATTGTTCTTCATTTCTCCATTGTAAGTGCTTAATTTGTAAGAATGATTTCTTCTTCTATAATATTTGTTTTTGCATCTATTATGGAGTAGTCTATTACTAAGGTTATGGAGGTTGATTGCGATATGATTTTTGGTGATTAATGGCTCAATCCATGTTTAAAGTTTGATAAATATTTGTGAATCCTCTTCTTCATCATATCTTCCATTATTTCAAGCTTTCTAGGTATTTTCATATTAAGTTAAGACTTTATATGCCTTGTATATTTAGTTCTTGGATGGTAATGAACATATAACATATTTATATGGTTCTAGAAAGCTTGTAGTCTCTTTCCCCCATTCATGGAGTTTTTGTCCTTTTTGTAGAAATTACAACTAGTTCATAAAACTCCATAGATGGATTATAAATTTGTTTAACTTATCTTTGATTCATTTATTGATATATTGAGTACTTCTTACACTTTATGTGATACTTAGACTCTTTATTTTCTACCATAAGTGATAAATGATGAAATGACAAATTTATCCCATAAACTTCATTCCGTTTCATTGTTAGGATTCACTTTCTAATTTTCATTCTTTAAATCATGAGATTTCATACACTTGCTTTATGTTAAATCTTTTTATGATGAGTTTGTCATATCTATCTCGGATTAGCTTCATCGGGAATGGGTTGCCTTGCTTCACACCCGTAGCTAAGAGGTAGGAATGATAACCTCGTCTTTGGTGGAATGTCGTTTGTCTCTTTCTTGATATAGCTTCAACCCGGGAATGAGTCGTCTAGCGTCGCACCCTATGCTATTGAGAGATACACCAACATCCCCCATATCTCGAAAAACCTTGTGTTGAAATCTTTGTATGAGCTAGTGATCACCGTCTCTTAAATCGTAAGTAACCTCCACCTACCTTAGTACTTTTTTATTAATTTTCACAACTGTTTTACATTTACATTGTTTTACAACAAATCCAACTCACACAAATCTGAAAACCGTAAAATCCGTAATCCATTCCATTCCTTTTCACTTATTCCTGTGGTTCGACACTCGGACTTTTGAGACTATATTACAACTTGACATGCCTGCACTTGGACTTTATCAAAGCGCGTTATTTAAGTTGCATCAAATAATATATGAGAAATGATGATCCCAGGCACGTACCATCTCTAATTCAGTGCCCAAGAGAGTACTGAGAGAAAATTAATTAAAAATCATTACTGGAAAAAAAGAAAAGAAAAGAAAAGAAAAGGGGGAGTAACAAAAGGGACACTCCTCTTTATGACCCCAAAACGGACCAGCAAGAGGAGAAATTAAAATGACCTCAAGATGTAAATGCTGTGTGAATTGAAGGAGAGCTAGGTTGGTGCATGTGGGGGTGCAGGTTAATTAAGCTGTGCACTATTCCCCAAATACTCTCCCTCTCTCTCTCTCTCTGAAAGAAGAAGATCAAAAAGAAGAAGAAGAAGAAGATTAATCATCGATCATTGCATGTCTGCTCTACTCTGCCCTACCCTCTGCATTCTATTTAATTTAATTAAACGCTCTTTCTTCTTTAATTAAAAAGAAAAGAAAATTGTATATATTAATTTTTGAAATTTTGCTATCAATTCAAAGAGATGGACGAAAGGAAAAGGACATTGAATGAGCTAGGCATCATAAACACATTAACCTACCCATTCATAAAGACACCCCCACCAATCTTAAATACTACCCCCCCCCCCCCCCCCCCCCCCCCCCCCCCACCCCACTTCAATATATACATCTGCCTCTGCAACTACACAATCTTCTCCATTAATATATATATATACTCCTTCAAACTTATTATATAGATATATATGTATCTTTCTCTCTACATTTACTATTCTTATTATATGGTGTTTTTTTTTTCGAAAGAAATTAAATAGGAAGGTGCACTGCCTAACAAGAGTATATATGTGAGTTTCAATTCGTAGCTGTTGGGTTCACGTTTGTTTCTTTACTAAAAATCAACTCTACGTATGATCGAGGAATATGAATGTAAAAGACATGTTATCTAATTACCCCCCCCCCCCCCCCCCCCCCCACCCCCCCCAACTCTTTAAATCGTACAATAATATATTTCTAAAAATTAAATTATAAATGTATTTTGGAAATTGTATTTGAATGCAAAAGACAAATTTTGACTTTTAAATTATAAAAATTAATTTACAAAGAAGATATGGTTCAAATGGCATGGGTTCTTATCTCCAACTTGAAAAAAAACTATCAACTCAAATTTACTAATACATCTGAAATTTTAACTAAAGAATATACAAAAACACGTAATCAATATAAGTTATTCCTGAAAGGAAAAGTGAAGTTTTCTTGGGTTAGCTAGGTTGTTTAATACAATTTGAGAGGAAAAAGAAAAAGTTAGTTTTGTGAATTATTACCTCCGTCTTTGATTAAAATCTTGTTTTCGTTTAAAGGATGTTTCAAATTATTTATGTTATCCTTTCTAGGTGCAGTTAATCTACCTAATTCCACAATAGCAAATAAGTATTATTGACCATTAATCAAGTTGCAATCTTAAAAAAATTAAAATTAAACTAGAACTATAAAGGGCAGTATATAAAACATACAAAAAATTAAGTTATATATGTTTCTAGATAAGTTTGTTGTACTATTAATTACTAAGTTTTTTGTTATTTATAAAATATAAAAACTAGAGGCCTATTCTTCTTTTTGGGTGTCCGACTATCTAAAACAAATTGCTTCTTATATATTGTGCAAAATTCAATTTCCATAAAAGTTATATAGAGGTGATCGGTAAAATTCGTGCTCAATCACACACCAAAAATACCCATGGTTAGAATCACACCCCATTTATCTAAATTCAAACCCATGAACCCAAATGCTAAAAAAATATATAGAAAAAATCAATTAAAGGATTCTAACTAAAGAGCATTAAATTTTATTTTTATTGCCATTCAAAAGCCGCTAGAGCTGACCAAAACCAACTATAAGAGAGTAGTAATCTCTCTCAGAAGAGAGTTACAATCAAAAGACAATACCCCAATCGTTCTACATTAATTGACACGCAAGGCATTGGCATTTTTATTGAACAACTCAAAAGAAATCTTAATACTTGACCAAACACAATTGCATATTATTAAAATATCTTAAAACGTCTAAATATATCAGGTATAATATTTATGTGCTCCCAATTGTAATAAATTATTAATGACTTACTACAATCACTGTGAGAAATTTATTGTACATAGATACAAGTAAAAACAATTAACAAATGAAAAATCAAAATAAAAGAGATGTAACAGTAATATCAATTAATATTCATATACTTACTTTTTTGACCTCTTCATATTTGAAAAATGCTTTGCCCTCTTCATATTCAAGTAATGCCAGAGTTAAAGAGACAACTTAGTAATTAAAGTAAGGAAGACGACAGATCGATACCTTCCACAAAATAAATTCAATGAAAATAATATTTGAGAAATGAAGAGGAAAGTTCCTTAACTTTTTCCTGTCTCTCTCTTTTATTTATTTATTTTTATTTTTTGACTAATTATATATAGAAGACTCATTTACTTCGATTGTCCGAATCTCATTCACAATCGATCGGTCCTCAAATTTGTTACGTCCTCTACAACATAATTGTTGTAATTTACGTTTGAGTACTTAAAATTCACTACGGAAAATTAGTTTTATTCAAATATAATGAACAAAGTATAGCCCATAAGACATTTTCTTCCACTTGTTATGATGTATTTTAGAGCTATAGAGGTGAAGTCATCCGTAAAATTAGATAATTGGTTAACATGCTAAAATTGTTTTCAGGTTAATTGGTTATCTAATACAACTGAAGAGGAATAATAATAATAATAATAATAATAATAATAAGAAGAAGAAGAAGAAGAAGAAGAAGAAGAAGAAGAAGAAGAAGTAATTATTGAGATTTTAAAACATGTTTTTTAGATAAGTTTTTGGGAAGTGTGAAAGTAGCTTGAAAAGTGAATTTAAATTGTTTTTGGAGTTTTTTTTATCAATTCAAAAAAACTCATGAAAAAAATTCAAAAAATAATTACAATGAATCTTATTTTATCGATCTCAATGAGTAGGTTTTAAATATATATATTTTTTTATTTAATATTAATTTTTGAATTTAAAATTATAGTATTTTAAAAATTTTATAAAAAAAAAAAAACCTTCATCTTTTGATAAAAAAAATTAAAATTTGAACCGATCCAAAATTGGTGGCCCCTAAAATTCTGGAAATCCATGTGATTGTTCTACTAACGTGTGGAACTGAACAAAAAGATATCAAGATTCCAATGGTGGAAGACTTTGATGATTGACTCGAAAAAAAAAAAAAAGGGTCCTCTTTGAAAAAAGGGTGGAAGACTTTGATGATTGATGATTTATTCCCTTAAAAAATTAACACCACTTCCTCTCCTAAATCTCCTGTGTTTCCTATTTAAAATACATTTACTTAAGAGATTTTAATCTTATTACGCAACTTAAGAAATCACCGTAAACAAGTATGTAATTCATCAAGCATTTCCAATGTATTATTATAAGATTTAATTTTGGATCCAAATATAATTTTGTTTTGAAAATTAAGGTCTATATCTTCCTAATAAATACTATAGATCGATCTTATGAGGCAAAATGAAACTCAACTTATTGTCTCAAGATAATAAATACAAAATTGACTTCTCTCATTTATACTTTCATTCAATTTTGTCCGATTGGATCTAGTTCAATGCCTAAAATGATGAAGTTTATCAAAATTTTAGTAGTTGAAAATGAACATATCTATCATTTTTTTATTACACCTACTTCTAATTTGAATTTCTTGATCAAATTTTGTGGAGACGATATTTATATTGTGTAGATCATCTCCACTAAATTTTACGAAATAATTCATCTGATCAAGTTTCAAACTAAACCCCATTAGACGAAATTAGATAAAAGGAGTAATGAAGAGGAGTTGAGTCCAATAAATACCTTCTTTTTTTTAGAATTAAGAAACTAATCTCCTTATTATTATACAACATATAATGAATAAATTAGAATAAGTGACATACACGATGCGTATACAATATGATAATAAGTTCTTGACATTATATATGAATTTTTAAACATAACAATATATATAATAATACACGATGCGTGTGCAAGGGGCTGAAAGGTGGGTGTGAACTCAAAAATAAAATAAAATAATAATTATTATTATTATTATCATTATTATTATTATTATTATTATTATTATTATTATTACTGTGGTGTTCGGCTTCCATCTTTTGTTGATAAGTCGGCAAGATGGTCATTTTATTTCTTCGTTCCTTGCACGAAATTTCCAAGAATTTACTTCCACCTCCTTTATTACGTTGAGTCTTCACCCCTTGTTTTTGTTTATATTCCTTCCTCACAATCCTTCCTTCTTTCCATCCTATTCCCAATAATTAGATCATAACCAGCATAATTTGTCCAATGGGTGCTGTTGTGAGAGTCCAAGAAAAAGAAGCATCTTCTTCCATTTCTGCATATACTTATGATGTTTTCTTGAGTTTCAGAGGTGATACTCGAAAAAAATTCACCGATCACCTCTATACAGCTTTGGTGCAAGCGGGATATCACACATTTAAAGATGATAATGAGATAGAGAAAGGAGAGAGTCTTAAGCCTGAATTATACAAAGGAATCAACGGGTCGATGATTTCGATAATTGTGTTTTCCAAAGACTACGCATCTTCATCATGGTGCCTAGACGAACTTGTGATGATCCTGGAATGTAAGAAGAGGACCGCAAGACATGTAGTTTTACCTGTCTTCTATGATGTGTGTCCATCCGAAATTCGAAAGCAAAAGGGAAGTACGGGAGAAGCATTTAACAAGTATGTGGCGCAATACGAGACTCAAATTGATCATGGAAGAAAGATGGAATTAATGGAAAAAGTGAAACGGTGGAAGGAAGCACTTGAAGAAGTTGCAGATTTGGCTGGGATGGAACTGAAAAACCAAGCAGATGGGTAAGTTAATTTATTTCTCAAATTCCATCCGCTACTTTCCAACTCTTTATATACATATATAGATATATATTATTAATAAATTCTCAAACGTATAGGTATCATACTTTTATGGACAAATTTATATAGCTACATTTATGTCATATTAGTATTGCGTATCCTTATTTGTATTTCTAACTATTATAGACTCTAATAGTTAATAATTCCAATAATATAGCATTATCTAATATTTTAGGGATTATGATTACATTTCTTTGCTACATCTTAATATTATATAATATATCATACATATTGATGGGGTAAATAATAATTTACCATTGGCCTACAAAAGTAAAAAATAATTTTACCATTGGCCTACAAAAATAATATTCTCCACTTTCTTTTTTATTCCACACTTTTCTTTAAAATAAATATCCACTCCATTATACTCCACACTTTCCTTTAAATAATTATCCCACTCCATTATATTCCACACTTTCCTTTAATTATCCCACTCCATTATATTCCACACTTTCTTTTAAATAATTATTCCACTCCATTATATTCCACACTTTCTTTTAAATAATTATCTCACCTACCTCCACAAAAAATTGCCTTTTGCCCTTCATTTTTATCAAATTTACCTTTGTTGCCATTCTCCATTTACTTATAAATACCTCCTCTCATTTATTCAAAGAACAAAAAAAAAAAAAAAAAAAACATACACCAAAAACACACCAAACAACAAACACACAACAAAAACACATCAATCCTTCTCATCCAAGATCCATCTATCTCATCCAAGAGATATAAAGCCATTGGCAATATAAATACAAGCCAATTCGAGAAGAAATAGAAGGGTCTTATACCATCTCTTTTCATACCCCAAAAAAATAGAAGGGTCATATACTCTCTATTTTCATACTCCAAAAAATACCAACAACTCTTATACACTCTCTCTCCTACACAGTTTGTTATTTATTCTGTTGAAATATTTGTAATCCTAATTTTATACTTATAAATAGAATTAAGGAAATTATAGAAAGAGAAGTTGGTAGCTTGTATTATCATCCAAATTGATCGCATTTGAACTAATACAAAGCAAGCACACACAAAAGGAGGACGTACCACTGGAATAGCATAAGCACTACCGGGGGAACCTACCTTAAAAAAAAAGTCATGTGTTCATCATTGCGCCGCATTTATTTTTTATTCACCGATATTCGCTTATTAATTGGTTAATTATTTATTTCTAAATTTTGACACCATCACATATCACATGTTACATTTTATTATAATAAAACATTTGTATTATAATAAGTAAATAATATGATGATAATGTTAATACTATAAATTACTATTTTATATGCTGAAGTGTGCTGAATCATGGTTTCGCAAGTTGGCCCCTTTTTTCTTCACCTTTTATCCAGGTCTTCCACTTTTATCCTTTCCTTTTCCTGTTAGTTTTGTGATGTTCCATCATTTCATTGCCTAAAGTTTCTCCAAATAAGGTAATGGCCATTGTAAAACCCCATAAAACCTTCTTCTTCTTTTTTTGTGGTTGTTGCCACACATTTTTGAGTTTTAGAGGTGAAGGCATTAGTAATTTTTTTATAGATCCCCGTATATACAATTTTAGTCCAACAAAAATTTCGTACATTTAGAATTCGATTGATAAAGAACATATCATATATATATACCCATGGTTAGAATCACCTCCCATCTATCTAAATTCTAGCCCATGACCCCATATGCTAAAACATATATAGAAAATTCAATTAAAAGATTCAAATTAAAGAGCATTAATTTTTATTTTTATTGCCATTCAAAAGCAGTTAGAGCAGACCAAAACCAACGATAAAAAAGTAGTCTCCCTCGAAAGAGAGTTAGAATCAAAAGACAATACCCCAATTTATCTACATTAATTGACACGCAAACCAATCGACAGTTCTATTCGTATTTTTATTAATCAATTTGAAAAAATTCTTACTACTTGACCAGACATTTTTTTTATTAAAATATTTTGAAGTATCTAAATAATATCACGTATAATATTTGTATACTATGAATTATAGTAAATTGTTAATGACGTGCTACAATTACAGGAAAAAATTTCTCGTATATAGATACAAGTAACAATAATGCACAAATGTAAAATTAAAATAAAAAAAATGTAATAGTAGTATCAATTAATATTCATATACCTACTTTTTTTTCTTCATATTTGAAAAATACTTTGTCCCCTTCATCTTCAAGTAATGAAGATGAAGCTTGACCGCAACTTGACAAGCCACAGTCGGCTCTGAAAACACAAGTCTTTTTCAGAGTAATTGAAGTCAGGAAGATGACAGTCCGATCCTCAAATTCAATGAAAATAATATTTGAAAAAAAAAAAAAAGAAGGAAAGTTCGTTAACTTTTTCTCCACCGACTCACTCTCTCTCTCCCCCCTTTTCTTTTTTGGAAGCCACAGTCCTCAAATTTGCTTACATCCTTTGCAACATAATTGCTTTGGCCTACGTTCCGGTGCTCAAAAATTATTACAAAAAAATAGCTTTGTCAGTTATTTGTTTTAAATATCATTTTTTAATTTATTATCCAACAAAACCTTAAAGTATAAAACTATAAATAACCCCAATAATTATATAATAATAATAATAATAATAATATTTTTTATTTATTTATTTATGTTATATATAAAAATATGAATAATTTAAATATTTTTTTTTGTATGGACAACTATACTTTTTAATACTATTCAAAATCTTCTTTAAACTCTTCTTATGACAAAATCTCTTACAATACTTTGAGAAAGACGGTAATTAGGCTGGTTTTAAACTATGCTGCAATTTATAATATTTATTCTACTCAAATTTTTAACAGTATTCGATTTTATTAATAATACTTAATTTAATTTAATGTACTCAAAATAAAAAGGTTATGTTAGTTTTAAACTCTACTCAAATATGTAATAACTATTCTACACAAATTTAAAAAAAAAAAAAAAAAACTTATAATATGTTAGTAATAATCTTTAAATTAACTTAATGTAGTAAAAAAAAATCTACTTAAGTTAGTTTTAAACTCTACTCAAATCTATAATATTTATTCTATTCAAATTCCTTCCTTATTTGATTTTAGTAATAATATATATTTTTTAAGATGTAATAATACCCGAGAGAATGATCGATCTTATGCTGTATTCTATGAATTTTGATATATTAGTTATTCATTTCTAATATATTTTGATTTGTATTTATGAAATACTTTTAAATTGCATACTAATAAATAGGATAGAGGTCATTACCAGTGGCGTAACCAGAAATTTGAAGCCGGGGGTGCGCAATTTCTACGAAGCTTCCGAAATGTCCACGAAGCCTTCTCAGTAAATCATAGAAAATTTAAAATATATAAAACATCAGCCCTACAATCAGCCCTACAAAATTAAGTCCTAAAATCAACCCTATAAAATTAAGCTCCAACTAATTTTACCCAATCACACATATATTGATATCATATATGATATATGCATTCATGATTCATAATATATATCACATAAAAATTATCAATTTCGCTATAAAAGGAAAAGGAAAAGAGAAGGGACAAAAATGGTGTTCTAACCTCAACCTAACTGTCCAGCCGTGGCTCCTGAGCAGTGAGCCGTCCAGGCGTGAGCGGTGAGCTGTTCTTGGTGAGGCGTGAGCTGCGTGATGCAGCCGTGCAAGCTTGGTCGGCGACTTGGTGAGTGTGAGTCATGAGAGAGCAGAGAACAACGAAAAAAGAGAGAAAGAAAGAAGCGTGCTGCGTGCGGAAAGAAAAGGTGGAGTTGATCTCTCTAGATCTCAATCCTTTTTAGGTAAACTTTATTTCTCACCAATCCCTCAACTATTATTTCTTACAACTACATACCCTCAACCTTTTTTTTTTTAAATTTCTCGAAAATCTCGGGAGTGCGTCCGCACTCCCTCGTACAAGTGTGGCAACGCCCCTGGTCATTACACAAGTTTGATTTATATATATATATATTAGTTACATTGATGCAGTGATTTTATGATTGTAATAACTACATTTTTAATTATGAATATTTTTTATTATTTGTGTGGTAGAAAAAGATAACGTGATTTACATAATCTTTTTCTTTCTAAAACTAAATTTTCATTGCATGTATTATTTACTGAAAAAAATCTACACTAAAGCATCAAAAGGCAATACATTACCTATATTACGTATACTATATATAAAAGTCCAAATAATTGTATGTATTTTTTATTTTTTATATATGGAAAAATATACTCATCTTAGTTTACAGTGTTACGGTTAGACTTAATATTAGATTGAATTATTTAACTTATTAGGGTTCATGTCAAAATCAATTTTATATTAATAGAGTTTATTCTTAATCTTGATGGTTTAGAATTTATCATATAAGATAATTATCTATTGTATTTCCCATTTTTTATATAACATTTATATTATTTAAAAACATATAAAAATATATTCAATATGAGTTTCTTTATGAATAATAATCTTTTTAAGATTAAAGTTCAAATCTCACAACAGTATTTTCAAAACTCATATTCAATTTGAGTTCCTTTATGGATAATAATGAGCTTATATAATGAATTTTGAAGCTTACAAAAATTAAGTAAAATTAATTTTAGTGATTATATGATTACAAATATTAAATTCATTTGAAACTCTGCATGCTTGATAAACATAGTAAAAATAGCATATCTAATGGTGGAATCGATAAATTTTGAATTTGAGAAAAAGTTATGGATTGTGTAAATCTTCTTAATCTTACATCGGTGTAACTTGAACATTCTCTATTCTATAAATTAGTTTTAGAATAATCTAACTCACTGATGAAATCAAATATTCATAATTAATGACCTAATTATAAGTAGGAAACTTCAATAAATTAAATTAGTATTCCTTTTAAAAGTAAGTCACTGTTTGAATGTTCTTATAAATTTTATTACAACATGATTTCTTAAATAGTTCCTTAACTGTATGTAATTAATTTTAAAATTATAATGCTAAGACCAAATATGAAAACTTAACTAACATTTACGTATGAATATGTATTGTCGATTTTTTTAAAATATTTTGGGGCTTTGTATTAATTAACTATATATTTCATTTTTTATTCTTCTGTTATTTAGAATTTCTTTAGATGTTATGCTAGTATCTGGATTTATGTATGTGCCATATATTATCGATATTTAATATGTTTATTTTGCAAATAATTTTCATTATAATACTTTCTGACATGGTGTTATTATAACATTAATATTTTAGTGCTAATTTCTTTTAATACATTAAATTGATATATGTTATATTTTATTATGATATTATATATATAATTTATAAAAAAAAAAAATTGCTTCAAAAATCACAGTGCGTGGCATACGGACACAGACTAGTATGATTAAACTAGCCGATCCAACCATATTTGCTTGAGGAAACTGGAAAGTACCTTGAAGCATGATTTCGCAAGTTGGCCCCTTTTTTCTTCAACTTTTGTCCAAGTTTTCCACTTTTATCATTTCCTTTTCCTTTTACTTGTTTTCTATGGAAGACTTCATTAACTCTTATTCACAAATCACAACCACTAATTGACATCCTCTCCTATTTGAGTGCTTTTAACTAGCTTAGTTACTTTTGCGATGTTCCATCATTTCATTGCCTAAAGCTTCTCCAAAAATTATATTGGCCATTATAAAATCCCGTAAAACCTTTTTCTTTCAGTTGTTGCAACGTATTTTTGAGTTTTAGAGGTAAAGGCATTCGTAAAACTTTTATAGATCAACTGTATACAATTTTATTCCATCAAGAATTTTGCACATTCAGGGTCCATTTGATAACAATATAGAAAAAGAAATTAAAAATAATTAATTTTTGTGAAATGAAAAATAAAATTAAAAGAGATGTAAGAGTAGTACTAATATTAATATACCTGCTTTTTTATCCTCTTCATATTTGAAAAATGTTTTGTCCTGTTTATATTCAAGGTTGACCGCACAATCTCATTATCTTTTTCTCCACAAAATAAATTCTATGAAATAATATATGAGAAATGATGATCCCAGGCAACTTCCACAACAGTTCATAACTTTTTCTCCATTTTCTTGTCTCTCTCTTCAATTATCCCAATCTATTCTAAATCTAGATCTAGCTTATTCACTATCAGTCCCCATATTTGTTACACCCTTTGCAACATAATTGCTTTAGCTTAAGCTTAGGTGCTCAAAAATTCATTGCCACAAACTAGCTAGCCTTTTTCAAATATAATGGCCACCGTAAGAGCCCATAAAACCACGTCTTCCACGTGTTATGATGTATTTTTGAGCTTTAGAGGCGAAGACACCCGAAATTTTTTTACGGATCACCTTTATATAGCTTTAATCGAACACGGATTTCTCACGTTTAGAGGCTACAATGAGGTCGAGAAAGGCAAAAATATCTAGTCGGAATTAGAAAAAGCGATCCTTCAATCAAAGATTTCAATCATTGTCATATCCAAGGATTACGCGTCTTCCAAGCGGTGCCTTGATGAACTTATGATGATCATCGAACAAAGGAGGAACTGTGAGCATGTAGTTTTATCGGTCTTTTACGATTTGGATCCATCCCATGTTCGGAAGCAAACGGGGAAGATAGTAGAAGCATTTGCTAGGTACAAAAAGTAATTCGATGAAGAAAATGATTAAGAAGTAAAAAGAAAATTGATAAAAAAAGATAAAAAGGTGGAGATCAGCCCTTACAGAAGTTGCTAATTTGATTGGGCTAGACATGCGAAACTAGGTTGATGGTACATAAGTTCCTCATTGTTCTTCACATATATGCTTGCAATATTTGTTGTTGTCCTGCCTTTTCTTTTCCAAGATCCAAATTTCAAAATTTTAAATCTATCTTTTTTGTTTCTATTTTTAATGAAGCCTCTAAAGAAGCCATTTAACCGTAAGACTTTCGATTACTATCAATAACCAAACCTCTTGATTAGTTTTTAGAGGCCAATTGTGGATCCAATTGGGTGTGTTTAAGGTTAATCAAGCAAACTAATCTAATTAAACTTGTAACATAATATCCTTGTATTATTGTTAGAGTATTACTTGTTGGAGGGTATATATGATATGCATTGTTGACACACTACCTAACAATTTATGTTTTGGGGAAAGATTGTTCCTAACATGGTGTTAAGGGTCTAGTTATATACAATCACTAGTTCGAGTCCTCAAGTGTGCATTGTTTTCCCAATTTGTATTAGTGAGATTAAAAAATTACGTGTGCACTTTGGTTTGTCTCTCCAACCCGAAACTCTATATTAAAACATTACGTCCACTTAGCTCCCATGTATAGGGTGAGGACTAATTCTACGGAGCCAAATGTGATATTTTCAAACAAATAACACATATTCAGATATCACATTTAACAACGAAACAAACAAATTTTTCAGACTCACTTTTCAAACTTCGAAACCAGTGTGCAGTATTTATATTCAGCATTCATATCCAAACAACGAAATAAATGAACCCTTAGTTCCTACTTTGTTTTTCTATAATATGTATAAACTCAAAGGAGAATTTGTGAACCATGGAGGAAGTCTCTTATAGTTAAGGTTTCGCATGATTGCATTCTTTTACAATAGGTCATTCTTATTTGACTTTTACAAATTCAAAGAAAATACTATATGTCAACCTAATCAATAAAAAAAACCTTACAATTAATTTATAATAATACCATTGTATTATTGTCGTTCTTGTTGTTTGTGTGTTTATTTGTTGTTTATACAAGATTTTATTGGTTTTTTTTAATTAGAGCCTCGATGTATCTAATTATCTACCATTCTTATCCAACTAAACTGAATTTGTAGGCATGAATCCAAGTTTATCCAGAAAATAATAAAAACGATTGGAGATAAATTGAGGTGCACAACCTTAGATGTTGCTCCATACGAAATTGGAATAGATTCTCGAGCCGAATTTATAAATAAGTTACTACAAGATAGGTCAAATGATGTTAGCATACGAGCTATTTGTGGGATGGGCGGAATTGGAAAGTCAACCATTGCAAAATTTCTTTATAATCAAAACTCTCGTAATTTTGATGGTAGTAGCTTTCTCGCAAACATCACTGAAGTGTCAAAACAACCCAATGGTTTACTTTGTTTACAAAGACAACTTTTATCAGATATATCTAGAAGGAAACAAAGAAAGATACATAATGTTGATGAAGGACTCGCAAAGATCCAAAATGTTGTTTGTCATAAGAAGGTGCTTCTCGTTCTTGATGATGTGGAACAAGTGGATCATATATATGCCATACTTGGAATGCAAGATTGGCTTTTCCCAGGAAGTAAAGTCATCATAACTACTAGGCATGAGAGGTTGCTGAAACCTCATCAGATTTATAAGGTGAAGCCATTGGATCAAGATGAATCAGTTAAGCTCTTCAGTTTGCATGCGTTTGGAGAAGATTGTCCTATTAAAAGTTACAAAAAGCACATAAAAAGGGTTATACAAATTTGTGATGGACTTCCATTAGCTCTTAAAGTTTTAGGTTCTTCTTTGTTCGGGAAAAGTGAAGATGAATGGGTTAACGAATTAGCAAAATTGGAAGCAATACCTCACAATCAAATTCTCATGAAACTTCAAACTAGCTATGACTGTTTACAAGATGACCACGACAAAAGATTGTTCCTTCATATTGCTTGCTTCTTTGTTGGAGTTGATAAAGATTACACAATCACAATACTAGAGAAATGTGATTTTCACGCAAAAATTGGAGTTCAAAATCTAATTGATCGGTGTCTTTTAACAATTGAAAATGGTAATTTATTGAGAATGCACAAATTGATTCAAGACATGGGACGAGAAATTGTTCGCCAAGAATCACATGAAGCTGGAGAGCGTAGTAGACTCTGGCGTCACGAGGACGCCTTTTGGGTGTTGAAAAATGAAACGGTAAAAAAATCTCATATGTGTACGTGTTTATTACTATGCATGTATTGAAGTTACTGATCCCTTTTTTCTTGTTTTTTTAATAGGGTACTAATACAGTTGAAGGCCTTATCCTTGAGATGCCTATGTTAAAGGAAGTTAGTAATAATGCAAAAAAACGCCGCTATGAGGACTTTTATGACAAATCAATATTGTCGAAGCATGTTACCTCATTAAAGCGACGTTGTCTTAGCATTATTTCCGGACAATTAGTAAGCACAACTTCAAGAAGTCCAAATAATGTATACTTGACAACCGATGCGTTTAAAAGTATGACAAAGCTAAGGCTACTCAAGCTCAATTATGTAAAACTTAGAGGAAACTACAAGAATTTCCCTAAAAGTTTAGCATGGTTGTCTTGGCATGGATTTCCTTTAAAATATATTCCGATGGAATTTCCAATAGAGAACTTGGTTGCTCTTGACTTGCGTTATAGTGTGCTGAAACAAGTTTGGAAAAAAACTCCGGTACGATATTCATTTATTTTTCTTCTTTTCTCAATTTTTGGTGATGGCATATGCATGTGTATATATAATTAATAATACTTCCTTTTTTTCCCTATAGCTTCTTAAATCATTGAAGATCCTGGATTTGAGTTATTCTGAATGGCTTGCAAGAACACCTGATTTCATAGGACTCCCCAACCTTGAGAAATTAATCCTTAAAGGTTGTGTACGTTTGGTTGAGATTTGTGAATCTATCGGAGACTTAGAGATGCTTAATTTGCTTGATCTAAAAGATTGCAAAACTCTGATGAAGCTTCCAAGAAACATTGGCAAGCTAGGATCTCTGAAAACTCTAGACATCTCAGGTTGCAATATCGGTGAGTTGCCAAGTGAGATGAGAAACATGCAATTATTAGAAGTGCTTAATGCTAATTATGGGATTCCCCAAAACCCATTACACAGTAACAGCGGGGAGGTCAAATGGTGGCAACCAATTGTCTACTCAATAGTGTCAACACCAAGGAAAGGACCAAAGACTTTATGGGCTTCTTTGCCATTCTCTTTGAAAATATTAAACCTGAGTGGATGCAATCTATTTGACGATTCATTCCCCGAGAATTTCAACAACCTACCATCATTGCTCATATTGGGCTTACAAGAAAATCCATTTCAGAGACTACCAAATTGCTTAAAGGATCTTAGTAGTTTGTGGAACCTTGGTATATCTAAATGTTGTAGTCTCCAAACAGTTGACTTTAATTGCCTCCCAAATTATTTTTTTAGAGTGGAAGCGAGTTGCTGCAGGTCACTGGAAAAAATTACGTCTTCAAGCATTAGTAATCTCTACCTAAGTGGATGCTATAAATTAGTTGATATAGAAGATGACTGGGACAAGGTATTTCTCTTTCTCTCTGTGTGTGCGTGCACATATATATATATAGCGATGACTAATAAATATATAAATTAAATTAATATTAATTATATATAAATAAAAAATTATAATTGTAAATGCAAATTAAATTGTTTTTCTAAAAGATATTGACTTGTAATAGAAAACAATTATATTAGAAGAAACAAAATAATAATATAATGATAAATATTAATTGTCCCTGAGGAGTTAATACTCTTTGATTTGGTTTTTTTTTTTCGGCCTTAGAATTTATCAAGTTAACTTTTTATCAAAGATGGAGCCAAAAAAATTTGTGTGGAAGGGCATTCTTAGCATTATAAAATAATAATATTTGTAGTGAAGCAATTAATGTAATAACTTTATTATCTATAAGTAAATACGTTTAGCAGTGGACTTTAACTTTTACATATTTTAAAAAAGATATTATTTTCAATGTAATTAATTGATTAAAATGTATTTAGTACCATAGAATATGGTACATCGACTATGTCGAAAAAGTAAAAATAAAGTCTTATACACAATGTTATAAAAGAATAAATGAGACTCTTAATTTGAGACCCATAAAAGTACTATATTTTTAACTTCCGCAAACATAATGCAAACTCAAAGTGAAAATGAGTATCAAATAATAAAACTTGACAATTTGAGAGGGGGCATTTTAATTATTTTTCAAACTTTGAATGTATTGACGCAAACATATATAGACTAAGAGAAGAAAGTGAGGAGGGGCATGTGCCCCCTCTAGGCACATGCTAGCTCCATCACTGCTTTTAAATTTAGTTAGAAAGATGGTGCTAAAGTTCTACAAGTCTATGCCAAAATAAATTATGCATCGTGTGATTTTGTATACATAATGCTTTACATATTACACATTTTTTACCATGGTGAACATTGTTTTGACAATATAAATATCTTCTTTTGTTAAATTTTGTTACAACCATAGGACAAATTATGGCATAGGAACTAGCAATTCCATGCAAAAATTATTTCACTACAACAATAATAGTCATTTTCAAATGTGCAATTTGGTCGAAAAAGTCACTTTTCCCCTCGGAAAAAGAACATGAAAACTTCTATATATCATTATATTTAAATACCGCATAAGTTAGATATGGATAATCGTATATTTATACTTTTAATTTTTTTTGAACTTAATCATTTTTGTATTTGTAGATTTACATGAATAATATTTAGCACGAGATTAATTGATATAGACATAATCAAAAATTATTTAACATACAAGTGTAATTCATATTTATCCTTTGTGACACAAAATTAGTTGTAGCAAAGAAAGTTGATTTGCCCTCCTTCCAAGGTTGATAATATGCTTTTGAGGTAAAAGATGGATACTATAATTTCAAAAGAAGAAAAAAAGATAGCATACAAACATAATTTTGATATTAGATATAGTATACATAGTTAAAGAACTTTTGAACTATTAATAAAAATCGGTATTTTAATAAACAACATAATTTAGCAGTCGATGTTCGGCGGATAAAATTCAAATAACTTTTAGAATAATCAAAAAATATTTACTAACATCAAAAGCACAAACATGTACCCTATTTATAGCACACCAATTCTAATCTTACTCAAATTACGTTAATTACTAGTAAATCCGAAACAATCATACTTCTAAACTTAAAATATAATCCAAATAAAAGAATGTAACTATAAACTTAGTAAGAATACAACTCTAACGAATATTTGTTCTATATATGATAGTGATTAAATAAGTTAGTATTGTACTGTCCAAATATAATAAATTGTTGGTAGAAGAATTATAGGGAATTTACAAAAAATTAAAACATAGACTTTTGTAAAAATCCTAATATAAAATATCTAATATAAAAATAATATTTTAGATGTTAATTTTTAGTATTTTATATTAGAATTCGAATGAAAATAAAATAGAAATTAGGAATACTTTAATTAAAGACTATTTGATTGCTTAAAAAAATAAATATAATAGGATTTAATGTCTAAGATTTTAACTAAAAAAAAGTATGTTTTGATTTATAATTAATTCCTAGCCAAAAGAATAAATAGAATAGGATTTCAGAGTAGAATAAATATTTATAAACTAAAGATAAAATAGAGTAGGATTTTGAATAAAATAATAATAATTAAATTACGATTTTAGTTCATAACCAAAATCAAATGGGGTACTACTTTGAGTAGAATATGTAATCCTACCCAAAAATAAAATAAATATATATATATATATATAATTTTAACTCAAAAAACAGAGTATGATTTATTCTCAACAAATTAATAAAAGTTCAAATCCAACTTTTACATTAACACTTTTATAATATACTAGTTTTTGCACATGTGCGTTGCACGTGGTTTTAGTGTTTAAAAAAGATGATTAATTTAGACCATTAGTGAATACGTACATATTAAGAATTGAAAAATTAGTATGAAATAAAAATAATCACAAATAAGTAAAAAACATAGTATCAAGTATAACATTTAATTAATAATTATAAGAAAATCATAAAATCCATCAACTATATAAAAATGTTATAGATACATGTTAACAAATGGTCAGATATATAAGAGAGAAATATGTCTTTAATAAATTTTTAGAATTGATAGATAGTTAATATATTAAAAGTATGTGGATTATTATGCATAGTATCACAAAATAAATAATAGATTGTATAACTTGATGATGTATAAGTTAATGTTAAATAACTTTGTAATTTTAATACGATTTATTAAATACACATACTTTTGCGGTGAGTTTTGAAAAGCACCTAATTCAATACAAACTATAACTTATATAATTATATTAACCAAATAAAATAGAGTTTAAATTTATTTAAACTACTAATACCAATATAAAAATATATAGAGTTATATACTATTTGATATACTAATACTAATATAATTCTAACTTGTTTAATTAAAATACTAATGCTATAACATAAAAATATATAAAGTTATATTATTTTTTTTAATATAAATCTTAAAATCTTGTATTTAAAATTAAGAGCATATTTATCGTTACAAAAAAATAAAAAAATAGAGTCAAACACTTAAATTATTCGTACTTATATATATATATATATAATAGTATGTAGTATATAATATAATAAAAAATATACAATATAGATATAGATACATATATGTATATATTAACTTTGTGCAGACAGTTTTAATTAACGTTAGTGTGATTCGGCTGGCCCAGGAAAATGTAATGTTTGAGTTCGGGATATTTACCACATATATTCCGGTTCGGAGATCTCCGATGCTTTCTGGTGAAAAAATGAAGGGTTCATCAATATATTTTACTGTTCCTTCACATTCTCCTCAAAGGATCCAGTGCTTGAATGTGTACTGTACGTACACGTACACGTACAGAAGAACCGAAAATGATGACGTTGCTGTAGCGGCTCCTCGTGCAAGAATTGGAGAAGTCAATAGATGCTACTATTGGGTTATAGCTGTTAGAATCGAGAATAAGACGAAGGATCACACATGGATTTATATCCCTAGTGCTTTTCAGAGTCCCATGCCATCACCTATTGATATGGAATGGGTGAGCAAATGGAGGTTTGGGAATCAGATGGAGGCTGGAGATGAAATTATTGTTACGTTTGATATTCAGGATCGATATGTGATAAAGGAGTGTGGTTTCAATATTCTGTACTGTGACCAAGAAGACGAGAATGGAACCACAACTATAGAGAATTCACATCATGATTTTCCTGCATTCCAGTTGAGTTCAGGAGCATACTTCCTATGCATTTTCAGGGGAAATCTTCTTAAAGATTTTTGGACCTTGAAAACTTACAACGATTGTGATTATACATATTTTTGATACCCTCCTATTTGATTTTGCACTTGCAAAAACAAGCATCAACTCTTATTTTTGATGATGATATATATTGAATGTAACACACTAAAATCTACATTTTACATATTCTTCCCTAAAATAGGTGGAAAAAACCTCTGTCCTAAAACAGATTTTATTATCCTAAAAATTTTGCTGTTAGTATAGCGATGACGATTATATGGTTTGCAAAGAGTAATGAAAACATGAGCAAAAAGGGAATCCAAAAGTTTGTTGTAGATCAAGGTGATTTAAGTATACTCTTTACTTTTCTTCTTGCTTGCTAATTTTTTGAAAATATGAGGAAGTGTTGAATTATGTGTTCAATTCCTAATTTTTGGCTTGCTTGTTTCTTAGTCCTAGTACCTTAAAGGCCTATTTGGTCTAAGGAACACCCATAAAAAGGAGTTGAAGGTGTTGAGACTATAAATCCCACACTGGGAAATTGTATTCTTGGAAAGCAATATATAAGATCTATTCAATTAGTTTGGGTTGGATACTCCAAACACTAATATTGTATTAATGGGCGGGTTATTCACCTATGTGTCAAGCCCAACAGTCACAAGGCTCCACGTCAACCAATATAATTAGTCCACTCAATTGGCTTTTTGGGTTCTTTCCAGCAGAGTTAGGTCTGTACATTTTGTGCCTTGTAATTGTGAATTTTCTAGGATTGTTAAAAATCTTCCATTGAGGCCAATAGGTTTTGGGTTCATTCCCGTAGAGATTTTGGGTTCTTCACCTATGTGTCAAGCCCAACAGTCACAGACTCACAGGGCTCCACGTCAACCAATATAATTAGCCCACTTGTTTGGCTTTTTGGGTCCTTTCCCGCAAAGTTAGGTCGTACATTTTGTGCCTTGTAATTGTGATTTTTCTAGGATTGTTAAAAATCTTCCATTCAGGCCAATAGGTTTTGGGTTCTTTCCCTTAGAGTTAGTTCCGTACATTTTGTGCCTTGTAATTGTGATTTTTCTTGGATTGTTCTTGTCATTTTTATACTACGGTCAGAAGGCATTGTAAGAAACTAGTATCAGGGCATAATAGAAAGGAATGAAATGGAGGTAGAGACAACACTCAAAATTTTTGCTTATTTATCCTATTTAACCATTTGGAATTTAAACTATGACATCTTGTTTTAATGTATAGGAAGAAGGAATGACATAAAAGGTTGCAAAGGCAGAGAGCAATGAGCAATCTATAGTTTTAAGAAGGTGCTTTTGTCCTGTGATAAGAATTGTTCTTTTTAAGTTTTGACAACGAAAGAAAAGTTGTAAATGTCAATGTAACTACTTAAACATGATCATTTTTGCTTTGTTTCTTTATTTTTGAATTGGCAACTGTAGTCCAAGTGTATGAAACAGGTGTTCGTTCTCTCATCCTAATTATCTGTTTTTTTTTTCTTTTCTAGGTTAATAAAGGTGTTTGTGTATTGTTTAAATTTTATTTCAAAATAGAACAATTTTCGTGAATCACTCCTAATTTTATTCCTTGTGACCTTGTGTCATCCTACCCTTTCCCCAAACTAAGAGTTCACTTTGATTTCTAGAACGTTCTAGATTAAGATTCTCCTTTCTAAAATCAATATACCAAATCTCATGATAACTAGCAAGTTCATTCTTTCATTGATAACACTGAAATCAAAGTATTCGTAAAATAGTAACTCTTAATTTTGCAGACAGAATAAATCTTCAGCAGAGCAATGTAGAGCAGGCAAGGTATGTATTAATTTATGGAGCTGCATAAAGTGGTGCTTTGTAGATTTACCTCAATGGAACTAATAACTTGCTCATATAGAAAATTGAGAACTTGTCACAGTCAATATTGGAGTAACTGCAGTAGACAACCGAAGCCTGTATCAAAAAATTAACTTAATCATTATTAAATCAAAATGCCATCATATATGTACTTCTCTGTAACAAAAATATCCAACAAAGTTGTACCATGTTTTTTCAGCTCCTAATGGTAACTAGCTATAGAGCTTTTCAGCCAAAATTGGAGCGGCGGGTATTGATTTCAATTGTGTTACCTGTTCATTATAATTTTTATCAGTTAAACTGATCACGGCAACTGTTCACTTGCACTATCCTAGATGTTTATCAGTTTGACTAGAATTGCCAGTGTGTGTTGATTTCATTCAGCTGTTTGACTTCATTCTCACCAAACTGATAAATATCGAAGGATATAAAGATGATTGTGCCAGTGTTCTGCTGCTCAATAATGGAAAAATCAATTGCGCTAAGAGGGGTTTAAATGAATCTTCCTATCAAAGATAACCAAAACCTCTCCAACCCTTTCTACCACTGTGTACTTCTCCCTCTATGGGCAAATCAAGCCTTCTTACTCTGTTGTTTCTAAAAAATTAGAAAGATAACAATATTTTTCAAGTTCTGTTATCCATGAGTATGATAAAGATTTATGTCGACGTAAGTTAGGAGTTTGCTGATTGGTTTCTAAAATGCTGGTTTCTAAAATGCAAAAGGCACTCAACCTAGACTTTTGCGACCTATATGTAACCTCGCTAAAACTCAAGGCATTTTCTTGAATTTTCACTCTTTATGTTCCAAATAATTTGCATGAACCAACACAGTGGCAGAGCCGGGATTTGGCAATAAGGGGGGCAAAAAAAATTTCACTCTAAATTTGTTTTTTTACAAAAACACTAGTAAAATTAAGCATATTTCAGAAATTAATTGAGGCCCACTTGGCCCGGCCCCTCAAATGTGCCTTTGTGCAGCACTTAGCAATAAAGCAAGAATTACTGTACATGCAGAATCAAACCAAAGTTTAAAGTTCAAGGGAAAAAAACCCAGCAAATGACCTATCTGACTCGCCCGAATTCACCACCAATGAATACAAGCCGGAAGGATTATATTAAATGGCTCACTGTTTCAATGACCCTTGCTTGTTGAGAGGAGGCATGCTTCTGCGCATTTTTCTACACTCGGGATAGGAAATTAGAAATCAAAAAATCAGAGTTTCCAAATCCATGATAAGTCGGCAAAAATACTAACCCAAGCAAATCTTGGTATGCAGGTGAGTCCTCAGATTTGAACTCATACAAATAATTAGTACTGCTAATTCGCGCACAATGCCATGTCAACATTCTCGATCCAAGTTATCATTCTTCTCAAATATACATTTTGTGACTACTAACTTTCATATCAATAACAATATTCAAATCTCCGCGAAGCCTTTATCACTCTCTCCATAGTATCGCCTTCTGCTCTGGGTCTCTCGAGAAATTATGTGCAACACCTAAGTAGAATTCATTTCCTCACATCCTTAGTACAGAGTACCTCATTTATATCTATGATACAAAGAGAGGTATTTTTTTATTTGACTACTAACATTCATACATCATATCCAGAGGCCACAAATTAGTTTCACACACTCTCTAAACTGCACAACCCATAATTTTGGGAAACGGGGGATGCAGAACACTTCTTTGTTAAACTCAATTAATTCTGTTTTCTTCTTAACACTGTTTACTAGTGATTTCCTGTGCCAGAGGCACTATAAGTCTAAGCTACGCCACAACTTTTGTCCAAGTGCTCGAATCTTTTACCCCTTACATTCATCTAAAATTTTTAAGGGATCGTTTGGTTCGAGTTTTAAATTATTACTGGAATGCTACATTTCATTCCAAAAGATTCCGATGTTTGGTTCAGGTTTTGGACTAGAAATGCCTCATTTAGTTCGGGTTTCGGACTAGAAATGCATCATTCCAAGAATGGAGTATTCGTTCAAAATTATTTCTCTTAAATGGATGGTAATACAGGATTACTCTATATTCTCTATGAAATTTCTCCTAATGTTTCTTCTTAACACTAAATATACCTTTTACTTACCAAGGCAATTTTCTTCTTTTTTTTATTTATATTATTTTTAAAAGAAAAAAAAAATGTTATTAAACTTATTTTATTATTATTATTAAATATATACAGTGATTCACCATTTTTAACAATAACAAACTTAAATTTTACTTTTGTAAAATTATTAGGATTTGTTTTTTAATTTTATAAAATAAAAAATATTTCGATAATAGATAAATATTTCATTCATATTCTCGTTTGAATTAAATATAGAAAAAAAATTCAACGTTCTACAAAAAAAAGAATTCTTGACCGAACTAAATGACAAGGCATCTTCTTAGCCCTCAAATCTTTTATCCTTTATACATTTATAAAATTTAAAAACTATTCTCCATTATTGTCCAGATCTTCTTCTTGTGTTTGGCTTTATATGCTTATTCATTCTATGGATTTAAGTATAAAACACACAAACTTTGTTATGACAATCAGTCATTAGAAGAAGCAATGAAGCATGCTGATAAACAATACCATAATGAAAAAGGGTAAGAGAAAAAGGGGGAAGTTGAAGGAAATTACCCATCAGCTTGGTCCATTCAAGCCCATCATCCCAGTCAATTATCGAAACCCTAGATTGCCATAGCACTCAATTCCAGATTTAGTTGACGGCAGGAATTCTAAATTGATAAATTCAATTAGCCTATTATATTCATTTCATATCAAAAGGTTGAATACTTTGAATTACATGTTTCATTTTTGCCATTTAAGATTAACTTGCATAAATACAACGTCCATGGTCCATGTCTAGTAAATAAAAGTTGCAATATACAAGAAAAGAAGTAATGCCAACAAAACACTCGATAATACTCTCAATTTTCATTTAATCCATTAGTATTAAATATAAATTTAACAACACACTATTCGATATCTTTAAATATAGAGTATATAGACTTATATTCGACGTTCAAAAACCAAACAACAGAATCATTACTCAAGGCTTAAATGAAACCGATCATTATCAAATGTTTTGTGGGGCGTAAATATTACCGCAAATAAAAAAAATAAAAATAAAGGATGAATTCCAGATTTAGATTTACATCTCCTACTAATCTCATCGTCTATCTCTGGAAGGTGCGAGGATCCGGAGTAAAAAGGGGGTTAATCGGTAAAAGTCTCACCAGTATCTTCGCCTCTAGATCTCGATAATAACACCAATTGATTGAACAAAAAGATGAGATGCAAGTCTAGAGGCGAAGACACTCGCAAGACTATTACCGATCGCAACAGCCATGAATCTACAGATTTGTTTGCAGCAAAATCGGGAGAGAAAGAAGAGGAGTGATGAGGGAGAAGAGATTAGATGGAGGGCATTAATATGAGTTGTGGAAAGAGATCTCAGATCTAGAAATTTGTGTGTGGGGCCCATTCGCTTGTCGAGATAAGATAGGTGGCGGGTACCTTTTGATCTGTCGCTCGTGTATGCTTACAACTCGAGATACTCTGATATAAAAATACTACTTCGTAACCCGTGATAAAAATATTTTTAATTATTTAAAAAAGAAAATTTAATTTGAGTACATAACTTTTTTTTTATTTTTTTTAAGATTATGTCTAATAGACAGGACAAAAGTACAACGTAAAAATAAGTATTTAATTTATAAGTGTGAAAAAAATTATATTGAAAAATGTTTAAAATTTCTTTTACAATACATATTGTGTTAGGCTAAGTGTTAAAATTTGAAAATTTTTTTTTTTAATATAACACATGATGTGTTGGCCAAGTGCTAAGTATCTCACGACACATGGGAGTTAAAAAATTGCAAATTTCTTTTTCACTATACAACATGTGTTGTGAAAAAGTTTTCTTACTACTCTAATAGATGATGTATTAGGTTTTGGATAAAATTATTAGTAACTAATTTTAAATGTGATTTACTTTTTAGCATTCATTTTTCACATATTTTGCGTTACGGTGGAAAAAAATAAAAAAAAGGTATTTATCTTATTGACAAATGGGGTAGAGATGGCCTCATATTTTAAAATTCAAAAAGCATACCCTTTTATTATATATTATATAAATTTATATTTGATAAGAATATGTTTGAAATATAAACAAATGGGCGATTCGTACTTACGGTTCCAAAGTTTTCCTATGGATCTTGGTACCTACTTTTTGAAATTACGATGGTATTTTGTTTTTTATGTTTTTAGGTAAGGTGATATATTTAATATACATCTAAATCTTTAGAATAATTCTTTATTGTTATGTTCATTGTACTCTCATTGGATTTATTTTGTTAATTGAATTTGGTATATATTCTTTGGTCTCATTAATGATTGTCGATATTTGTTATTGTTGACTAAATTGTCATTGAACTGATTGGTGCATTATTAAGTTTATTCGCCAAAATGCCTAATAAGCTCATTGTGTAAGCTTAGAGTGAAGCTTTCAATGAGGTGAAAGTGAGGCCAATAGTTTTTAACATGTCACCGAGAGTGATCAGTGCATGAGACTGTGTGGTGATTTGTTAAACCCATTGCGTTAATTGGTGTTATTTTGAATATTTTATTTATAATAAAATATTGTGTTGCAATGCTTTTGTTCTTATGTGTTATGTACTGCCCCCTCCTTTCATTTTTGTTGTGCAAGAAAGTGGAAGCCGGGTGGGATTTAATTAGCGGGTTGAGTGCTGGTCGAATGGTTTAGTTTATTATTTTTGTACATGGGGAATCTATAATATATATTTCCATTTTGTATACAGAAAATTGTATGACTGTAGTTTTACAAATTACTTTAATATATAAATGAAGTTTAATTTCATTTTTATTGTACTTTCGTACCCAATCAAGTCGGGTCCTAACACTTCATCTTTGCATTTTCACCAAGAGGTTTGTTGAATCAATTAATAGGCTTGTTCAGGCGACAAGGGTCTTGTTTAAACTGTGTCACTAAACAAACTCAAGGCATTAGAATGGTTTATGACAGCAGATTTGCTATTTTTCGCTCAATTTCTCTCGGAATGAAAGGAATAAAGAGTATAATAACGATTATTATTATGAATAATACAGGATAAAAAAGGGGATGAAATTAAACAAGGCATAATAATACATGTTCTGTTGTTGCTGGGAAAGAGCATATAAAGGCATAATAGTAGTCATAGCTCCAACTACAGCACATATATCTCGTTCTAGTCTAGTAAAGACTTCTAATGGTGTTGGTTGAAAATTTTGAGAGAGAGAGGAGGAAAAGTGTACACCACGGCACGCTCTCCATCTCCTTCGGCTCCACACCACCTCGCACTGCGGCACTTCTATACATCGCCACAATACCACCACCGGGCTAGTTGTTGTAGCACTGAATAAACCTACCCGTTACTGTACCACTGAAAAAACCACCGTGTCCAAGGGCATCAATGACTGCGCAATATAATAATTACATTAAAAATTAATGCATAAATAACCTACATAAGGAGATAAATATCTAAGCTACATTATATAGGATTTAAACCTTAGGTGAGAGTCTTGATGCTAGAATAATTTTCCACAGCTCGAATTTAACTTGGGTTCAAATTCTCATCCTTAACAGCTACACCGCGATTCCTTCCCCTCAACAACTATACGGAAATGGGGGTTTTCAATTGATGGATTTGGAGATCAAGAATAAAGAGGGGTTGGGGTATTTTTGAATAAATTCAAGTTTTATTTTGTTGGATTGTTGTGTTTGGCTCATCGTTGTTCTAGTGACGGGCATACCAGTTATGCCCTCCAAGGAGGCATAGTGGTACACAGAGTGACAACGTCTTAAAGTTTGGTGCTGGCAAACTGCGTACTTATATGGGCTGTTTTGGCATACCGGTACGCATGGGCTATTTTCAGCAGAGGAGTTTTGTTAGGTGGCGTATCGGTATAGACCAGTTCAAGGTCGTACTGGTACGCGGTAATGGCGACGCGATGGCCTAAGCCCAGTAGATTTCAACTTTCTCACTTGTATAAATAGATAGATTCTTTTATATTTTGTTGTACAGCTTGTATTAGAGTGTAGAGAGAGAAAAATAGGGATTGGGTTCTTACAAGAAAGATTTTTTGTGATGATTTCTAGTCGGGGTTTAGCAAGGGTTTGAGAGGGTTTGATTAATTGGAGATATGTTCCATTGATCGGTGAGAAGTGATCAAATTTTAGGTCACGAATTTCTCTTCATCAATAAAGATCTACAATTTTAGGTGGAAGACCCGGTTTGAGTACCCACCTTACATCCTGGTGTGTTTTCTCGTTTCTCTTGCTATTTATTTATCGTATACTTTATCGATTATTCATAGCTGCGTATATATATATATATATATTGTGTGTAGATTGATGCTTGGTTTGATTGATCATATTGCTAGTTGGATTTCCACTCGCCTAATGTTCGTGAGAACTACCGAAAGGAGTTTCTCGGGTTACAATTGTAGTTCAGGGCTAGGTTAATTGCTCACGTTTTCACAATAGGATTTAGGAGAGACATATCAAATATAGGGTGGAGATTTGGTAGAAAATTGGGAAGAAATTAAATGACTGAGTAAATTAGCATTGCAAAATTTTAAATTCTTGCAAATGATGATTATAGATTGGAAAATGGTTGGATAAATATAGGTAAAGGTATTCGGGTCATTTTACAGGGCACTTGACGGTCAATTGACGAAAAAGTTATTTTAATTGTGGAGAGTGGAGATTGTAATTTGTATTTTTAAAATTATTTTGATATAAAAATACAGTTGGATTGATTTATTATCTGTTTGTTTGACCCCGCAGGTCAAAGCATCACAAAAAACAAAGAAAGATGTGAGGTTGATGAAGAGAAAGAAGAATTATTAAGAGCTTTTATGTGTGTGTATATATATATTGGGACATCGCATATTATTTCATTATTTTTGAACTCCTTAATTTTAGAAGTGGTGTATATAAGAAGATATAGATAATTTTTAAAAGTGCATGTGGATGTCCCTCCTTAATTTGGCAGTGTCCTTAGTACCACATGACAAAAATGGATTAATTTAGAGAGGTATCTATTATACTTATGGTAGAAAGTATCTAGTATCGGTATTACATATATATATACATTTTGTTGGTGCTAAAAACTGGGAAGGGTATTTTAGACCACACAGTCAAAAGTTTATGACAAATAATTAGAACTGTAAAGGTAAAGGTAAAGGTGCTGAATTTAAGAGAGTCAAGAATTTATAGAGGAGGTTGGCCTCGTATGAAGATACGGGTTAATCCTCCCTTGTGAAATGGAGCTAGGAGCTCGGTTTGCCTTGTATTAATAATAAACTAACAAATGTTACAAACTCACAAAAATCTCTCTAGTAATTCTATTTTCTCAATATTACAATAAGAGGAGATTTGAGCTAACAACAGTTTAGTCTCTCTAATTAAGGAGCCCTGAAGCCAGCTACCGAGTTCTGCTTCTGTCTTTTTATGCTTATTTATGGTGTTTTTTTTTGTCTCTCTCTGATTCTTCCCAATTGAAACTTGATGATCACTTAGTTGTTGGGAGAAGCAAATGCTTCTTGTATATATATGACTAGAGAAAATGTGTGGCCAGAGCTCCCAGAGTAGGTCTGGAGCCATACTTCTATCAGTACCAACTCTGACCTTGCTTTTCCATGAATTTCGGTGTATTAAATGCAGTTGGTGTACATTTAATGAATGTGAGGGGAGTTATGCGCACTCTACAGAGCAGGTGACAGTCGCTCATGCGTTCACTAACCACTCTGGTAGGGTGGTTGGGCGAGAGAGAGCAAGCTTTGGAGTTCATCAAAAGAGCTCCGGGACTCGGGCCTCGCAATTCATCGTACATAGTTGATCTTTGAGCAGGTACCCAGCCCTCGAGGGGCTTTATCCTTTCTCACAAAGTCATAACAGGGCTCCTCCAAGCTCCTTGTACAGAAATAGGCCCGATAGCTGACGTGGATGGCCACGAGTCAACTTGAGATCGGCGGAGAAAATTGAATTAATAATTTGCACCATCAATTGCCCCCTATCATTAACATTCAGCTTAGAATAGCTGAATAGCGAGGATAAAAACCCATGCTCAGTTTATTTGGAAGAACTTTCGAGCTCAATTTGATGAGCGACGTGCACGGGGGCTCCTGGGGGAGGTCGGAATCGGTATTCACATCGGATACGGTGGACATCCCTAATATAAGAGTCTCTGACCTGGCTCGAGGACCTGCGTGCTAATTCTGAGCTATTTGACGCGACCGTTACTACTTAATGAGGTCATGTACGGTTGTTCCGTATTCCTCGGAGAACGTGTAAGCGTGTGGTGGTGGGTTCGCGAGTGGATAGTTAAGGCTTTTGAAAAGACACTTGGCTTCTCCTACACACCTTATAAAACCCTCATGCCTTAGAGAAAATTTTCTACTTTCTATTTCTTTCCTCCTCGATCCTTAGGCATTTCAGAGCCCTCAAAGCCTTTGATCACCACATTAAAGGGAGACTCTCAGCTGCGGATAAAGTAGAAGATTTGGATGACGTGTACAGCGGTACAAGATTGAAAAAGTAAGAACTCCTTGAAAGTCAAGGATACTTAGTTATCTTCTTGCTCCTTGGTTCACCAGCAAGGCTAGCATAACAAGGCTAAAAGTCTCGATTGGCAGATGCAATATTTGACTATTATATTATATAGAATGATTTATGAATGACTGGTGAAAGGACAGAATGAAGCAAGTTTTTACCCCAAGAACCAGGGCGAGCATAGCTCAACCAGTAGCCATTAGCCACAGAAGGCATCTCAGACATTAGACTCGTAACAGGCTTTCCGCCAATCGAGTTCCCCCAGCCTTCGACTTCTTACTTGGCCCATAAGTAGCTGACTTTCAGCGCCAAGATTGCCGCATCGGAGGTTTTTGTCATTCCTTTTCATCTGGACAGATAGAACACTCTTTCCAATCAATATATCTACAAAGATGAGCTGGAGTTAGGTTGTCGCTCTACTTCCCAGTTCAGATTGGGGGAAAGGATTGCCAATTTGATAATACTTTACAATTTCAAGGATGTGCTAGATCGAAAGATCTTTCCTAGCTGCTAAAAGTACAAGCCACCATTACCAAGGCAGGGCGAAAAAGATAGCCTACAAGGAAGGAGGAAGTCGAAATAACCTTAGAAGATAAAGAATGCACCAACTATAATCATATGTACGGGCCGGAGGACCCACCCCAGAGATTGCAATGGGAAGAACTGTGTGGAACTTGATCCCTACAAGGTAAGGTAGGGAGAATTCAAAATTCTTTCTTTCTGAGATTTAGGTAAATTCCGCTGTTGTAACTAAGGTTGATGTGGAGCGTTTATGTCATAGGGGAAGCATTTCTAGATTATAAGATTAAGGTTTTGTACACCAAGAATAGACAAGTCCACTCACGATCTACAAAACGGGGTAGCTATATTGGTTCGAGTCCAAATCGTGAGAAAGAAGGAAAGGGAAGATCAGCGTAGACATGAATTAAAGTAAGGAGCGTAAGCGGAAATTGATTCTTATAATTAGCCCGCTCAACTCCTCTCTTAGAAATAACTACTAGGAACACACAAACAAATGCTAATATATATAGTCTGAGATAAAAGATTACCTCGGAAGGCCTTATTACTATATTAGGGGAGAGGTACGAGAAAAGGAAGACGGATAGAGATTCTTTGGTAGTAGAAGAGGAATGACTATATTTCAATTTATGCCCACTTTTCTTATTGATTCCAAGGGCTAGGCCTTCTGTTCTTGAAGTCTATTCGAAGCGAAGACGCACTTGTGAAGGAATGGAGTTCGGGGATCCCCTTCAAGGTCACAAAGAGGAAAGGAAATGATCGGGACAAAGATAGAATCAGTGAATGCCCAGTAAAGCAGACAATAAGGACTAGGTTCAATGAACTATTGATTTAAAAACAAAAAACTCCAATTACAACTAGGTTGGGGCTTCATCCTTCCTCAACTCCCAAAGATTAAAAGCTTATACAAGTGAGATAGGGACAAAATAGGGCATTCTGGGGATGTCTTTTATCATCCAGCACCTTCCAAAGCCAGTGGGAAAGGATTTTCTTACTCTACTCTTACTAAATTTCTTCTTGGCTTTTTCGGTCTTCGCAGTCTCAGTCTTTTGTGGTCCACTCGTGCTCTTCTCCACAAAGAAAAGAGTGAGCTGCAACTTCTAGGGTCCAGTAAAGAGTTCCTCTAGCTCTCCTGAGTTAGTTACCTTGGAAAAACCTTTCTAAAGAGTGCCTTTTCTTTACTTCTAGGGGTCCGGCCTACTCTTAGAAGGGCTGGGATGCGCCAACATAATCTTCCGTCCTATATTTGCGTAACCTCCTTTCTTGATCTTAGCCGTTAATTGGAGAGGCTAAGAAAACTCCTTCAAAAGGTTTTCAAGCGTTTCTTTGGAGACCTTCATCAAGCTCATTTCCCATTTCGCACTGTTTTCTCCTCTTCACACCTTAGCGATTCTGATGGAGCACTTCACCAGCCAGACCCAGGGTCAGGGGGTCCCTTCCAATATAAAACAGGGTCCTTCTGCGGGAAATGTACCAAACCCCATTTCTGACGTGAGTTCCATTAAGATTCTGGATAGCGAGAGAGAGTTAGTTCGCATCTGCCTCCCTCCTTATGTGTCTAACAACTTAAAGGCCATCAAGAAATATTCAAAGTATCTTAGCTCTATGGCCAGCTTCCGTATCCCTTCGACCTTCTTTGCCCCTGACATTCTAATCTTCAAGAGGGAGTACCAGATCCCTGATTCAGTCAGGATAAGGGCTCCAAGTCCAGAGGAGAGAGCCTGCTATTACAAACCTTGAGAGGTATGCTTCTATGAGGCTGCCTTCGGACATGGTCTGAGGTTCCTCATAGATGATTACGTACGGGAGTTATTGGCGACTATGGACCTCGCGCCCCCAGAAGTTAGCCCCAACATATGGTCATGTCTGATAGGATCGGTGTTAATTTTTAGGGCTATCTCCACTGGTAGTCACGACATCACCATTAAGGAGTTCATTTCCCTTTTTCATCCCAAGGATAGCAGCAGAAAAAAGTAAGGGTGTCTTTAACTACCCCGTAAGTTCAGGGGTTTCAAAAATCATATACGGCCTCCCTGACAGCATTCTTAATTGGAAGAAGCGATTATTCTTTATCTCAGGGGAAGACAGGAAGCATGACTTGAGGTGTCCCAGCATTCATGACCTCAAACATTAGCTCTCTGAGCCAGATTCTGTTAGTAAGTTCATTTTTCAGTGCCAAGTAAGCTTGATTATGCATTTCAAGCTAGAGTTTCTAACCTCATCTCCTTGTTTCATATTTCGCAGTTAGAGAGAAAAAACTTGTCCTGGTGAAGACGTCCTGGATGGAGGACGCCAAGAACTTCTTTCTCAAGCACTACGCTGATATTGTAGCTCCCAGAATGCTATGAAGGTATGGCCTAGGCCCTAGGCCCATCAACACAGAGCCCAATGTCCTCATCGTGGAGGACCTTCCTCCTTTGTACGTGCTATTGCCTTCCTAACGGAATGACCCAGGGTTACACGCCTCGATAATCACTCAGAAGAGAAGTGGCAACCAAGTTCCTGGGGAGGTCCCACAAGAGGGTGATCAAGGTGAAGTCCAGCCTGACTCCCCTATGGATAGGGCTTTGACTGTGGTCTCCCTTCAACAGGTGCTTGTTGCACCCAAGAGAAATGAGTCTTCGATCTCTTTTCCTTCTTTTTCTCTGTATAACTTTGATTATAGTCACCATTTCTTGCCAACTCTGAGAGGAGGACCGCACTAGCCAGGGGTTTGCCTCTATCGATGAGGTTTTAAGGGGCCTGATAGAGTTGAGGTGGCCATCTCGAAGCAGCCCAAGGTTTCCCAGCCAGCCCCAACGGTCATTGCCAAGCATATCAGCCCTCCACCAGAGAATGCACAGAGTTGGGTGGAGCTTATGAACGCCCCTTTGGAAGATCTTCATCCCCTCAACCCTGAGAAGACTACCCTAGAGAGAAAAGAGGCTTCAGAAGGCAGAGCCCCTAGTCCTCTGGTAAGAGCTCCGTAGGTGTTGAAGAGTTTGGGTGGAGGAAGAAGAGGTAGTGATAACTGGGGCCAAAGATGTCCCCGAGCAGATTTTCAGGCCCGAGCAAACTGATGAAGGCACACCTGATCCCAAAGCCCAGGGTGGCTCTGCCTTTTTTGTGCCGGGCTCCTCTCTCCCTCCTCTATCGCAAAAGGTGCTCGAGCAGGCAAGGGAACGGGGAACGAGCTCGTTGGCTAGCTCGTTTAGCCTTCACATAAGTCAGGTATTCGTACTATCGCTATAGGCTCCATTTCTTAAGTTTTTAAAACATAATTTGTCTTTTCTCACTTCTTTGTGGGCCATGAATCTCTTTTTCTCAATCCTCTACTTGGCTGAGGAGGGTTCCAATGCCGTGCCCAACTCAGCTTTTCAAGAGGATTTCATTGGGATGCAGAACGAGCTCTACATTGCCAAGAATGACCTGGAAAGAGCCGACAACGACAAGAGGGTCATGCTAGACCAGCTGAATAATGCTCTGTCAGAGACAGAAGGTCTAAAGAGCAAAGTGGACGGCTTCAACGACATGTTCAGCTAATTGGAGCGTGAGTAAACAAATCTAACCCAGGAGCACGAGACCAAAAAACAAGAGGCTTTCAACTTCAAGTCTGAGCTGATCCAAGTCAGGAAGGATCTTCATAATACTAGGCTCACGTTGGAGAAAAGCCAAGAGACAGCTAATTTGGAGAGCAAGGGCAGAGAGGGTAATGAAAAGGCACTGAAAAACGCCCAAGCTCAGTTGATAGCTAAAGAGCTCGAGTTGAGGGGGTTGAAGGAGTCTGTCCCAACAATAAAGTCCCAAGACGTCAAAGAGTTCTGCACTATGGAGGGTTCCTTGCTGAGGATCTCAGATTCCTTTGTCATCGGCTTCTATAAGTGCAAAGAGTTGGCTTTGCAGAGGCATGAAGAGCTCGAGGATCTGGAGGTAACCTCTGAGATTGAAATAACTCCTGAGCTAAAGGCCAAAATAGCCGAAAGTAGATGTGATGCCCTGGCCATCCTGCAACTGATCAGGGCTAAAGAACTTAACGTATTGACCAAGTGAGAGACTGACGAGCCCTCCCCTTCAAGGTCTAGCGCATGAGCTGGTGATGAGGGGTAGTTTTGATAAGTCTCCTCTTTGTATAGAAGTATAGGACCCATGTAACTTGGTCTCCTATTTGTATAGAAGTATAGGACCCATGTAACTTGGTCTCCTATTTGTATAGAAGTATAGGACCCATGTAACTTCTCTTTTCATCAATGAAATGAATCATTTTTGCCAGTTTTGCTTTATTTTGCTTTAATTCTTGTTTCTGCTTTTGTCTAAGTTGTTTGTGTGAGATGTAGCAACGAGCCTACGGAGGCTGAAGATAACCTGCTTCACATGCTAGCTTGGGGACTTTGCCTCTGCACTAAGAGTCTATCAATTTGGATTTGAAGAGCGACTTGATGTTTTCGTAGGGCTAAATAGGGTCTAGCTGAGTTTGTCTTGAATACATAGTGAATTTTTTGGGGTATTTTTGTAGCTTCAGAGGAGGTAGGTGACTTTAAAAAAAATTGTCTTTCCCACAGACGGCGCCAAACAGTGGTGCTAAAAACCGGGAAGTGTATTTTAAACCACACAGTCAAAAGTTTATGACAAATAATTGGAACAGTAAAGGTAAAGGTAAAGGTGATGAATTTAAGAGAGTCAAGAATTTATAGAGGATGTTGGCCTCGTATGAAGATACGTGTAATACCCTGTTCATTTATTTCACCATGGTTGCCTTCATTCGGTCGCTTATTTCACCTTGGATGGTGAAATATCAATTTATAGAGTTTCATAGTGCTCTAACACCTTGCACCAATTGTATTAGACCATTTACACTCGTGTGAGTGATCATTTAGTAATTCGGGTGGTCCGAATCGATTTCGGGTTATAAATGGTGAGTTTTGGTTTTACGCGATTATTGGTTTTTAGCCAAGTTTGGAGATACGTAACTTTCTCATCTCTTATCCAATTTAGATGTCGTTTGTGCTTATGTTTAGGTTTCCTACCATTTTACAACTTTTGTGTTTTGATCGAAAGTTAATTCCCACTCCTCGTTGGTCAAAACAGCGTCCGAAATAGGCCAGTTAGTATAATCTGGTCATTCGGTAGTGCTTCGGCAGAACGCTGTATTCGGAGGATTTCTGGGAATTATCCATCAAGAATTTTGGGAGACTTCCTCTTAGGAAATTGTAGAACTTTGAATTAGCTTTTCGTGGACATAAAGATCACCCCAATCCGAGTTTTGAGTAAGGAGTTATGACCAAAATACCAACAGTGATCAATGCTGTGAAATAAGCTTTGGCTGAGAGCTCCCAATATCGATCTTGGGAGGTCCAAGATCGATCTTGGAGCCCTGGAGACGAATTTTCTAGAGTTATAACTCAATTTTTATACACCCAAACTATTATTTCTTCCTTATTTCAAACCATACTTCCCCCACACATATTAAGAGAGTTCTAGAGAGAGAAAGGGGAAATTTGTGAGTTCATATTGTTGATTCCTTATCCAAATCCAAGGATTTCACCCACACAAACACTATTCATCATTTTCTTCTTCAATCCTCCATGGAAGCTTAAAGAGAGAAAGCTTAAGCATAGGGTCCAGCCACCAATTCTCCTCCATGGAACTTCAAGCTTGGTTCAAATCATCATATGAGGTGGGAACACTTATATTAAACTTGCTTTTCAAATTATTAAATGTTGCATTTAAGATTTCTACACAAGTGGGGGAGATTTTCATGAAACCCTAGGTTTGTAGTGAAACATGTGGATTGACTTAGGTTAAACTCCAATTGGTTGTTGATAATGATGGGTTAACACGTATCTTGCATGTATGTACGATTAATTTCATGTTTTCACTACATATGTTTGGAGATTCAGAATGAACCCATTTTCTAGTTTAATGTTTAACCTATAAATGGGAGGTTTTGGGGTTTGTGCATAGTAAATGCTTATTTGTGGGTTAGAAATGGTAGAAATACCTATATATCACATTAGTAACAAGTATCGAGCCCTATTGAGAAGATTTCCTTAAAAACCCACAAAGACGGAACCGTATGTAGTAAATTGTGAACTTGGTGCTCCTTATAGACTATCGTTAATACTAGTGATGAGTACGCTACTTAGATACATTCTAATGGTGTGAGATACATATGTAAATGAAGTTTATTAGCCATAAGATTTGATTATTGATATTATGATTAGGCTAAAGAAATGAACTTCATTGTTCATGCCATGTGAATGACATGTTTACCTCCTTATGTTGATTTCTACAAGTGTGATGGATTATGTGGGCTTGTGATACATATATATATGTATTGATATTGATGTTGATGCGATCACACGTGCTATAATGATATTGATAATGATGTTGGGACATCTATGTTGTACATACATGTTCTTGATTGATATTTTGGCCAATTATCTATGTGGGAATTGATTGTAAGGTTGTAGCCTCACCATGAAGGGTCGTAGCCCTGCCATATGATTGGGTTGTAGCTGCTATGTTTAAATACTAATACTAATTGTAGGTTGAAGCCCCGATTGACTTAGGGTTGGAGCCCTATACAATATGATTGGTTGTGATTCTATTTATGAGGTTTGTTGATATATTTGTTGTTTGCATGAAAATAAGGCCGGGGGCACCGGAATACAAATGCCAGGCCGGAGGCACCAGGATAAAAATACCATTGTATACATACACAGGTGCACCATATTAAGGCCAGGGGTTCCGGGATATAAATACTAGGCCGGAGGTACCAAGATATAAATATTAAGAGTTATAGCTGGAGTGGAGCCACCCAAAGTGAATAAGGGAAAGGGCTACCCAGTATGCTAAAGTGGAGCAACCTAAAGCGAACAAGGGAAAGGGCTACCCAGTACAGTGCGGTGGTAGCCGCCTGTTATATTATCATATTGATGTATATTGCCTTCTCGCGGATGAGTTTCATAGTCCTGCATTTTATAGCTTCCCTGGTTTTGGATTAGATCGTGTGGCTCTATCAACCAAACAATGTTCCGGGAAGTAGTAGCCCTACACTTAGGTGAAACATCCTAAGGTAGTTCCATCCTTGGAGGAACGTGCTTGTACGGGTGTCTTCTTGTTAACTATTTGGAGCGTAGTCCCCGCGGGGAGTAAGTTTGAGGCTTTATACAAGAGATATGATTGATTGATATTTGCTTGCTTATTATTATTATGAATGTTGTATCATATCTCTTGTTATTATTATTCGTATTCCTCGCGTGGTTTCGTGGATTATTGAGAAGTTGTGTAGTCATGTACGAATTGACATATTACATAATGTATTATAAGTAAAGTGGAAAGTAATGAATAGCACGGCATAAAGAACCATAGGAAGTGAATGATCTTAATTAAGTTAAACTCGTAATTAGATTACCATACTATGCTATAAGTTCGTGGATGTAATCCATATAAGAGATTATGAGATAGGAATATCGTAGTTGGTTCGGGTAGCTTCAGGTTCCTGGGATGGGTGTTCTAGTGATTAAGTTCTATGCATGCTGTGGGCGATTTGCATTGCATTACTTCCACTATTAAAAGTATAAATTATGTTTAATTACAAGGCACGTTCATGTTTGATTGCAACGTGTGTTTTCTATATAAAATTTATATAGTTCCCACTGAGCCTGGTTTTGGCTCATCCCGTTTTCTAAATAGTTTTGCAGGCTTAGCTTCTCCGAGTTGCGCGTGAGTCCATGTCTAGAAGGCCTCTGATGTTCGTTAGCTTTTGTAGTCCTTGAGTCAAGGACTAAGTTATATATATTATCTTTTGGTTTTTAGAGTATATTGTATATAAGCTTTGTGTAAAGTATTCGTTATTGGTTTTGATATGAACTTGTATAAAATGATTTGATTGGTACAAGCCGGTTCGTTATGGCTTTGATTGGTACAAGCCGGTTCGTTACTTGAACAAACTCCACATGCCGAACTTTTATAAAAAATGAAGTTTACTCGGATCATATTTTATTTAAGAAAAAGTTTTTAAAAATGCTGATTTTATGATTTAAACTCGCCGTCGCACACGGCATCTGTGATTAACCGGGTCCCAGAGGTGAAAATCTCATAACGGGATTCGGGGCGTCATAATACGGATTAATCCTCCCCTGTCGAATGGAGTTAGGAGCTCGGTTTGCCTTGTATTAATAATAAACTAGTAAGTGTTACAAACTCACAAAAATATCTATAGTAATTCTATTTTCTCAATATTACAATAAGAGGAGAGCTGAACTAACAACAGTTTAATCTCTCTAACTGAGGAGCCCTGAACACTTGTAAGAGAAGGCAAAACTTTCCTTTCATTCCATGCGTATTTATTGCGGTAATACTTAAATAATATAAATCCATTCATCAGTGATATGTAAATTTTAGAATATTAGTAATCTAGGCTTCTTCGTTTGTTAATAACATGAAAAATAATAGAAAAAAAAAGTTGATTTCTGTGAGAGATTGAAAAATAAGTTAGGGCATGAGGGGAGATACTTTCCATCTCATGCTCTTTTTTACGAGTTATTCTTCCTTCCAAATTTCTTCACCACCCCATTTTTTTTCCCATAAGAGAACATTTCACTACCCATCTCAACATATTTCTAAGTTATTATACATATCAATTATTTTTCCTATCATTTTTCATTTAGTTGTTAAAAAAAGCTTTAATTTTTTTTTTCATAAATAGCACAACATTCAATGCAAATATTAATAAAAAAGTTATTTAAACGAGAACTTGACCTCATTATCGTTTTCTCAAATACTAGTACATATGTTAATTTATTTTATTATTAATAATCCATCCATAATGTAGAAAAAAAATTATTAGGTATCTTATTGCAAGCATGCGTCGTACCTAGAATCCAATAACTCGCCTTCATTCAGTTAAGTTAAGATTTAATGGTGCAAATTATTAATTCAATTTACCCCACCAACCACAAGCTGACATGTGGCCATCCATGTTAAGCTATTAGACCTGCCCCAGCTCGAGAAGCTTTGTTAAGTTACCGTAAGAAGAATAGAGTCCCTCAAGGAGTGGGTACCTGCTCGAAAGTTGATTATGTTCGGTGTATTGCAAAACTTGGGCTCTAGAGCTCTTTCGACGAGCTCTGGAGCTCCCTCTCACCCAACCACTTTCCTAGAGTGGTTTATAGAAGTATGGGCGACTGTCACCTGCTCTGCAGAGCGTGCAGAACTTCCCTCACCTTCATTAAATGCACATCAACTGCATTTAATGCACCGAAATTCGTGGAGAAGCAAGGTCAGAGTAAGTACTAATTAAAGCATGCCCCCAGACCTGCTCTAGGAGCTCTGGCCACACGTCTCCTCCGGTCATATATATACAAGAAGCATTTACTTCTCCCGACAATAAAGTCTCCAATGAAAAAGACCAAGCTTAATCAAGACTACCCAAGCAAGAACATGATAAAGAGACAGAGTGGAGGGCATTCAGTAGAGCTCCTAGATTAGAGAAGCCAGAACTCGTGTAGCTCGAGCATACTCTTATTGTAATATTGTGAGAATAGAATAGTTAGAGAGACTTTTGTGAGTTTGTAATAGTTGTTCGTCTATCATCAACATAAAGAAAATCAAGCTCCTAGCTCTATTCCACAGAGGAGGACTAACCCGTATCTTAATTCGAGGCCAACCTCCTCTATACATCTCCAACTCTGTTGGTCTGTAGCATTCATTATTTTCTATCATCTAATCCATTTATTTAACTGTATGGTCTAAACTGCCCTCGGCTTATTTTACGCACCAACAAATTAATAGATGTTTTACGTGTTAAAATATCATTAGCTATGCGGGCCATCAATTCACATGCCAAGATAAGATTGATGAGGAAAAGTGAAATAGATTTTCAAAATCTTGCAATGATAGCTACTTTTATCATTTTGTTTAGAATTAGAGTACAAGAAGATGAGAGCTGGTCCAAATTATTTTTAGGCTCCGACAAAAATTTAAAAGATACTCTCTTATAAATAAATATATTAATTTATTTATATTAAAAAAAAATTATTTCAATGATAAGAATTTATATGTCACAAAAAAAACAATACAATTAAATCCCTAATTCTCTTATTTTGAAATCATTACGAATGAAAGAAAAAAATTAAGTTTTACTTACAATAAAAATTACTGAAGTAAATCTGAATTGGATGCTTGAAGTATGACTTTTAAATTACAAAATTTTACTGAATTTTGAATACAAGAGAATAAACTCTTAGTAGATAAATTCTTTTTGTGAAGTGGGTATAAGGCCTGCTTTTTCCTTCAGTGCTCTTCTTTTTTTATAGCTGGATTTGAAGCTGAACTATAGAATCACGTGATGAACAGTGATATGTAAGAATAGTAAAAGTACTTGCTATTTGAATAGTGCTATTAATGGTACTATTTATGTATTTTTTATTATTTAATTTACTATTCATAAATAGTAATTTTTTACTTTTACTGTTCAAAATTGTCATCTTATTAATTATTGCTCGTGTTTTTGGTGGAGCACTTGCAATCTTGACTGGTCATTTTTTCTCCATAAGTATAATTAACGGTGTTAGCTTTTCTTGTATAAATTATTACACAAGTAGTGACTAAAAATACTCCAATTATGCAAATGGGTCTTGATTATCTAAAAATAATTCATTGTTATGAGGATCATTTCTGGTAACTTATCATTGTTCTGATGATTGGGGTGATGACGAATATGCTTCTTTATCATCACATAATCTAATTATCCTTTCATTCAATGCTTTTGCAAACATCTATAACTCTAAGCTCGAAAACTTCTTAATACTCTTAAAATCAAGATACGATGTTGGACTTGACTTTGATTTATTTGACTTGCTATCAGACTCCTTGGCTTTGTTTTTAGGTTCCGAAGCTTTAACTGCTAATGGAATGGTGAAGCTAGCCGTAAAGGTTTGAGCAGAAAATAGGGAAATATGAAATTCCTTCAAAACCTACTCAATAATTCACTTTACTTTAAAGTTTTTTTTTGTTAACTATCTACTCTAAAAGTTATCCCACCATTTGATGAAGTATTGTCTGATAACTATGTCAAATTGGTTGATGAATGCATTGGGCAATTCAGCAAGCAGCAACTGATTATTAGTTCAATTGATTAATTTGATTTATTAGTCGATTCCTTTGATCTGTTAATTCAAACTTCTTCTTTTCATTCTACTCCGTTGGAAAAAAACACTCAACCTAGTGTAGAACATTTATGTGAGATAATATAGCCATAATAAGACCCCAGAGAGGAAGCAATTTAGGCAAGAGTTCAAACATTAAGGTATAAATCTAATAAAAGTGAGAATAGATAAGAAGAATTAAAATAAACAAAGTAAAAATGAGTTGACTATTATTTAGTTTAAGTTCATTAGTTAGCTCAATGTCAACTTTATTCTAAATTCCAAACATAGCAAATTAGCAAGAATATAGTTATGAAAATGTAAACAGAGAAACTGGCGATTGGAATATCTCCAAAATTTCTCCTACTGAAATTTACATGTTAGGCTTTTTAAATAGTTTTAAGTCAAATTACAACATTAAAACTATAGAAAAATTCTAAGAAATTAATAAAAAAAACATTAAAATTGTAGTTTGCTAACTACTGAAGTGATTAAAAAACATAAATCAAAAGGATACAATTTTATCCACATAGGATTAATTCAGGTTGCAATTAAACCCTTAAGTATTAAATGTATTAATTTATCAATTTTGTTGTATCTAAGAGATGCAAGATATTTAAATTATATACCTAGCAGTTTAGGTAGTATAGAGTCAACTCTACATAATGGCCCAATCCATTTTTGTTGCTTTCCAGATTTCATTCTAAGTTTGAGTAATCCACATTTACTAAAAGCACTCACACTAAATATTAAAACTCATGAAAAATCACTCAAATGATTGAGGGATCTCAAGCTCTTTCTTCAATATAAAGAATTTATTATAAATGTATGAAAATAAATTTAAATGTTAATGTACTTAATAAGAGTCCAAAAGATAAAACTATTTTAATTCAAAGCAGTACTAGTAATGCTAATATCTAAGTCCCTAAGATAATCTTTTGGAAAAATATTAGTCTCCCCAATCTTTGATTAGTATAAAAAGTATTACAATAAATGTAATGTGATTATGAAAACGCAATGGATTAAACAAGATAAGTCAAAAGTTTCATCTAGTTATCTTCCTTTATAATCAATAAATATTAAGTACAAATAATCTCTAGTCCCCGGCTAGCCCATTTAAAGCATTCAATAAAGACAACGATAATGAAAAGATAATTGAACAAAATAATTATACTAACCAATGTATAGCAACAATAAGCAAACAGTTAGACAAAACTAAAACTAAATTAGGTAATATAGTTGAAAACCCCTCTAAATAAAAAGAAAAACCCTATTAAATTTACCTGAGTCAAGGAAAGGATTTGACTTACCTAATAAAGATAAATAAGTAGGTGATTATTTAAAAAATTAAAAGTTACTAGACTTGCCAACGAATCGTGTCGGATTGGTTTCGTATTGGGTGGAATCGAGTTCGTGTGAAAAAACCCTCAAACCGAACACGACCCGTTAACTTATCGGTTTTAAATCCCAAACACAAACACGAGTCGTTTTTCTTAACTAGTGACACGATAACCCATTATAACATGTTTCAAGATTCAAATGGCTCGAAAAATTTATAGTAAGGGCTTGTATTTGCAAAACATGAACCTATATTGATGGTCAAAGTGGTTCATAAATGTCATTGTGACAGGAACAACAATAAAGATAAGGTGGCGATGATGAAGATATGTAAAAGAGTTAGAAGATTAAGATATATATATATAGAGAGAGAGAAAGAGAGATGGGTAGAAGAGGAAGATGAATATTGAAGAAGAATAAGCAGCTATGAGGATGTGGGAATTGGTGGAGAAGGGTTAAAAGATAATGAGGTTTTAATCTTAAGGTTTGAAATGACCAAAGTAACCTTATATGCATTAAATATTTATAAATTAATAGTGGGTCTAACGGGTGATTATCGAATTGCCGCTTCCATCCGAATACGACCCTTTATGTTAAAAAGGGTCTATCAGGTTCACCCGATAGTGATCCGAACCTAATAAAGATCTTTCGAAAAACTTATAATTTCGGGTCGGATCATGTCGTGCCCGATTTTGCTAGCTCTAAAAGTTACATAGTAAAGAAGAATCAGAAACTAGTGATACTAAAAAGTAACAGTTATATGTAGACAAATACATTACTAATAATGATAATAACACCACGGATAGTGATTCCACTATTCAAGAAATTGAGAATCAATTTAATAAATGAACCTTTAATAAGCCAAATCCCTCTAGTCTAACAAAAATTGGTATTCAAAACTCACACCTTCAAATTTACAATTTGAAAAGAGGAATTTGAGTAACCAATTCTCTATTTCATTTAATAAAATGTATGAATGGAACATTGATGGATTAAGTGATCAAGAACTGCTTAATAAGTTAAATCATATGCCACAGCTATTAATAGCTACATAAATGCATTCAATGATTTAGGACAATCTGAAATTGTTGAACTTTTAATATCTGGATTCACATGAATTCTTAGATCTTAGTAGGAGAAACATCTCACTAAAAAAACTAGGAAGTCAATAATACATATAGTCTAGAGGGATAATGATGGCAACCCTATCTTTGGTGAAGATATTGGCCTAGGTCTCCCTAATGGAGTTAACACATTAATATTCAAGATAGTAAAACATTTTATAAGAACACCTAATAATATTACAAAAAGAATTCAAACCAATTGAATAATCTCACTTATCCCACATTAAGCGATTTTAGATGATACAAATACATGTTTACCTCTAAAGTCATGATGAGAGATGATAGTAACAAGTTATTTTGAAAAGAAAAATTCGTTAATGGATTACCCAATCTATTTGCTCATATTCGAGAAGAATTATGTAAATATTTAGGATTCATAGATTACAATAATCTCACATACGATGATATCATTAGTCAAATTCAGAAAATAGGGCTTAAAATGTGTATAGATTTTAAGATTAGTTAGCAGGCCAATAAAGATAAAAATAAAGTAAAATATGAGTTAAGCACATTCTTTGAGCAATATGGATTACCTTAAGTTGCACATTTAAGAAGAAAAAATAAACATAACAAAAAAAGAAAAATACCATAAAAAGTACAAGCATAAAATAAAGGTAATAACCGAGACAATTATTATAAAAAATAGTCATCTAATAAAAAGAAAAATAAATTTAAAAGCAACTATAAACAAAATAAAAGTGAAGTCATTTGCCACAATTGTGGTAAAAAATGACATTACAAGAATGAATGCATAATTAAAGAAAAGCTTAGTCAATTAAACATATCCAATGAAGATACATAACAAATTAATGAGAATTAAGAATAACTCTAGCAGTAATGAATATCCTGGATTTAATATTCCTTTTTCATTCTTTTAGTGATTCTGATAATCAGTCTGATAATGAAGATAGTTAATCTCCTAAAGTTACCTTAGGATGCACAGATAATTTTATAATTACTTGTTATAACAAAAGATTAAATGTATTAACAAAAAAAAAATGATGAAGAAAAAACATTATTAATCAATTCAATCAGTAAAATAACAAATCCACAATTAAAAAATCAGTACGTAAAACAATTAAAAGATTTATTAACTAAAGAGACATAAGTAAGTAATCAAACATATGGAAAAACCTATCTTTAGTTTGAGTAAAACTTTATAAAGATTTAAAAATCCAGGTAAAGAATTAAACCAATAAGTTGATAAATTAAAAAAGGAAAAAATAACTTAGGGATGAAATTCTTGAATTAAGACATGAAGTATTAAGTAAATTAGCCAAGTCAAAACATAAACCAGCATTTCACTTAAAACCTACTATCTTATCAGGAGAAGAAAAATGTGAAACATCCAAAGTAAATGATTCAGATAATGATGAATTCAAGAGTCTAGAAAATGTATTTAATAAGTAAGGAAACTCATTAAATGTATTAAAAGATATAACAATCTAGAAATGGTATGTTAATGTTAAATTAGTGATAAATAAAACATTCATAATTGAATTACATGTACTAATAAATACATGAGCAGACTTAAATTGCGTTCAAGAGGGTAAAGTTCCCACTACCTATTATGTAAAAATCACTGAAAGATTAAGCTCCAGAAATGATAGTAAGATGAATATAAAGTATAAAATGCCCAAATTTCATATTTGTCAAGATAGTGTTTGCTTTAAGACATCTTTTGTCTAAATCCCAAAGATAACTGACAATATAATCTTGAGACTCCCATTTATATACTTATTATATCAATTTACTACTAAATGATTAATATTTCACCATTTAGGGGAAAATGTTACATTCAGTTTTCTTACTGAACATAAAGAAAGAGATTTAAAAATAATAAAAGAATAATCATTTTTTAAGTCATTAAATTTACTTCAAAGGAAAAGTAATCATTTAAAATTCTTAAAAAAATAAAATTAAATGCAAAAGAATTGAAGAACAACTAACTAATACTAAGCTCCAAAGTAAGATTAAAGATTTCACAAATATGTTAATTAAAGAAGTTTGTTCTAACTTACCCCATGCATTCTCCATGCCTTCTGGCATAAGAAAAGATATATTGTTAGGCTACCTTATGCTAAGGAATTCAAAGAACATTTAATTCCTACTAAGACAAGACTTATTTAAATGAGTCATGAACAAATGGAATATTGTAAGCAAGAGATCAATGATTTAATAAGTAAAGGAATAATTAGAAAAAGTAAATCTCATTGGTTATGTCAAGCATTTTTATGTCAATAAAAATACTGAAATTAAAAAAGGAACGCTATAGTTAGTAATTAACTATAAACCTTTAAATAAGGTATTTGAATATATAAGGCATTCATTACCTAATAAAAAGGATTTACTCAGTATGTTAAATCAAATAGTCATTTTTAGTAAATTCAATTCAAAAAGTGGATTTTGTCAAATCCAAATTCATGAAAATGATAGGTATAAGATAGTCTTTACCACTACTTTTGGTTATTATGAATGGAATGTTATGCCATTCGGTCTAAAAAATACCCCTAGTGAATTCCAAAACATCATGAATGATATTCTAAACCACTATAGTCATTTTACCATAGTTTACGTAGATGATATATTCATTTTTTCTAAGTCAATTAAAGAACATTAGAAACATTTAAACTCGTTATTCAAAACCATCAAAGTCAATGGATTAGTTTTATCCCCTATTAAGTATCACTTGTTTTAAAAGATTATATTTTTAGGTCGCAATATTCAATATAGTCAAATCCAACATATTGATAGAGTAATTTAATTTGTATATAAATTCTCTAATGAGATCCTAGATAAGAACCAACTTTAAAGATTCTTAAGATCCCTTAATTACATTAATGATTGCTACATATATTTGTGAAAAACAATTTAATGATTGCTACATATATTTGTGAAAAACAATTTAATGATTGCTACATATATTTGTGAAAAACAATGCAAACTGTTATTTGAACATTTGCAAAGTAACCTTCCTCATTGGACAACAATTCATACTTACATTGTCTAAGATATCAAAAGACACATTAAGACATTGGCTTATGTTGGCATTTATAATCCTTTTGCTTTCGAGATTGTTGAAATAAATGCATCTGATATTGGTTTTAGAGGAATTTTCAAACAAAAAAGTCAATTCTACTTCCCCTGAACCAATAGTCCGATTTCATTATGGTACATGGGATGGTACATAGATTAATTATAGTATTATTAAAAAAGAAATTTTACCTTTAGTTTTATGTATTAATAAATTCCAAAGTGATTTGTTAAACAAGAAACTTTTATTCAGTAAAATATATTTTAGAAAAAAATGTTGAAAACATTGCCTCTAAATAATTTTTTACAAGATGGCAATCCCTTTTAAGTATTTGTTTTATTTTGAGATTGAATATATAAAAGGAAATAAAAATTCAACTCCCAATTTTTTTAATAAGGGAATTTTTAGAGAATCATCCAAGTAAATGTTTTAAGACAGTTGCGATGGCGGCCGCACCAGTCGTGGTATTGGAGGAAAAGGAATGATCATTTACCCAGCTCCATCAGCATCAGCAGTAGATGTAGTCAATAGATACCAAATATTAGGCAAGCACCCAAGCCTTTTAATTCGGTATTAGCCAGTCAACCCAAAGTTAATGATCCTTTTGATATTTGTGGCCTAGAAGCACAACCCCTCAAAGTCAGCACAAGTTACCACAGTTACTTAAAGTAAAGAACTTAGTATTTCCCAAAGTTTATTCTAGTAAATTTGTTTTATGTGGATCCCCATATAACCGATGAAACATATCCAGTTAAACTTGCTATACAATTCTTTCCCCCTATATGGCATTTCACCCTACATAACCCACCAATTGACAAAAATGATGCATCAAGAATAAATATATTAACAAATAAAATTTTGGTTCCCCTCTTAAATTTTGGGCCTTGGGCCATCGCATGCTTGCCCTCCGTTAGGGCAGGGCAGGCTCTGAAAAGGATTTACCTTTAAGAAGCAATAATTATTTACACTAACTTAAATATTTTTAATTGAGCTTAAATAGTTAAATATTTATGTGCATAAAAAGAATGCGTCACAAGCATAGCTCAAATATTTTCTAATTTAACTTAAATATTCATGTGCATAAAAAGAATAGTCGGTCAACTACCTTGTACACATGAATGTAGTTGTGTTAAAAAAGACTTGTATTGTACAGAGAAAGGTGCGTCATAAATTTATCGCTTTGAGTCCAAAAATGAAAAAATGTGTCATACATATAGCACATGTTTGAGAGTGTACTATTAATAGTCTTATTTTAGTGATCAAGAGACACATTAATGTATTTCAAATTAGGACAAGGAGGCTACTAGTTCAATCTACATGAACATTGTATGAATCATTTGTTGTGTTCAACCGTCGTGGTGGTTATATATCTCCCATTATTGTGGTGATTGTAGTTGGTCGGGTGTCCACTTGAAATTGGTGGCTATAAAATTACGAATCGTTTACGAGATGGTGCATGTATTGTGGAATTATTGCTTGTATAAAAAAAATTATTTTTTGAAATAATTCCTTTTTTTTCATATTAAATGCGAAACGGATTTGAATATATGTACGTGAAATTATTAAAATATTCTTCTTCTTTTAAAAACGAAAAAAATAATAATTTCAACAAAGATTTGAGATCTATACATAAAATTACTAGGACAGCCATCATAATATGTATATAAAATTACTAAAATGCCATTCATTTAAAAAAAACGCAAAATGAAATTTGAAGAAAGATTCAAACCCATGTCTTTAAGTATAGTGCTCAGATATACCACTTGAACTCGAGACATTTAACTTATTAGGATACAATTTTACCAACTAAGACAACACCTGAGTATTAAACTTGTTGGTCGGAAATCAACCCTAGAGGGAGGTGAATAGGGTTTTAAAAACTTAATGAGGAATTAAAAACTTTTCTAAAAGTATTTAAGCAAAACAAATTCACTAAACAAATATATCAAGGAAATAATCAATACAAGCAATCAATCAAACAAACTCAAGATCAATCAATGAATAATATCAAGTAAATAAATAGCTTGAGTTAGAAAAATTAAACCAATTTGAAGCTCAAGACTTTTTGTCCTCACGGTTTTGGTTTCCTAAACCATAGTTCGCGCTCGGTTAGTTTTCCGAGAAGTTTCACTAATTCCAATCTTCTTCCGGGTGAAGATCAAACCTTTACAAGTGTTGTTGTCTCACACTCTTACAAATATTCATTTACCACAATATTCTCACAAGAATCCCTCTTACTAATTTGCGAGATTTACCTTTAACAAACACTAAACAAGAATTTACCTTCTTATTATCCTATGAGATTTGTTGGTCGGATTTCAACCCTAGAGGGGGTGAATAGGGTTTAAATACTTTAATGCGGAATTAAAAACTTTTCTAAAAATGTTTAAGTACAACAAATTTACTAAACCAATATATCAAGAAATTTAAGAAATAAACAATTAAACACAAGAGCAAATAATCAAACAATCTCAAAATAAGCAATAACAAAAACAATCAATAATAAAGAGATTGAGTAAGAAAGATTGAACCGATTTGAAGTCCAGGACTTTTTGTCCACACGGTTTTGGTTTACCAAACCATAATCCTCGCTCGGTTAGTTCCCCGAGAATTTCCACTAATTCTAATCTCATTCCGAGTGAAGATAAAACCTCTACAAGTGTTGTTGTCTCACACACTCTTTACAAATATTGCTTGACCACAATATTCACACAAGAATCTCTTTCTTACTAACCTTGTGAAATTTACCTTTTACAATTTCTAAACAAGAATTTACCTTCTTATTTTTTCTATGAAATTTACCTTTCACAATTGAATACTAAATTGTTTGGTGATTCACACCAATTTACAATAACTCTCTCAAGTGTGTAAAGAATACAATTTGAAGCTCACACTAGAGTTATCCTATTTGATTAAGATGATATAACTCAAATGATAATGATTGATCAAAAACAATTTCTTGAATCTTTAGATATTGAAGATAGATGAAGTATGAAGTATATGAATGATTCAAGGTGTTCAAAATGTGTCTTAAATAGTGTATATATGGTCCCAAAAGTGATATAGCCGTTCTAGAGGTTTGGTAGAAGTTTGGAACCAAAAATAGTAAAAAAACAGAAATCCAGCGGCTACATTCTGAAGCATCAGTCGACTAAGCAAAACCATCAGTCGACTGATGGATCCTTAGTCGACTGAGCAAAGCTGCTTAGTCGACTAATGGACCAGACTGCCCATCAGGCCATAAGGCCAAAAATCCCAATTTTTGCACTTTTGCATATGATGGTGTCCAAATCTAGAAATAGATAATTAACCAATCAATAAGTGAATATCGGTGAATAAAAAATAAATGCGGTGCAATGATGAACACATGACTTTTTTTTTTAAGGTAGGTTCCCCCGGTAGCGCTTATGCTATTCCAGTGGTACGTCCTCCTTTTGTGTGTGCTTGCTTTGTATTAGCTCAAAGGCAATCAATTTGGATGATAATATAAGCTACCAACTTCTCTCTCTATAATTTCCTTAATTCTATTTATAAGTATAGAATTATGATTACAAATATTTCAACAAAATAAATAATAAACTGTGTAAGAGAGAGAGTGTATAAGGGTTGTTGGTATTTTTCGGGGTATGAAAATAAAGAGTATATGACCCTTCTATTTTTTGGGGGTATGAAAAGAAAGGGTATAAGACTCTTCTATTTCTTCTTGAATTGGCTTGTATTTATATTGCCAATGGCTTTATATCTCCTGGATGAGATGGATGAATCTTGGATAAGAAGGATTGTGTTTTTGTTGTGTTTAGATTGTATAAAGATGATTTTGGATGAATGAATGAGGGGAAGTATTTATAGGTAAAATCTAGAATGGTAAAAAAGTAAATTTGATGAAGATGGGGGGGTAAAAAAGTAATTTTATAAAGGTGAGTGAATGTAAGTGGAATTTGAGTGGAAGTTAATGGAGGTGAGTGGAATTTGAGTGGAGTTGAGTGGGATTTTAGTGGTGGTAAAAGTGAGATTTTACCGGGGGTAAATGTGGAATTTTACCGGGGGTAAAATTATTGAATTACCTTTGTAGGCCAATGGTAAAAATCAATATTTAACCCCATCAATTGCCCCCTATCCTTTATTTTTATGCTGAAAACTGAATGTGAAGAATAAATATTTTTGTCGGTTAAATAGTTCGGCTCAAAGTTAAGGCGTAAAAGCAGGTACTTGTCGGGGAAGATAATCATGGGGAGAGCTCGAATAACCGATGTGTAGGGTTTTGTTAACCCTTGACCGTAAGTTTATGGAGCTCAGAACATTAACCTGTAAAGCTAGCTAGACTTTGATCATGAGTATTAGAGTTTCTGAACATCATTGTGTAAGCTGGCTAGACGTTGATCTCGAGTCTTAATTCAAGGAAGCTAGATCTCGGATGCTAGTCATTGAGCTCAAAACATCAATGTGTAGAGCTTTTAGAGCTTCAGAACATCATTGTGTAAGGCTGGCTAGACATTGATCTCGAGTCGTAGTCCAAGGAAGCTAGATCTCGGATGCTAGTCGTTGAGCTTGGAACATTAATATGTAAAGCTCGCTATACTTTTGGTCATAAATAGTTTGATTATATTCGGGCCTTTTCCAACTGTCATCAAATTCTCGAATTTCTTTTTTTCTTTCTTTTTTTTTGAGGCCTGCCTTTGTTGTCGGCCAATTTTCAGCAAGATCTCTTTGGGCTGGGGTGATCCAGCGGTTGTCTGACGGATTTCAAAATCGCATCTAGCTTTGTGAAAGTTTGATATCTGCTGAAAATTTCTTTAATTTCTTTCTTGTGGTTTGTTGGACGAACTTGATGAAAATTACATTCAATTGTAATTTTTGGAAGCTCGTCAATTTTACCTACAATAAAGATTATCAATCGTAAGAAAATAATACAACTTTAGATATATTAAAACAAAGAGAAAAATCATATATGAGTTATTAAAAATAACTTATCTCTTATTTTGGGTTTTGTCCATTTGGGTAACCGGAATTTTAAATGATTATGCGCCCGTAAATATTGAGCTAGCGTAAGGCTGCAGGATTTTCGCATTTTTTATTGCTGCAACTTTGTATCCCCGTTTTGGATCCTGAGATGGTCAAATTTGAAAAATGATTGAACTGGAAAGTTGTAGATCTTGAAATTTTCTTCAAAATGGACTCAAAAATCGCATGATTTAGAGTTTTGAGCACAAAGTTATGCGCCTGATAATATTGAGTCACCATAGACCTGCGGAATTTCATTCCAGAAAGTTTGTATTGAAGTTTTGAACTCCGAGATGGACGAATTTGAAAAAAGCTTAAACTGAAAAGTTGTAACTCTTGAAATTTTCTCCAAAATGGACTCCAGAATAGCATAATTTGGAGTTCTGAGCACAAAGTTATGCCCCCGAGAATATTGAGCTACCATAAGCCCGCGAGATTTAGAGTTTTTCACCGAAAATTCACTTGTAATTTCTAAAGAACGAGAGCTTTAGAGAGCTTATCGTTCCCACAGACGGCGCCAACTGATGGTGTCAAAATCTAGAAATAGATAATTAACCAATCAATAAGTGAATATCGGTGAATAAAAAATAAATGCGGCGCAATGATGAACACATGACTTTTTTTTTTAAGGTAGGTTCCCCCGGTAGCGCTTATGCTATTCCAGTGGTACGTCCTCCTTTTGTGTGTGCTTGCTTTGTATTAGCTGAAAGGCGATCAATTTGATTATAATACAAGCTACCAACTTCTCTCTTTATAATTTCCTTAATTCTATTTATAAGTATAGAATTAGGATTACAAATATTTCAACAGAATAAATAATAAACTGTGTAAGAGAGAGAGTGTATAAGGGTTGTTGGTATTTTTCGGGGTATGAAAATAGAGAGTATATGACCCTTCTATTTTTTGGGGGTATGAAAAGAGAGGGTATAAGACCCTTCTATTTCTTCTCGAATTGGCTTGTATTTATATTGCCAATGGCTTTATATCTCTTGGATGAGATGGATGAATCTTGGATGAGAAGGATTGTGTTTTTGTTGTGTTTAGATTGTATAAAGATGATTTTGGATGAATGAATGAGGGTAAGTATTTATAGGTAAAATCTAGAATGGTAAAAAAATAAATTTGATGAAGATGAAGGGTAAAAAAGGTAATTTTATAAAGGTGAGTGGATGTAAGTGGAATTTGAGTGAAAGTTAATGGAGGTGAGTGGAATTTGAGTGGAGTTGAGTGAGATTTTAGTGGAGGTAAAAGTGAGATTTTATCGGGGGTAAATGTGGAATTTTACCGGGGGTAAAATTATTGAATTACCTTTGTAGGCCAATGGTAAAAATCAATATTTAACCCCATCAAAATAAAGAAAGAAATAAAGAAATTCGAGAATTTGATGACAATTGGAAAAGGCCCGAATATAATCAAACTATTTATGACCAAAAGTATAGCGAACTTTACATATTAATGTTCCAAGCTCTACGACTTGTATCCAATGTCTAACGAGTTCTACACATTGATGTTTCGAGCTCAGCGACTAGCATCCGAGATCTAGCTTCCTTGGATTACGACTCGAGATCAACGTCTAGCCAGCCTTACACAATGATGTTCTGAAGCTCTAAAAGCTGTACACATTAATGTTTTGAGCTCAATGACTAGCATCCGAGATCTAATTTCCTTGAACTAAGACTCGAGATCAACGTCTAGCCAGCCTTATACAATAATGTTCTGGAACTCTAAGTCTCATGATCAAAGTTTAGCTAGCTTTACACGTTAATGTTCTGAACTCCATAAACTTACGGTCAATGGTTAACAAAGCCCTACACATCAGTTATTCGAGCTCTCCCCATGATTATCTTCTCCGATAAGTACCTGCTTTTACGCCTTAACTTTGAGCTGGACCATTTAACCAACAAAAATATTTATCCTTCATATTCAGATTTCAGCATAAAAATAAAGGATAGAGGCAATTGATGGGGTTAAATATTGATTTTTACCGTTGGCCTACAAAGGTAATTCAATAATTTTACCCCGGTAAAATTCCACATTTACCCCCGGTAAAATCTCACTTTTACCTCCACTAAAATCCCACTTAACTCCACTCAAATTTCACTCACCTCCATTAACTTTCACTCAAATTCCACTCACCTCCATTAACTTCCACTCAAATTCCACTTACATCCACTCACCTTTATAAAATTACCTTTTTACCCCTCATCTTCATCAAATTTACTTTTTTACCATTCTAGATTTTACCTATAAATACTTCCCCTCATTCATTCATCCAAAATCATCTTTATACAATCTAAACACAACAAAAACACAATCCTTCTCATCCAAGATTCATCCATCTCATCTAAGAGATATAAAGTCATTGGCAATATAAATACAAGCCAATTTGAGAAGAAATAGAAGGGTCTTATACGCTCTCTTTTCATACCCCCAAAAAATAGAAGGGTCATATAGTCTCTATTTTCATACCCCGAAAAATACCAACAATCCTTATACACTCTCTCTCTTACACAGTTTATTATTTATTCTGTTGAAATATTTGTAATCCTAATTCTATACTTATAAATGGAATTAAGGAAATTATAGAGAGAGAAGTTGGTAGCTTGTATTATCATCCAAATTGATCGCCTTTGAGCTAATACAAAGCAAGCACACACAAAAGGAGGACGTACCACTGGAATAGCATAAGCGCTACCAAGGGAACCTACCTTAAAAAAAAAGTCATGTGTTCATCATTGCGCCGCATTTATTTTTTATTCACCGATATTCACTTATTGATTGGTTAATTATCTATTTCTAGATTTTGACACCATCAGCATATAAGGTCCAAAATCAATTCTAATGCTTTGGGGACCTTAAAAATAAGTTCATAAGACACCTATTTTCGAGAAAACTCAAAATAATGGTCGTTTGAATTTAATACGAATTTATTTCAAAACTAGTTTTTGTAAGAATGATGTTTTGAATCAAACTGATTTTGATCAATCTAATAATGATATATCATATGTATGAGCTATATAAATAATCAAATAAGAAACTTTACATTAATACCTATGCACTCACTTAATTATCGAATTAACGAGTCTTTGAATGCTTCGATTTGTTTCTTCAATTTGATTATTCCTTAAAGCTTTCGTCTTGAAGCTTTTGCATGTAATCCTTGATCTTGATCTTCATGAATTGCATTGTGATGAGATTTATCTTCTTACTAGTCCAATGCTTTGTTGACTTGATCCGATATTGATTGAACGATCCTTGTCAAACTTCCTTTGAGCAATCATGATATTCTTGATTTTCCAAATAAGAAAGCTATAATCTTAAATCAAGAACATGTTAAATTACACATGATTGATTTATTGTTATTATCAAAATAAGATTAAGACCTTTAGGTCAACAAGATTTACCTCTCACAATTGAATACAAATTGTTTGGTGATTCACACTAATTAACAATAACTCTCAAGTGTTTAAGGAATACAATCGAAACTCATACTAGAGTTACTTGTTTGATCAAGATTTATAACTCAAGTAAATAATGATTGATCAATACAATTCTTGAATCTTAGCATGTTTGAAATAAATGAAGAGTAGAGTATAAGAATGATTCAAGGTGTTCAAAATGTGTCTTGGATAGTGTATATATAGTCCCAAAAGTGATATAGCCATTTTTGAGGTTTGGTAGAAGTTTGGTATCAAAAATGGTTAAAAATAAAAAATCCAATGGCTATATTCTGAAGCATCAGTCGATTAATGGACCCTTAGTCGACTGAGCAAAGCCATGTAGTCGACTGATGGGCTTTGTCCATCAGGCCAAAATTCCAATTTTTGCACTTTTGCATATAAACTCCAAAATTAATTCTAATGCTTTGGGAACCTCAAATATAAGTTCCTAAGACACCTATTTTCAAGAAAACTCAAAAAATGATCGTTTGAATTTAATATGAATTTATTTCAAAACCAGTTTTTGCTAGAATGATGTTTTGAAATGATTTTGATTCAAACTTTGTTTTGATCAATCTAAGAATGTTGAATCAATATGTATGAGCTATATTAATCATCAAATAAGAAACTTTACAAATAATCCTAAGCACTCACTCAAATGTCGAATAGACGAGTCTTTAAATACTTTGATTTATTTCTTAAATTTGATATTCACTTGAAACTTTTGTCTTGAAACTTTTGCATGTGATCCTTGATCTTTGAACTTCATGAAATGTATTGTGATGAGATTGATCTTCTTGTCTTGTCCAATGCTTGTAGAGGAATGATCTCGGTTTGGATGTATCGGTTTTAATCCACGAATGATGATCATTGAAATGTGGCTATAATTACTTCAACACACATGTTAAATTACACATGATTGATTTATTGTTATTATCAAAATAAGATTAAGACCTTCTAGGTCAACAAAACTATTTGTTTTCTGAAGCAGAGTTATAAGCTCTTTTAAACATTACAAAATCATGCTTAAAAATTTATTATTCGAGCTCAATTAATTAGAAGTTTAACGAACCTTATATAAAGACATTTTGTCTTTAAATACTAGAATTAACTTAGTTGTAAAGGACACTATGCATGTGTTATATAATCTCCTTCTTAATTGTAAAGAGATATATATTCAGTAAGGCTTCGTTTGATAGTAACATGGAAAATGAAAATAAAAATAATTAATTTAGGTGAGAAGATGAAAAATAAGTTGAGGGATATGGTGAGATTAACTCTTGCTTTTTGCTTTTTTCCATGACAAAATTTTCTTTGGGTGATGGTTGAGAAAATTTTTCACAAAATATTAAAGGAGGTTAGAGGACATATACTCACAAAAAAAGAGTATGAGATGGAAATGATCTCACCATATGCCTCAACTTATTTTCCATCTTCTCACCCAAATTAATTGTTTTTATTTTCATTTTCCATGTTACTATCAAACGGAGACTAAAAGAAAAAAGAATAATGTTAAAAACACAGACTATAAAAATAAAAATAAAAATAAAATTAACACACAAAAAGACTACCTTATTAATTGGTGAAGAACTAGGGTCAATTAGAAAGAATAGCTCAAATTTAGTATGATTTTGTTGCATATTTTTCTAGAGTAAACTACCCTAATGGCCCTTGAACTGTTGTGTTAGTGTCACTTTGGCCCCTAAACTAAAAAACGGGCCACTTTGACCCTTGAACTATTAGCGAGTTTCATGTTGGCCCTTCTATCCACAATTTCAGTTAAGTTGGACGAAAATGAGGGGCTTTTTTGTCATTTTTATTAAAAATATTTTAGTTAGATATTTTTTTAAGTTGGTTCAAGAAAAAAACCGGTTTGATTTTTTTTTAACATTGGTTTAAAGCTTTTTGGATATAAAAGTTTGGTCTTTTTAAATCCATCACCATCATCCTTATATCTCTACCACCACCACCACCCTTATACCTCAATTACCACCACTAAATTTAAGAAACCCCTAAATTTCTTCTCTCTCATACACATACACACACATATATACATCATACATACACACTTGGCCATTGCCACCTCCACCTCTGGCCACCTCCTCCACCACCACGGCATCGCCATCATAATCACCATCAGTTTCTCTCTCTAAAAACCTCATCTTCTCTCTCTCCACTCACATCATCTACCCACGACTGCCACAACCTAGAACTAATATCTCACCTCAACCACCCACAACCATCGCCACACCACCCACGCAATTAACCAACCACAACCACTGCCACCACATCTTCTACCACGACTGCCATAACCCATAACAAATCTTTCTCTCCTCAATCTTCGATAACCACCATCAAGAACATTGGTCTATGAATCTCACTCTCTTTTTTACAATCTTAGATCTGTGAATCTCATTATCTTTCTCACAATCTTAGATTTCTAAACCTAGATATGTGAGATCTATGTGTGTGTGAGAGAGAAAAAGGTAAGGCTTTTAGAGAGAGAAATCGATGGTGATGTTGGTGTCGTCGTTATTGTGGTGGTGGAGGAGGTGGCAATGGTGGAGAGATGGAGGTGGCCGGTGGTGGCAATGGTGGGGAGACGGAGGTGAAATGTTGTATGTATATGTGTGTGTGTGAGAGAGAGAGAAAGGGAATTTGAACCTTTTTAAAAAAAACGTTTTAATTAAAGTTGTTTTAAAAAGAATTACCTGAAATACCAAAAACGCCCCTCATGTCCATCCAACTTAACGAAAATTGTGGACAGAAGGGCCAACATGAAACTCGCTAATAATTCAAGGGCCATTAGGGTAGTTTACTCATTTTTTTAATTTATATACAAGTCTATTTCAAATTAACAATTGTAACTTTTTTCATTTTAAAATTTGCGAACTTCGACTTTTTTTTCCTAATGAACTTTGGAAAATGTATACTTTTTTATTTTTTATGTGTGTTTGATTGCCTAATTTTCTAGGTAAAATAAGTTCTACCTAATTCTTTGGTACAAGTGCATAATGCATAAAAGTAAGAACTTATTTTTTTAGCCTACCCCAAAGAAAATAAGTTTTAGCTAAGGTGAAAAATGACCCAAAGACCAAAAAGTCCAATTCTAAAGAAAATGTAACTAATCAAACACCAAAAGTTAGAAAATATGTCATCATTACAAGGAAAAAACTACATATTTTCTGCCTATAAAATAAATGTAAAAACACCTTTAATTGAATTTCCTAGAATATAAACATTTTCTACCATAATTCCATAATTGCAATAAAACACACCCTAAATGAAAATAAATGGAAAAGAGATGGAATTCTAGCTCCGTTAGAAATGGTAAGATCATTGTTATATTGTCTTAATTAAGAAGTTATTTGCGATAAATTGCATTGTTTTAAAATTAATACATTTTGTTGGTATAATAATTTGGAATAAATAATTAACCACTAAGTTAGTATTGATTAGTTTATTAAGGTTGTTGGATAATGAGATGGTAGTGTATATAACATGTAAGCTATAGTATGAAATATTTAAAACAAATAAATTTTTTTATAGAGGAGGTTCAACCCTTTGTAATAGAGCATACTCTGCATATGTGAACGAGCTCCGGGCTCAAAGAACCTTTATAAATGATAATAGTAAAGAGTAGATCTCTAATTACAAATGAATGGTAACTCTAAGCTAATACAACTATTACAATTAATACATAAAGTGCCTCTCAACACTACCTATCTAATAATAGACTAGTCAATAAGCTTTAGTTCACTTGGTAGACCCAACGATAAAAAGTAGAATATATTAATTGTATGTGTAGATCTTTCTTATGAAACTCTCTTTTTCTAGCTTGATCACTTGTATTCAATACTAAAAACTTGGTCGCTGTGAATAAGTAAATGCTTTATATATATATATATATAGCGTAGGAAGAGACTAGAGTTGTTAGCTATGAGCACTCTTCCATCATTATAGTGGTTGATTAGGCAAGTCAATAAACTGGTCTTACTTCTCTCTTTAATTCGGAGCATTAAATGCAGGCAATATACATACAGGTATAGTGGTCTTTGTACCAACTATTATCCCTTTTCCCAATTGCCCATGCCTTCTCCTCTTACTGTGACACAAGCTTTATTCAAGATTGTATCAATTCGATAGTCCTAAAGAGATCAAGTCTTTTGGAGACATGCTCTTCTTTCTGGGTAGGTCCTACATGAGCCTAAAGTGAGGCATGATATTGCTAGAGCTTTGACTTGGTTAAGCTTTTAGCTACATGAATTATAATTCATGAGTGTTTGAACGTGTTAAATGGGAATTTTTCAAATGTTAAAACAGAAACTTATATTAAATTTTTTTGTTATATGAAATTGTGTCCGGAAGAATCAATATTAAGCAGCGGCGAAGCCAGGGATTGTACCAATGGGGGGCGAAATTTGGTCGACAATCAAAACAAACTAAATCATATTTAAGGTCATAAAATTTGAACGCAATAAGTACACTTAATATTCAATAATTAATAAAGAAACACAACTATTATTATGCAATTAATAAAGAAACACAATAATATTCAACAATTATAAATTCAATAATTAATAAATAGTTCAAGATATACACTAAATATTCAACAATTAATCAATAATATAACTAACATAATATTCAACAATTATAAATTCAAAACTAAATCACTAAATATTCAATAATTAATAAATAATTCAAGATATGCACTTTATATTATGCAATTAATAAACAAACACAACTAATATTATGCAAATATTCAAGAAATAAAATAATCCCTAATTTTTAAATGTAGATCTGAAAAATATACTTATGAAATGGAGAAGTGGTGGCGGGAGAACGAGCTGTGGACCTGTGGTGGCATGGTGATGGCACGGTGGTGGTGAAAAAATGGTGAAATGGTGAAGAAATGGTGTAGATAAATGGTGGAAATAAAGAAATGGTGAAACAGCTGGCTGCAGAGAAGAAAGAAAGAGAAATGGTCTGGGCGGCAAGTGTAATTAATCAAGTATTTAGTTTTGCTATTTACAAATGGTTCTTTAAGTTTTTATATCTTACAATTATGCCCCCTCAAGTTTATTTTTATGCACATAAGTCCATAAATTTTATTTTTCTTAAAAAAATTGCCCCAATCCAAGGAGAGGCACCTGGCCCCCTGCCCCTACATACCTTCGCCCTTGATATTAAGTATATAAATTATATTTTCTTAAAGTACAGAGTTTTAGTGATTTTTGTAGTTCGAAAATTATGTTGTTTTACGTTTTCATTAATCAATTTGAATTGTCATATTTATGACGGTTCAATTTTTCACAACAGACACAAATAAATGATGCTCTTAATGTCTTAAGAATTAATTTAATCTCCTATTTTTTTTAATACTAGGTCATTTTTTAAACATGCATAATTGTTGGCCAATCTACATTGTTGTATATTGACTTTTTATATATTTTATTTTGTTTTGATGACGTGAAACCCATATGATAAAGATTAAATTATAAAATAATGATAAACAAGATTCTTCAATCAATATTAAAATAAAGAGTTCTAACTTTTCGTAATAGATCGAAGAGACAAAAGCATGGCGAGCCAACACATGTGCAACACCATTATAATCACATGCGACAAAATTAAAAAATACCTCAATATATCTAGAAAGCAACTCAATGTGCGAAAGAATGGACTTGAATTCACAATTAAGACTGCTTTAATTATTGATAGAATAAGACAAGTGGCGATCTATTAATCACTGTCGAGCAAATTCTTGACGCTCCAAATCTTGATCACCAAAAAGAGAGATACATTATTTTAAAAAACACCCAAACTATAAGAAAGTAGGCAAACGGGCATGACTTTCTCCAGCCACACCACGATTTGATCTATAAAAATTTTACTCGAATTTAAATTTATTGACCCTTTTCAAATAAAGATTAACGTGACTTTCTATTATAATCAATAAATATCTTAACATAACAAGACTCCACAATAAAGTATTCGTTCGCTATTTTAATACACTCACCAATTAGAATAGAACATCATGTTAATTTCATTTGACATTTGAAAAGCATCAACCAATCTAGAATCACCTTAATTTAATGGTCGCCGCTATTTACACTTTACAAAACATTTGGAAACACTTTATTTTTCATACGCCCAATGACAAACAAGTAACTGCATGTTACTCTTACAATGACAAGCAAGTATAAACTTATTTATTGGGTACTTATGGGCCGAGTAAAACATTTTTAAGGTTATATTCGCTTGTTATCGGGCGAGTAATATGCATTTATTTGTTTATTATCGAACGAGTGATATGCACTTATTCCCTTGTTATCAAGCGAATAAACAAGTAAAGTGTTTTCAAATATTTTGTGATTTGTAAATATGAATTGCCAATTTAATTTGTTGGAATATCGGTTGTATTCATGTATGGCAGATATTATTATAAAAAATAAAAATGTAAAGTTAAAAGTTTAGGCCATGTTTGGTTGCATTTATGAATCTAGATTTTAAATTTTCTATTAAAAGTTAAATTTACTTTTACGTTTTTCAAAATTTATTTCATTTTATTTTCTCTCTTTAATTTTTTTTTAAAACACAATAACTTTAAATTCAAATATTAAAATTAGATAAAAATATATATATTTAAAATTTAAGACTTATCGAGATCTATAAAATAAAATTTATTATAATTATTTTTAAATCTTTTAATTAATTAAAAATAATTCAAACAAAAATTAAATTCACTGCTCAAACTACATTCGAATTTTATCCGAACTCAACTCAAAAATTGAACCAAACGCGCGAGCCCCCAACGCTGGTTCAGAGCCTGGCGCGCTTGCTCCCACCCCACCCCACTCTCTCTTTCTCTAACATACCGCGCACCTCTCTTTCAACGCCAAATCTCCAACATTCTATCTCTCCTCTTTGTATCAAATTCGGTGTATCTTTCTCTGCGATCCTGCTTCTACACCGAATCACCTCTATCTCCTCGTCCATCGCCGCTCCTCTGGTCCCTTTCCACGGGTTTGCTCCCACATTCTTTCCCCTAATTCATTAATTGTGCTTCATTTTTATGGTATTTGATGATTTTTTGTTCTACATGCCCTAGTTTATCTACCATTGCCTAAATTTGTATTGCATTTGTGCCAAATTTACTTTCTCAATTGTTGTTGCATTTTGAACATTCTTGATTTTTTAGACTTGTACAAGATATTTACATGATGAAGAAAAAAACCTTGTCATTTCTACATGTAAATTCTATGCAAAAATGGTTGTTATTTGTTATTCATACACATATTTCGAAAGTATATATAACATGTAATGTATAATCATTTTTTGTTCAAAATATATATACATATATATATATATATTTAGATCATGCTGCTGCTCAATGTTAAACCAATGTATTTACTTGAGAATGCACATACTGGAAATTGTGTTGTAGGGTTTGAAGTGTTGCTTTACCTCTTGAACTTTGTGGACTTCAACTTATGTGAAAAGTTAATAGTACTTTTATTTTGTTTTTTCTATTTGAGAATGTCCAAGTATTATTACATTTTTGGTTCTAACTGTATCTACTGTTCTCTTCATTTCAAAAATCTGTTTGTATATTGAATCTGAATCTGTAGATGATTTTTATGCCATTATGGTAGCCTGCGCCAAGCGCACGGTACGTGTAACTTTCTTCATATACATTGTTGCAAAGCGTGATATATATTGTTGGCCTACTACCTAACAACATAAGTGGTAGGGATGGCAACGGGGCGGGTTGGTGCCAAGTTGAGACCTCCATCCTCCCCCCCCACCACCAAATTTCATCCCTGTCCCTGCCCAATCCTCGGTTTGGGGCTCCTTGGTATTCGCCATCCCCATCCCTGTTGGGGTTCAGGTTCCCTGCTACTTTTTATAAAATAAAAAAAATAAAACAGAATTGTAAAAGCAAAGAGCTCGAGCTCTAACTAGCAACAAGTAAAGAGAGAAGGGGAAGTTGGGAGAAATGGGGGAAAGCAACAAGAGAGAAGGGAAACTTGGAGTAATGGGGGAAAAGTCAGGGAATACAATAGGGGGCTTGAAGGAGAGAGATTGATTTCCGGCAGTGCAACACTGCGAAGGGTGTGTGACTATGTGATCTGTGAGGAGATGAGGAAATGAATAAACAAACCCTAATGTTTTTTGTTTTAATTGTGCCATTGAGCATTAGCACACTATCAAAGTAATATGTTTAAAACAAATAGACTATATATATTATTTGAATTTGTTTAAAACACTTGCCTTTTTTCTTATTTTCTTTTCTTTTACAAATTGTTGCGTACTCTCACTTTTCTTGTACTACTTTTTTTGTTGGTGGATGACGGATAGCTTGTCTGCATATTTATGTTCACCTATTGTTTATAATTGCAGATCTGCGACTTATGGGCGGTGCCACCACATCCAGCTGTGCACTAGTATTAAAAACATTTCTAACCTTCTTGGAGTTAACATAAACTGACTGGCCACAGAAAGGTGTCTCACACCAATTCTATCCATCTACAGGGCACCGTCTTCCCTAACCTCTGTGTAAAACCATATTACACTACCCAGATCAAGTACTCAATCCATCCATTTACTGGATTGCATATTTCACCCTAAGCCACTAAATCCCTTACATCATGCCCTCAGTATCTGTGGTTTGCAAAACGATGTTCCTCTTCCGCTCTTATGGTTTTGTGCATATGAGACTACAACCTCAGCATTGAAGATATCATTCTGTCTATCCAATAGGTGTGCTTCCAATGCCCTAGATTTTGTGATTGTTCATGGTTTGTTACTGGGTATGAAATGAAGTGGGATTTACAAAATGCTTGATAACTGTGCTTGTGTGTATAACTGTATATATGCATTTCCGGATGGTCTTTGTAACTTGTCTTCTTATATGATTGATTCCTACTTTGCATTTTGACCAACTTAGATATGTATCTACTCTTTATATATATGTATATATTCATGTATGCGTGTCATGTTTAGAATATATATTTTTGGTGTGATATGATTGTTTTGGGTTCAAGATTTTGGGTGAGCATATGTACAAATATGTGGGTGTATGCTGTGTTTGAAAAGGTGCGTGAGGCCGATGCGTTGAGGCAATGCGATGGATTTTAAATCTGAAACATGCGCTTCATTAGTTTTTGTACCGACAACTTTGCCTCAACTTAGTGAGGTATACGCCTTGTGGCCTTCACCTCGCAGTGCTATGTCATTTACTTCTGAGTTGTTTTAAAAAAAAAACCCCCACAAAAAAAGAAGGTAAGAAGTGCCTACATCTATTTAAATCAATGCATAGTGTGACAAACAGATTACACCATTGAGCAAGGGTTTCTCGCTCAACAGAACAAGGATCACGGATCTCACTGAACTAAGCACAGGGACCTAATCTGTTTCATACTCCCTCTGTGACGCGGACAAGGCTACATGGGCTCAAATCAACTCGTGGAGGCCCATTAGAATAAATTGGAAGCTTTATTTTAAGTAATTTTAATTATTAAAATTATTTATTATTTTCACTATTCAATTAGGAATGTTTTCCTTAGTCAATTAGGATTTAGATTAATAGTTTCCTTATTGTGTTTGGATTAATATTATTCAATTAGGAATGTTTTCCTTAGTCAATTAGGATTTATATTGGTAGTTTCCTTATTGTGTTTAGATTAGTATTTTCCTTATTCTATTTGGATTAGTATTTTTTTCACCCTATTTAAATGGGGTTTATTGTATTATTTTTATTATTATCTAAGACTTTATTGATAATAATATTGAGTGATTTAATCCTCTTTAGTTCATCATGAACTACTTGAACTTATCGGTTTGTCTGTGGCGTTCACCCGACTTATCAATCGGTATTCCGCACCCAATTGTGGCGTCTTCGATTTCCATCCTAATCTAATTGTAGAAACGATCCAGGTTCTTAATTTGCTACGGTTTTTGTGTGTGTCTGTGTCGAGGTTCGCATAACCGATTCGTTGTGTTCGCGGGTTTCGTGCGATATCACCGTAGGTCGTATCAGTTGGTATCAGAGGAGAGCTTCTACATTCAGGTTTTTCTATCTTTTTATTTCTTGTTCTTGTTAGGGATTCAATTCAATTTAAAAAGAAACGGTCCGGGTCATTAATTTGCTACGGTTTTCGTGTGTATCTGTGTCGAGGTTCGCACAACCAATTCGTTGTGTTTGCGGGTTTCGTGCGATATCACAGTGGGTCATATCACTCTATCCCCATTTAATTGTCACACTTTGAAAAACTAAAAATTAAGGAGACATAATAATTACTCCAAGAGAAAATACTTATTTCCAAAATTGCCCTTTACTTTTCTCTTAATAAAAAAAGGTGGCGGGACCCACAATAAAGAAAGTGGTGAGAGCTTAAAGGGTAATATTGGAAATAATAAAAAGTGCTCTAATTAATGACTTGCTAAATATAGAAAGTGGACAATTATTTTGGGACATCTAAAAATAGAATAGTGGACAATTAAATTGGGACGGAGGGAGTAATATATGTGTGTGTGTGTGTATATATACTACTATACATATATAACATTTTGCACTATATGTTGCATACTCTGTTATAAATATTTTATACTTCCGTATTATATTGTGATGCTATTGCTTTGGTGACACTGATCATGAATTTCTCAGTGATGCATTCTTTCATCCTGTAATGTTAGTAGGAAATGATTTCAAAAGTTGCAAACAAAAGCTTTATCCAAGTGAACGTATGAAATAAAATTCGAAGTTACTTATCAATATGTTTGTGTCAGTGTAAACTGTAAGCGAGAAGGAGTCAGTTAGTGAGTAAGGCTTTTGGTTGAATGTGTTGATTGTAACTTTAACTTGAAAAAAAAAAAAAAAACTGAATTAATTATATTGTCTTATAAAACAGCGTATTGGGTATGTATTTTTGTATTTACAGTGATTTTGTTTATTTGCCTGACTGAATTTGATTTGGTAACATGGGTAAAACTTAGCCAATGTGAGGCAAGGTTAAGTGTGTCTAATCCCACCGGCCTTTCACAATTGAGTTGTCATTGATGTGAAGTTTCAAGGGTTTGTGGTCATTGTTGCAATCGTTCATGAAATATAAAATATAAATAATAATACTGATTATTATTTTTCGTAGAATAAAGAGATTGGGTGTTGTCCCTGAGTTGCTTCATAGAAGAAACATTGTTCAAAGAAATCATGGCGACTCTTCCTCTTTTCACAGGTATCTTTTGACTTGGTCTTTGTACGTGATCTTCCATGCCAAATAGACTTGGTTTTATCTTTTTCACTTCGGTTACCCTTAAGACTTAATAATTTATTCCAATCTATTTTGTATGAGGACCACGTGTCACATTTGTTTTGATCTTGTGCCTCGTGTTATCAATAGTTATCGAAAGTTGATTTAGAAATAAGTCAAGTTTACCCTCTTTCTTGATTTCTCTTGATGTATGATGTGAGTAAATATAGGTGTTTTGTGTGGGTTATGGAGAAAACAGTTACTACATAACTGTTGGTTATGCATCATGGTGCCTCTTCCCTACAACTCAAGCTTAAGCTTTCTAGAATTATAGCCTAGTTGTCTGGGACCGCCAAGGTTCAAGCCTTGTTACCTCCATCCCCTGTTTCCCGTTTTTGGTTAATCCTATTTCTGTGTGCTCTCAACTTGCGAGGATCGGGGTTGCATGTGAGGGAGGATGTTAGCATGATATGCGTTGCAGCCCCTTTTTCCAACAACTTAAGCTTTTGGGAGGGATGATTATATTTTATCACCATCTAAACTAAAAGCTTCAGCTGTTAGGTAGTAGACTAACAATGTATATCATGCTCTCCGATACTTCCCTTCCCTTAAGACCCCAAATTGCACGTGGAGAGACAATCCAAGGTCCACCTAGCACACAATAAACAAAAATTTGCATATCGCACACACAAATGGGGAGCAAATGGCAGCGGGTTGACTTGAACCCAAGACCTTGCGATACATGTTAAGTCACCATCTCATTTAAAAGCTTAAGCTGTTAGGCAGTGGGCAACAATGTATATCATGTTCTCAATAATAATTCCCTACACGCTGTAGCTATAGTGTAATGGTGAGGTCTTGGATTTATATGTAGGTTAAGTGGACCCAAATGATATCTTGGGCTCGAACTTTTTGAGCGAGAACCCATGGTGTTACATTTTAGGAATGATAGTGAAGGGATGCTGCAGTGGAACTGTTATGACCCTAATTAATTTGGGAAATATAAGTTATTAGGAGTCAATTCCTCATGTATGTGCGGTCCAATTGCTCAAGAAATTAGTTATAACAGCTGCTTGGGGGCCACTCACATAGTGTGTCATGGTGCATGCCTATTGGAGGGTCTAAATGCACCCCTGGATTTGCTAGGTGCTCTAAGAGCCCTGGATAACCTGTGTTACAAAAAAGGGAAAAAAAGAAGAAGAAAAAGGAGCTTCAACACCACTTGGGTTGTTACTTCCATAATAACCTTTTCTATCTTCTGCTTGGACAATTGTATGGTTTTTACCAGGAGATGGAATTATAAATATGGACAGTGAAGAGACGGGTAGCCCAGGTTGGAATCCTTTTTTTTTCATGCAGACAACTGAAGATACTGCAAAAGCTGTTGCTGCTGTATCTGCCACCAGTACTGGTGCTAGTTCACCACGACCACCGGTGGTGTTTTCTTTGAAAGATGACAGTGGTGGCCAGCTTCAGAAGCTTCAGCGTCAAGTCTCTAGAGTACTGAAAGGCTTATCAAATCCTCCTGTTGAGAAAGGTAGAACTTACAACCCAGAAGTTCTAACCATCCAAAAGCGTCAATGGGCAAGCAGTCAGTTGCAGTCCCTGGTATGCACTCTTCTCTCATGTGGACACCTCTTGAGATGTTGTTATCTGCTTTCAATCTTGGGTTCTTTCTTCAATTTGCAAATTTCCATATTATAGTTGCTAAATGTGTGTGTATATGGGTTTTGTTGAAAACACTAGAAATTGAGAGTACTTGGTGAGCTTTGAGTTTAAGGCTTGTCATGTTGCTGAATACTGTCAATTGAGTGTGTTTAGAAAGTCTACGGGCTCTAATGGCAAATTATTGTACATCTGATTTAGTTGATAATTGCAGCTAATTAGAATGAATTGTTGTTCTTAACCCCAAGATTTACAAAAAATAAAAATAATCTTGCACTTTTTTTGCTGGCGTTTCCATGATCATTCTTTTATTATAATGTGCAGGATCACAGGGTCTGGAAAGAACCGTCACGGATTTTTGAGAGCATGGTAGTTGTTGGACTTCATCCTAACTGTGATATTCAGGCACTTGAGAAGCGATACCATGCTAGAAATTCTGAAGGTTCAGGGAGATTACGAAGTGCACTTGTTGGTCAGCATCAGTTGCATGTGGAACCAAACATGGAGCCCCAGGTGCTGTGTTTTTGTATTCACATGTTCACTATCGTTGCACTTCAAACATTTTTGAAGTGAGGCCATGAGGGAGAGATGGTTCCTAACAATCTTCAAATATTTGAAGTGCATGTTCCTAGTTTTGTTTACCCTCCTGAAAAACAGCTGCCACTAAAAAGATGATTTTTGATTTGCCTTTCAGGTCTTATTTGTTTACCCTCCTGAAAAACAGCTGCCACTAAAATATAAGGATCTTCTCTCATTCTGCTTTCCTGGAGGCTTGGAGGTATGAAGTGGCTGTTTTGCTTCTTATCATTATAAAGTGATGAGTATTCATGCACCTGAAAATTTGTTTTTATTTTCACTCTTGTCTAGTTGTTTACAGATATTGCTAAATTCATTGAAATCACCAATGTCCACTATCTTTGTTGTAATCTCACATCAGGGCCTTCTTGGTCTGGGGTGAAATGTTTTTCACCCCAAACCAAACTCGCCCTAACAAACAAATCTAGTTTGAATGTCATCAAAGTATTATATCCACGTGATTGACATTGACCACTTGCATGTTTTGTGTTATTTGCCTACACTAATTGCCGTATCAAATTTTTTATTTTTTTTGGTTATTCTAAACTCTAGACAAGAACTAGAGTGATATTTACTTACTAGAAAATGTGTGTGAGATTTGAAGCTATGTCTGACGGGTTCGAACCTTTCCCACTCTTTTGGGAGGTGGTTAGTGATAATATGTGAGCTACAACTCATTGGCGACTTAACATGGGATTGAATTGTAAACCCAAAATTTAATCTTTCTTTTAGGTACTCAAAAATTTTCTTTACTCTGTGCATTGAGCAAAAACTTTTTCGATTTTCTTTTGTAATATATGCAACCGACATGTAAATACTTGTTTCTTTTATTGTATTCTGATTTTGTTAATTGATAGCTTCATGGTCTATCGTCTTGTGGTTCCCAGATTCATTTCATCGTCTCCTTTGATCTGTATTTATTGATGTTTCATTACAGCGCATGTATATATTTATTTATATTTTTAGTAAAATTTAAATTTTTTAGGCTCCGTTTGATAACAAAATGGAAAATTATAGCAAAACCTATTGATTTTTGTGAGAAATTGGAAAATAAGTTGAGGGATGTGGTTAGATGTTTTTTGGCTTTTTCCATGGAAAATAATTCTTTGAGTCATGAGGAAGAATTTTTTTTCCACATAACAAATGTGATACACAGCAGTAGACAGAGATACGCACCTCAATCTGCTCAAATACCTAGAGGATTTAGTCTCACTAAGGGCCCTAATCCCCTCTTGTTGCCAAGTCCCACACTCTTGCAGAGCCCATTTCTTCTTCTCACCTCTTTCCGTATAGAATTTGAAAATTCACAGTTGGGAAAATAAGTGATTGATAACTACAACTTCCCATCACATAGCACTCGTGAATCAGTATCAATACAGACCCATTGCTTCAGCCTCTTGTTTGTCAAAGGCTTCCATATCATCCACATTATGAAGGCCTGCCCAGGGATGTGCCCTTTGAACCACCCAACTTTTTGCCAGTCAACATGTATTCTCTGCTCCCGAATTGCATTCTTAGCAGAGACACTCCCATTAGTTGTCAATGTCCACATTGCTTTATCATTAGAATTCAGAGCAGGTAGGTTGCGAACAATCCTTTCGAAATCCCTAGAGACTGGAGGCAGGAAAATTCCACCTTTCATCAGAAATGTAATCACTTAGCTTAGCATCAAGTGACAAACAGCATCATATATGATTCTGCGCCCAATCGACCCAAACATTGATGCTCGAACCATCTTCCACCTGATATTTAATATACTCTTGAAATGTATCCCCAAGTTTCAGAACCTTCCTTCAAGTCCTAGAGGCAGTAGGGGGGACACCTGCAGCTCCACACACTTTTCTGTTTTATCATAAACATATGGCACCATTTGACCCAGAGAGTATCTTTCTAGCTAGCTCATGCAAAAAAAAATAAAAAAAATCTGCATCTTAAAGCAGTATAATTCTCTTGAGAGAGTTACCTGTTGTTATCCCATTGCTTTATTTGTATATGTTTTATAGTATAAACGCGAATATGACTATTTTGAGTATGGCTTTTAAATGTTGGTATTTGTGATTACAGCTTCATGCTGTTGAGAAAGCTCCGTCAATGAGCAAGTTGAATGAAATACTTCTTGGGCAGGTAATCCATGTTACAGTTTTCCATCTTCACGCCATTTTTAAAAATCTTCTCATTTTCTGATAAAAAAAAAAGCAGATAAAGCTCATGATCATGATTATCAAGTTTGGTGTTTCATCAGCAATAAATTCTTTATAGATAAAATCGAAGAAATTTTTTTTCTCTGCTTTCTATATAAAACATCGTAGTGTATGACATATAGCTTTAAAATTCACCTATTTAAAATTTGCAGTGGAATTACATTAGTTACTTCTTTTTTTTCTGTTACTGGTGAGACAATAATCTGAAGTAGCGTGGGGCTAGTTTTGCAGGAACATCTTAAACAAAGTGAAATGTCCTTTATATTCCGGTTACAGGTAATTTTTGAAGTACAGTATTGTTTTTCCTGTGCCTTGTTTCATTGGGTATGTGCTGCATCTGTGTATTAAGTTAACCATGACCTTGAGTTTGTCAATCTGGTTGTCTATGTTATACTCCTATATTTGGGAGGACAAGAATGGAATTCTCACTACTTAAAACACTGATTGCTGCATTTATGGTGATCTATTTTTCTTAATATTACTTTATGTCTAAAAGTTTACCACGTATTTGCTGGTGGACTAACTCAATTTTTTGAAGTATTGTTTTTATATAAATCAACTGGCGAACTCAAAAGAAGCCTAGTTTAACCTGTTGGGATTTGTGAACCATATTGCTTTGTCTGATGCCATAAATTCAATTATGCCAAACGGTGCATTGTGTTGTGTGATGGTATCAGTGATATTGAAAGTCAACCCGGGCTCCACAAGGCAAACTTGAGGTCTGTGCAACTCTCTTAGGAGATACGATGATAAATTAATAACGCTGTAACCTCATAGATGTTGGAATATAATAATGTATTTTTTTTAGGTGTAGTTACTCACTATTAGTCTAATTTGCATCCTATTAAGAGATCTCATAGATTTAGGCATTCATTATGGTTAATCTTCTTTTCTTATTTGTAGATTTAGGCATTTAGAATGTTTATGGTTGATCTGCACCCCTCAAGTGCGGAATGGTATGATATTTGAGTTAATACTGTGCAATATAATAAAGTGTAAACTCAAATTAGGACCTATGTTCTCCAATTTGGCACATTAACTCGATTTTGAGTCAATTGGGCCCTTAAACTATGCGAATTGCGCACCAGAACGCCGTTCATCCAAATTGGCCATTAAGTGCCACATGGAATGGAGCATGTGCCGTGCGTGTGCGTCTTTCAAGGGCAAAACTGCCAGTTTCTTAAACCAAATCAATCAAAAGTAACAGGTTCGGTTCTTTTGAAAACCGGTTCAAAATTCTTTTGTAAGTGTTATGGATGGTCTTTTAAGAAACTTCCATGAACATCAATCAAGTTCACACCCATTGGTTAAGTTTTTTTCTTTCTTTCTTTCTTTCTTTCTTTCTTAACAACTACCATCTTCTGCGGCTTTTGTTCAATCAATGGTGACCTATTTTACATCTTCCATTCTTTTCCTATGTGTGTTTGTGTGTTTTTTTTTTTAAGAAACTTCATCTAGTTTTCATTAACCCAATCCCACACTCACTCTCCCTCTTTTTTCTTACTCTATTTCTTTTCTACTTACTTTCATCGTGTTTCATGGAGCATCTGTGCAACTACTACCTCCCACCATGTTCTCCTCCTTCCGGCACCACCCCCTCCAGCTGCCTGGACTGCAATGGCAGCCTCCTCCCTTACAACCACCTACTCTCCTCTCTCTCCTCTCTACAGTGGCACCATTCCAATCTATCCTACAAACTCAAATCAATTAATCAATCTAACAATCTGCATCTTTACTCGTGGAAAAAAAGAGCAAGAGAAACCCTCCCCTTTCAACAACCTTCTTCTATAATCTATGCTCCCCGAAGACAATCTAACACCCTCAATGACGTTCATTAATGAAAGGAACTCCTTTAACTCTTTTTTTTTTTGAATAAGTCCTCTATGCCCTAGCAAGGCTCATTCAAGTTTCTGGAAAAGGATAGATTCCAAGACACAAGGCAATCTGAATTCAAAGAGGCTAAAGAAGCAATAGAATCTCCTTTGTTCAAGGAGAGTCTATACCATGGCTGAAACAAGGAATCAAAGGCTGCCTTACCCCTCCACTTATCCACCCTAGAAAACCTGAGAATTTGGTCAAGGGCTTTTCATTTTCTGAACCAGAAGTTGTATGGAGTTAGAATAAGAGGTAATCTAATCTATGATTTTTAAGGGGGTTAGATCTAATGTTGTATTATTATTGATAGGGTAAAATAAAAAATGCTTTTATTCTGTTAAGGAGACTGTGTTCATTGAGGGCTACTCCGAAAGGTGTTCTGTTAGATGGATGAGGTGACACCTCGAAGGTAGAACTTATAGGATGTCTGGGGTAATGTTTAATAGTAAATTAAGTTAAAAATAATTCATATCATCCAGAAAGAAAACATCAGGCCGGAAATATTAAACGGAGAACCCCTAAAGAATCATGGAACAACTATAACAATAGTGTGGTACTTCCTTCCATAAGATGAGCTGTTTTGAATGCAAAGATTTCACTCATTTATCCTTAGGAAAGTTGTGGGTTGAGGATTATTTTGGTTTTTAGATTAACCCTTATAGGTTGTTAGTACTGCATGCTTGCTACATTTGAGTTGGTGAAGTTACCATTAAACCACTGACCACTAGATGTTTACCTGGTTGGGAATTTTGGCATGCTAGCATTTGAAGAAATCAACAGGTAAGCTACAATGCCCTCAAGAGCTGTTTTCCAAGTGATGAAACTACTGCTTATTGTTATGTTACCGCAGATTTGAGTAACATTCTCAGGTTACTTTGCATGTAAATTAGGTTTTGGTTTTTTTTAATTAGCTATGTTAAGAGCTGCATTGGTCTCTGTGGTTGTAATTTCTTTCTGAATATGCTACCTGTTATCTGACACGTGTGTTGAACGATAGCATGCTCATTTTGCATGCGGACGGAGGCCTAAATGCATCCTTGGGGATTAGCCAGGTGCTTTTAGAGGCCTGAGAGTTGGAAAAAGTAAAAGAATTATGAAATAAATATTATAATTATATATGTTTCAGCTTTGTAATTAAAGTATTCTTTTGTCTTCTGGAACAACTTTTAACACTATCTATTTATCTAGGTAGCCAATAATTCAACTCTGTATGGTTGCTGTGTATTAGTCGACGAAATAGTTCAAAAACCCTCGGGGTTGGTTTCCCTGATTCAAGATGGAAAAGATTTCAGCTCAGGATTGAGTCGGCATGTTTTAGTTACACGGCGGTGTTATTGCATACTTTCAAGGGTTCCATTTTTTCAACTGCATTTCGGCGTATTGAATAGGTTTGTTAATATTAAATGGATTTGACCCCTCTTCTTTGATCTTCATATGGTACTGTTGACTAAAAGGGAATATTTTGCATGGTCATAATTTTATTGGAACTGTGGTGTTGGCTCTTCGACCTTTGTGCCGCTATGACTTGTTAGAAATATGTTTGTTGATGTTGGATTTTAACGAGTTTATCATTCATTTGATAAATTTGGAATGGTTGAATTAGACATGATTTTCATTGCAAAGAGATATGTTGAGCCTGCTGGTAGATGCTGCTTAAAATTTCCTTTATATTGATAAGAAAAATACATTACATTACAGTAGTGGTGGAACAGGGTTGTAGAGGGGGTAATATGAAAAAAGTGACTTCTCTAAGAAATCTGGGAATTGAGATGAACCTAGGAATGGATAATGTTATATAAAAGTTTTAAAGTTCCGCCCACTGCTATGGAAACTTATGGTGTCGCATAATGTGCAAAACAAATCCTGGATCGAGCTCTAAGGAACCCTCCCTCACATGTAACCAGGTTCAAATTCAAGGCCACACTGATCCAAAACGGCTTACTTGACTTAGTTTCATACCCTACATTCTGAAACCTTACCATATCCGTATATTAGTGGAAAAAACTAGACTTGCCATCAATGTTCTAAAAAGCGTTAGCCGTTAGGCCTTAGTCAGGCGGTAAGAGGAAGCCAAGCACCTAGGCAGCCAATTTTCTGTTTATTTATATTTTAAAAAATATAATATTATAAAGGACATTAAGAGTTTGTTAAACGAATATTTCTCATAATTCAAACATAAAAATAAAACGAAAACTAAAAAATAAAATCCCTTAGTCCCACGACTCCTGCCTAATTACCGGCCTAGATGGCCGCCTAGCTAGGGTAAGCGGCAGACCACAGCCTAGCACTTAAGCAGGGCAAAATCAGCCTAGGTGGAAACTTTTAGAACACTGCTTGCCAGTTGCCACGACACTCCAAAACATCTGCCTAACAGCCGGAATCTCGGTGACTAGCTGAGTCAATTTGCTAACCCCTCTTGTATACTCGCCAAGTCCTATCAGTTTTGTGTTTCAGAATTCTTTTATCATTGTAAATAGATAATGTACGTTCGTCTTGTTGAAACTAAAGGAAAAAAAGAGAATGAAATTTCCGGAATAAGTTGATATCTATTCTTACACAACTACACATATTTATACTATGATTAAAACTAACTAATTTCTACAGTACAAAAATCATGGGATATAAGTCTAATCCCATGATTAATATGATATGCTGAATATTTTGTCAAATCTCATGATTTATGTGATCCGCACAATCAGACTGATTTGCATAATTAATCTACATGTGCCAACACTCCCCCTCAAGCTAGGGCATGGATGACGAACATGCCTAGCTTGGACACCTTATTTCTAATATATTTCAACACTCCCCCTCAAATTGAAAGAGGTGTGACACCGAAATCAATTTGCACCAAAAATATGCGGCTCCATTGTTTAGAAATTGCTCTTCCTTAACTCAAACTTGAAATGTTTCCTTTATAGTTGAAGTGTGAATGCCCAAGAAAAACATCGCTTTTGTAAAAGAAACAGATGCAACTTGCACCATAGGTGGGATCAACATCCACCCAAATAATGGTCGATCATGATACAAAATGGTTCAATATGGCTAACATAACACCGCCAGAAAAACACTCAGCAGCAACATTGGATCGCCGGAAAAAACACTTGGCAGCAACAAAGGATTGCTGGTAAAACACTCGGCCGCATCAAAGACTGCTGGAGAACACTTGGCAGCAATATGGGATGCCGGAAAACACCTGGCTGAACCACAAGACCACCAGGAAAACACATGGCCACAACGTGGGATGCCGGAAAACAATCGGCCCCATCAAAAGACTGCCGGAAAAACAATCGGCTGCACCTAGAGACAGCTGGAAAACACTCGGTTGCTATAAAAGAAGAGATGCATATAGAGCAATGCACCACAAACCAAGACCATTGAAGCAAGTGGCATTAAAGTAGAATCAGAGGGGCAGCATGAGAAAGCTTTGTTCCAAACACTTGGATAGCCGAATGTTCTGCAAAAACTGAAAAATATGCTAATAGACAAGTCGATAGCCACAAAAAAATTATTGAAAAAAAGAAAAGGAGAAGAAACTCCTTGACCGGATGGGTGACAAAAGGCCGCCTGCCCACCGGAACGGAGGAACAAAAAGAAGAAACCCCTAGGTTAGGATCGTGTCCTCTGATACCATGTTGAAACTAAAGGAAGAAAAGAGAATGAAATTTCTGGAATAAGTTGATATCTATTCTTACACAATTACACATATTTATACTATGATTACAACCCAACTAATTTCTGCAGTACATAAATCATGGGATATAATAGAGCATAAATCATGGGATATAAATCTGATCCCATGAATTATGTGCTTTGCTGAATATTTTGTCAATCTCATGGTTTATGGGATCCACGCAATCAGACTGATTTGCATAATTAATCTACATATGCCAACACGTCTCCCCCAAAAAGAAACCGAATGATAAATCAGGCTGAGTCTTTGGCAAAAACCGTGTCCTAGTACCATGCATGTGATCACCTCTATCAGGCGGAGACACAAACAATAACATACTAAAAATATATATATGCTGAATTGGACATCAGCTGAATCCTTCGACAGGCAAAAGATTCCGAAGTCTCACTGACTGAGCACCTTCACCTTCTCACCATCAAATAGACATCCTTGAAATCAAGGAATTTCAACGATTGAAGCCATAGAGAGGCATATGATTCAATCCCTCCTGAACTTCTACCACCTAATATGTTTTTGTTAAAAAGTTTCTGCTATTTCTTTCATTGTAAGTCATCCAAGAGAAGGCCAACACACCTTGAATTTTGGTCGTTAAATATATGAATGCTTCTTCTGAGATCTTTTTTTCGTTTCTCCTTTTTCTTTCCTTTTTTTTTTAACTTATTCTATCATTTTTTCCTCTGTAGCATCTTCATGGAAGAAAGGTTGGAACGCTTAACCCAAACTATCATTCATCTGGATTTAGAATCATCATCTGAGGGGCATAGCAAGGAAGAAAATTTGGAAGAAAAATCTGATCGTCTTGCACGGGAACATGGAGCAGGTGATGGAACACCAGCAACTTCCCAATCAAGCACAAGTGATTCTATCCCTAGCAAAGCCACAGAGGATAAGAGTTACCTGGAGGATCAAGCTCTTGCGGCGGACTTTTATTGTTCAAAGAAAGGCACCATTGATAATGAGGTTCCAATTGGCACCGAAACAGAGAAGCTTCCAGCTAAAAAAGAACCAGTAGTTGCACAGATATCTGAAGCTTGTGATATTATTGTTGATGATACAGTGACAAACAAGCAACCGGCACCAAGGCCTTTACCCAATGTTGTCTTGCCTTTTCTACGCTATCGACGGTATGAAGGTTCTGAATCTTCATCCTCTAGCTATATCTTTGTTCTTGACAAGGTGGAACACACATGCATTTTATTATGTTTCGATTTAATTTTATTTTGGGCTTTTTTTTAGTAGTTATCTACTTATCTTAATTTGGACAGCTATGGATTTGAAATATTTAGGATTATATTAGGCAATTATCTTATTGGGGTCATTTTGGTGCTTTAGTTTAAAATTATTGTGCACGTGCGTTGCACGTGGTTTTAATGCTTGAAAAATGTCATTAAATACGCCCATACTAAGAATTGAATAATTAGTATGGAATAAAAATAATAACAAATAAACAAAATATAGTATCAAGTGTAAAATTCATTTGATTTTTTTTACCGACCTAAAAGCCTTGTAATTTTAATACAATCTATTAAATAGCTTCCTTTTCAAGAATTTTGTTATGAAGTTATTTAGAAGTCTTATACAAAACACTTAATTCAACACAAACTCTTAACTTATTTATTTTAGCCAAACAAAGCACAGTTTAAATTTATTTAGATACTAATACTAATATAAAAGTATGTGGAGTTATACATTTATAGTCTTATACTATTTTATTTAATATAAATCTAGCTTAAAATCTTTGTTTAATTAATTATTTTAGCCAAATAAAGTAAAGTTTAAATTTATTTGGAATACTACTACTAATATACAAATATATGGAGTTATACTGTTTTATTTAATGTAAATCTTAAAATATTTTGTTTAAAATCAAAGGGCATATTTATCTTCACAAAAAAAGGGAAAAACACTTAAGTTATTCATACTTTTATATATAGTTGTATGTATAGATATAGATTATTGTTCTTCTTTAGGCTTCTAATGAATTGAGTTAAAGTTCATAAGCCTTTTAGCATCCCTAGCCTTTGGGCCTTGTTTCGCTTCTCTCCCCTTCTTTGAAATCGTACTGCTATGTTCTTGGCGTAGACCTTGTTTTCTCCAGGTTTTGTTGCTTATTCATCAACAGTACACACAAGATCACATGGAATATTTTGTATTATTTAGTGGGTTCTTTCCATGGTAGATCCAGGAGGTCTGTTGCTTTTTTATTCGTTTTAGGTATTAGTATGAATTAACATTACTGGACGCCTAGGACTCTAGGAGCAAACTTTTCTAAAATGGGCAAAAAAATGTGTTCTTTGGAAGACACTGAAATACCCATTTTTGTTACTTGTTATTGAATCAAAGACTTTGTACCATTTTTCTGCTCTCTTGGATGACAGACTAAATCTGTGCTTTTACTTGAAGAGTCTGCCTGGCCTGGGGTAAATATTTTTGCCGAGAAAAATAAAACAGTAAAAAGTACTTTCACCTATTTGTTCAATAAAATTATGTATAAAAAGATGCACTATAATTGTGCATTTTTCAGCAAAAAATAGTAAAGTTCCATACCATGTACATAATAATATAATTCACCATTCTAATTTTCATACGGGAAAGTTGTTTTACCCTGAAACAAACTTGCCCTAAATGTATTAAGTCATAATAAAAATGTCCATAGTAATGGAAGTAAGTTGCTTTTTTCTTCTTACTCGATAATATGAAAAGTGGAGTTACAAATAGAAAAGTTTCCTTTCATTGCCTCAATACTGCCTTAGGCCACCATGCCTTTGGCTGTACTTTTTTCTCTTGTCTATTTTGTATTAGTTATTGATGCCATTGCTGATACAAGAAACTGTTAGTATGAAATAAAAAATATGTGGTGCAGTTTCCCAGGCCCACCTAGTGAAGATAGAAATTTGAGAAGTGATGTTCATGAGTTAGAGATTGAAGAGGCTTCCTTCTCAGGCCAAGAAGACTCAAGTGAACACGATGATATCCTTGAGTGGGCTAAGGTTAAATCTTATCTCAGATATTAATACACTCACTCTATCTCAAATTACGAATCATTCCCACTCGCACTTTATCCAACATAAATAATGGTGACGAATAAAACTTATTTGGCCAAGTTGAGTTAATTTGGGACATCCCTAGACTCCCAGAGAGGGAGAGGGAGATTCTTAATCTGGGAATGAGGGAGTATTTCTTAAACCCTCTGCCTTCTTTGTTCATTTTCTTTTCCTTCCTCACACACCCTAAAAATTTGCAGGCCAACAACCATGGAACCCTGCAAATAATATGCAAGTATTACCAATTACGTTGCCCTCAGAAGGGTTCGACAATTAAATTTTCCCCGTTGGAGCACCTGCATCCTCTGGAATATCATAGATCTGATGAGACAGTTCTACATGTTTCTGGCTCAACAATTGATTTGAAATTGTGCAGTACAAGTTTGGAATTTGCCGAGGTACCTCATATGCTTGTCTTGATAGCTAAATTTACCTTTTTAAAAAATAAATTGCAAAGAAGCTTTGTCTATGGGTTTATGTTCTTATTACAAGGAAAAAAAAAGAAGGAAAAAGAGAATGAAAAAGAAAAGGATCATGGGGAGGTAGAATTTCGTGCAACTTTTAGACATTTCTAGTCTTTTGTATCACAATTTGTCTGGTTCCTATAGGCACACAATGCACTAGCGGTGGAGGAGGAGGCAACTGCTTTATCAGTGTGGACGATTGCATGCATGTGTGGCTCCTTGCAACTTGAGCATGTAAGTTTATGGTCCTGTTTTGGGTGCATATTCATAAGGAAAATATTGATGCATAACTGTTTTACCTTTTATCCTGAGAAGCCACATTTCATTTCATTAATATATAATGCATTTGTTAGGAACTATGAAACATGGACACAACATGCGATACGTGTTTTGACACGACATGCGACATGCAATTTTTCTAAAATGTAGGACACGACACGTAGGGGGGACACGTTCTTAATTAATTAATTATATATATATGCAATAAACATTATAAATATTAGGAGAAATACTAGTAGGAGTAGGAGTAAGAATAGCCATCTAAATCAATTACCAAGTATTAGAAACTAAATAATCAATTTCCAAAATTATAAGAGCCACAGTCAGTTGTTACACAGATTTCACAGTCAACACTGATGTTTCTTTAATTCGGGTTAAGAGAGAAATGATATTTGTTCCGTTCAGTGTTCTAAAACTCGGGACTCGGGACTCGATCGCCGAGGTGGGGATTGGAGAGTTTTCAATTACTCGGGGATTAATTGAAAAAAATCAGATATGGTATATTTTAATATAAATAATATTTTAAATAATATAATATGATAATAATATGATCAAATAGTTTACAAAATGACAAGAAAGTACCGATTATATACATATTTTTAAAAAAGTGTATATCTTAAAAAGAGTGAGACATGTTTAGTTAGTTATTTTTTTTCCTTTTCCCTATTTTTTAATCCCCTACTTTTTTCTACCCATCCCATCTTGTCCCCCACATGCCCATCTCTCTTTGTCCTTTTTTGTCCTTCTCACACGGCACCTTCCTCTCTCACGTGGTCTCTCACTCACAGCTTGCATTTTTCAAATTTTACATCAATCCTTTATTCATTCTCCTCCTATCTCTCTCTCTCTCTCTCTCTCTCTCTCTCGGAAAAAGAAGACCTATGGAGATAAGATCCAAAAAATTAAACGCTTCTTCTTCTGTGTCAGTATATGCGTGTATATTTACATATGTATACACTTCAATGGCTTTAAAGATCCTCCATTGCCATATAAAAAAAAAATCTCTTACTCACCGAGTCTCACAACTCGTGAGTAATCAGCGAGTTTTACTGAGTCAAGCCTGAGTTTTTCGCTGGCCGAGTAAAGCCTCCCAAGTAAGCATACTCGACTCGTTTGGCTGCCAAGTACTGGGCCCCACTCGGCGAGTTTTAGAACACTGGTTCAGTTTATTTTATTTTTAAGTTTTATTATCATTATTTTCACCCCATAGATTTAGTTATTTTTGATAGACCCCTTTTTCCGTGTCCCCGGCGTGTCCTCAGCGTGTCGGTGAAAAAAATAAATAATAAACAATGGGACACTCTCCGACACGCGTGTCCCTCACGTGTTGGGGTGTGTCGGCGTGTCTGACACGTGTCGTGCAGGACACGTGCCCTCCGAGAGAGTGTCCTCGCATCATAGGTTAAGAACCATCTCTCCCAAAAGCTTAAACTGTTAGGTAATGGGCTAACAATGTATATCATGCTTTTCAACACTCCCCCTCATGTGTGAACCCCACTCACATGTGGAGAGACAAACCAAACCAAAGGTGCACCTTGTGCACAAACAATGACGTGCATATTGCACAAACACAAAGGGGGGAACAAATGCAAGCGGGAGGATTCGAACCCGAGACCTTGCAGAACCTAAGCTCTGATACCATGTTAGGAACCATCTCTCCCAGAAGCTTAAGCTATTAATAAGTGGGCCAACAATGTATATTATGCTCTTCAACATCATTTATTAAAGAAAATGAGATTCATAGAACAAATAAAGTGAAACAAAGGCGAGAAACGTTAAGCCAAACACCAAAAGCAGAAAATCAATCCCTGCTACAGCTTTCATATATAATACTAGGTATGAGGTTGATACTGCTGAAAATCATCTGTGTCACGAAATCCCCCTAGAAGATTAGAAACTGATTCCACCCCTCTCTAAGTTGTGATGCCTTGTAAGGCCCTTCAGTTATGCGTGATATTTTCTTAAATACTTTGTTTCATGAGAAGCTTTCTTGAAATTTTCTTAGATATAAAGTTCAGCTCTCTTTTCTGGATGTGCACAACTTTCTTAAATTCTCTTAAATATTTTATTCCATGAGAAGCTCCGGAAAGGTATCGTGTAACATGACATGATCAAGAATTTTATATTCTTTCTTGTACTCCAACTTTGCAATAAGCAACATGTTGGTTTTCACCTTTGGAAAATATTATGGTTGTTAGTTTTAACATGATCAACAACCACATAAAAACTTGTACTCTAGAAGGGATCTCATTTGAGCAACTTAATTTGAGAAGTCAAAACGGAATGTTCGAAAGGAAAAAACTTAAGCTTCAATAAAGAACAGGAATATCCCTCCCTATCTAGCCATCTCTTTTTATGACAAGATGCTGGGGGCAACTGGACTTCTTCAATATATACATATTAGTGAAAAAAATTCATTCTTCAATTCAAGTTTCTAAAGAAGTTAAGATTCTAAGACACAAGATTTTGATGGCAGGGTGTAGCAAGAGAAGCAATGGATGCATTTTTCATACAAGGATACACAATGATATCAGGAAATAATTATTTAAAAGACGAATCCCCTCTCCAGCATCATTCATAAATTCCAAAAGAAACCTTTTCCCTAACCTACAAGAACGCAAATCTCTAGAAAAAAATCTAGGCCAAGAGAAGTATATTATGGACTTTGTAATGAAACCTTTTCAACTAGGTTAGGGTCCCAACATCCTTTCTTAGACCGTATGCTCCTCAGTGGAGCTGAATGACTTCTAATTTCACACCATTCCGCTGCTGCTTCTTTTCTCTGATAGTGGCCATGGAGAGACCGGGGGATTTGATTAGGGGAAGGGGGAGAGGTGGGCCATTCAAACCCCACTACACCAATTGGCCAAATGCTTGATCTCACCATTGTGCAAGGACCCAATAATATACCTATAGAAGATCGAACATTAAGTGCACCAGATTTTAATTTGTAATTGATTACGTTTCTGGTAAAAGTAATCGCAGATTGAGATGACATTGTCATTTCGTTTCACTTTGACTTCTTTTGTGTACCTTATCTAGATGAGGTAAAATGCAGATCGTCATCTAAGCCCATGTATGTTTTAGTTATTCAAGCTAATAACTCCTTCTATTGACTGCATCTGGGTTTTAGGCAAAACAGTGGATGATGGTTTGAAGTATTGACTATCCTTTCACTTTACAGGTGTTAATATTGTTTGCGGGAGCTCTGTTGGAGAAGCAAATTGTGGTTATTTGTTCTAATTTGGTATGTATGATCGCTGTCATAACTTTCCATGTTCTATGGAGATAAAATGTCTTTTCTTTATGGCATATGCCAATTGTTGTAACTTGTAAGAGTTCTTGCTGGTCCCTATGCTTTACATTATAGCTCCCTTTTGCCATTCCGAAAGTGAATTATGTATCATGTTCATTGATTTAGACCATTTTTTGCATAGTTTAAAGATTAATTGAATTGAAGTAATATTTCATTTGGATTCCCATTAGTACCTGTGCTTCATGTAGTTCTGTTTGACACATGTTGATTAGTCATGAGCCTGCTTATACTGTACCCTTTTCCCGTTGATATGGGTCAACCTTGTTTACTGTAACCCTAATTATTTAGTATCTAAAGCAAGTTAGGCAATTTTCTTCCTTTCTGTTAGAGGCAAGCCAAGATAGCTCTGTGTTTTGTGTGTGTGATTTTTGCGTTTACACTATAATCGATAACAATTTGTAGCAGTGCTGTGCTTCAAATGGAAGCAATGACTGGAGGGAAACGGTGACGAGGATAAAAAAATTTGACTTTTGGAAGATGCACAATGAAGATCATCTATAAGGGAAGAAACTGCATTTTTTTTATGAATTGAAGAAATTGCACCTACCTGTTCTAAAACGATAATGTCAGATGTAGCCTTTCAACATTGTGGGTATTAGAGACATTTGACTTAAGTTTCAAGGTGATTTGTGTGGAGGACGAAGAAAATTTTGACTTTTTGCAGAGATGCTAAATCTGACTTCAGTTGAGCAACTTGATTATACAAGGCGTAGAATAACTTTCATAGTGATATATAGAACATCACAAGATTAGCAATGGTTATTACTTGTAGAAGCAAAACTAATACTCTTTATGACCTCAAATGCTAGGGGCGCAATGTAGTTGCTGCTAGTGTTGATTCAACAAGTTACTGGGAACACTACCTGAAATTGTCATACCCAATATTAGCCTTTACTCTTTTAGGTATTGTTTGTAGTAATGCACCTTTTGATTATGAAAAAAAAAAGAGGAAGAAAAAAAGACTTCTGCAAGGTTGTTTCTATTTTCCTATTAATATGCTGTACAAATTTCACATTATATGCATAGTGTACACATGCTTGTTGAACTATGTGGATTCTTAGAAATATACATAAGTACTGAACCAATGGTCGCAAGATTTTTAAAGCATTCCATGATCCAGTACGAGGTACGGGTATGCACTATTTAGTGGGCTCTCCATCTTTTTTGGGGGAAACATTCTATGGTGCTCTATTGTTCGTGCAGTTTAACTAATGCTGTGTGGAGGGAAAGGAATTCCAGACTGTTTGATGACAAGGAGGCTAATAATGAGGAAGTTTGGCAGAGGGTCAAGGCCACAGCTTCGTTGTGGGCATATTCTTCTAAAGTGTTTGGTGCTCTTTTCTTGTCAGATATTGCCAGAGATTGGACAGCTGCAGTTCTATAGAAGGAGTGTAGTTTATTGTAGTTAGTGTTGTTTGTTTGTTTTGGCAGGGTTTATATGTTGAAGGCTAGATATTAGGCTGGTTGTAGTTTGCTGGGCTATTGTGTCTTTTTTGCTTTCTGTTCTTGTTTTGGTGTGGGCTGGTGGTGGACTTCTCATTCACTTTCAGTCCGTTTTCTGCTTGTTTCGGATTTTCTTTAATCTGTATAAGCTTCATTTCTGATAAAAAACAAAATAACCTAGCATGCAATTGACACTTCCACGCTAAATACGCAATAACTCTATTCATTTTTAATGATTTAAAACACTTTCATTTTTAGTCCAGTGTAATTGGAAACGGATGCAATGAATATGATAAAAATCACGATCTTACCCCTTGTAATGAATCATTACCAATGGTAGCAGTTCCAGTGTAGGCCTTTCTATTTTCCCTTATTTTCTAGACTTTGTTGGTAGACTTCATCTCCCTTGAGAAAGTCCTTACCACAAACACTGGGTGAAATATACTTACTTCTCTTGTATGGTCTGAAACAAGACCAAAGAAAAAGGTATAGTGAAGCTTGATGGTTTTATGGGTAGGCATGTTGCTGTGAGATAGATTATTGTTGCTACATTAAGTGTTTTAACAACTACATTCTATGGTTGTATGTGGATGAAATGATTATTGCAGGTTCTTAAACAAGGAGAACAATAACCTGCCCAATACTTGTCAAAGTAATTTGAAATGAAGGATTTGAGAGCAGCTAAGAAAATGTTAGGGATGAGGATATTGGAGAGTGTGAACTTTGAACCTATTGCAAACAGTTTGTGGAGAAGGTTCATGGCAAGTTTAGCATTGATTGAGCAAACTGATATGCATCCATTTGCTACTCAATTAAGACTGACTAAAGAGCAGTCACCTGTGGTAGAGTTTGAGCAAGTATGCATGGACAAGGTCTTTTATGCTTCAGCTATTGGTGATCTTATGGATTTTATTGTTTCTACCAAGTTGACAATTGTACATGCAGTGGGATTTGTCAGTACTCAGTAGGTTTATGAGGAATGTGGTAAAACGACCCTGGGAGGTTGTAAGTTGATACTTGGGGCTCGTTTGGTTCGAGTTTAGGAAAGGAATTTGCATTTCAGATTTTAGGTAAGCTCCGCTCTGCCATTTGAGATTCCTTTCCAATGTTTGGTTAAGGCTGGAACTCTCCTCTCCTCATAGTGAGAATAACTTGCAAATATATTGTTAAATAACTAAATTAAGATTAGTTACGATGTTATAATATATTATTTAACATTAATTTATTATAATGCAAAAGAAAAATAATTAGTTGTGCTAAGAATGGGGGTTATTTTGTCAAAAATAAGAAAATAGGAAATGATTCCCGGGATCCTCTTACTTCCTTCATCCCCCCCTCTTCCCCCTTCTTTTCTGGGTGTAATATGGGAATGGATGCAGGAAATTCTCCTTTCTTGGGTGTGTGGTACAGCTTTGACAATGGTCAACGAGGAGATGGTTTGAAAGGCACGAGGGGAGTGTTTCTGCAGTGATTGTAAGAACTCTATTTTTTTAAGAATTCAAGGTTCCATTCTTGGACTATGAGTCCGTTGTGGTGGCGATTCATGCTCAAAGACTTGAGGAGTTTTAAGTGCTTATAGTGATCGGATCAATTTGCAATTGGGAGATTGATTGTTGTTGTGTGCTTGATTTTACTATGCTCTTTTCCCTTCGACCACAGATTGACCTAAATAGTAGTTCTCTGGTGTACAAAGAAAGTTAAACCGTGTTTCCCTTTTCCAGGGAGATAGAGTGAAAGAACTCAATGTGCTTTTTTCCATTGCATAGTGGCATCTTACAGTGGCTGTTGACATAATAACTCTTTCACTGAGGGTGAACCATGCAAATCTTTATATATTTGTGGCAATTATTGCTTTCTCCTTCTTTTTTTTTTTTTGTGTGTGTGTGTGTTTTAAACTCTAGTCAAGGACTAGTGTGAACTTTCTATCAAGAAATTAAAGTTGAGCTACACAACAAGGGGTAGCCCTCCCCTAACAACTGTTGAAACTGCCCCTACCAGGGTTCGGACTCTGCCCACTCTTGTGAAAGGGCATTGGTACCATGTGAGCCTGAGCTCATTGGTATTACTTCTTTCTTAATGCTTTGGTGGTTTTATTCCAGAATATGGCTTTGAAACTTATTTGTTGTTGTCAGCTTGGTGGAGGAAACATTAAAAATTAAAAATTTAATTTTTGAAATTTATTGTTTGTATACAGGGAATACTATCTGCTATAGTTTTGTCAATTATACCCCTTATTCGTCCGTATCAATGGCAGAGCTTGTTAATGCCGGTATTGTTCCTTTGTTGCCTGTAAGACTTTCCACAGCTTCTAATGTACACATACTCTTCAGGGTAATTGTGCATTCATTTCATATTTTTAAATGTTTTTTGGGTCATTATTTTTGTTAAAACATGAATGTCCAGGTTTTGCCAGAGGACATGCTGGACTTTTTGGATGCACCTGTTCCATACGTAGTGAGTTCTCTAATTTTTAGGCCTTTGTTTATATCATTATGCTTGATTTTTTATTACTACTACTCTAAGGAGCTATTGAAGCTTGTACTTGAGGCATTCTGTTCCACACCCAGATAGTAATTAGAGTTCTGCCACTCATTTGTTTTCCAGTATCATTAACTTTTAAAACATTTTTCATTTTATGTTAGGTCACATTTATTATACTTCATTCTTACTGTGCCATTGTGAGCACCGAATGCTATATGGAATTATGGACTTCATTGTTTGTACTATCTTCATTGGTTTTTGTTTTTAGGTGGACTGCTGCATCGCTGTTTGAATGTAGGATCTTTGTCTATTTGCAATAAAATCTTTACCGCTTATGATTATCACCATTTTTTTACTGAGTTTCCTATTGATATAATCACATATAATGTTAAATTTTATTTTTTGATCAGAAACAGGATACAATGTTATTAAAAACATAGAGGAGATTAGTCCATAAGTGGACCAGCAGTCCACCATAAAGAAAGAAAGGATATACAACCTGCACAATCTATTTGACGATTGAGTTTTTTTTCCTCCTAATTATTTAGTGTTATCAGATAAAATTGCCTTCGTAGTTTTTCATATTTTTTCCTAATTGCCTTTGTAGTTTCTTTCGTAACAACTACAACTTGTTAACTTTTTATATAACTTCATTCTTGCAACCAAACTAATAATTATGTGATTTATGAAGCATATTGTTTTAAGTGTCCCGATTACTGAACTGAGACACAACCAAACAGAATGTTAGTAATTTATTTACTTCCACATTTTGGATTTCCTAACATTTGAGCACATTTCAAGTAGGTTGGTGTGAAGAACAAAACCTCTGAGGTGGAGTCGAAGTTAACAAATGTGATTCTTGTTGATGCAAACAAGAACCAGGTGCGTGTATTGGTATTGCATGTGTCTTTCATGTGCTTAGCTACTAAATCAAGACAAATTCCATACAAGTGCTACCTATTTCTTTTAGTCATTGACTTGATAGTCTAGGGTGGAAAGATGTAATGACATCACAGTAGAAAGTTACTCAAAGAATACGCAATGTCCTCACTAATAAAGAACAGTACCGATCCTTCTACTTCTGTTGGTAGTCTTACAAATTTGCCATCCTTCTGCGGAATCTTTAATTCTGTTTTCCAAAATGTAGACAGTGGGGTGAAAAAGTAAATGCTAATCTAAGAGGGAGAGAGTAGAAATTTTTCTTTGCTTCCACATGCTACTTTCTTCTTGCTTGTAATTTGTTGGACTATTCAGTTTCTACTTTCTCTTTCATAATCTTTTAATGAGATCATCTAGAATATTCAAAATATTCTTTTTATTTTTATTTTTTGTGTGTGTTGTTGTGGGGGGGAAGGTTGTGCTAGCATTACCGAGATTGGTGGTCACCAAACCACTGGGTCATCCCTTTGGCTCAGTCATTTGCACTTATAAACACAGTTGTCTCATTTTTTTTACATTGCCTTGTGGCGGTAGGTGAGATCCCACTCAATACCACTAATACCCCAGCACAGGGAGTTAATTTCTTCTTTAAGACCTCACCATGAAAAGCTTGTTGGGGAAAGTTACCTGGGGAGAAAGCGGCCAATTTATGAATGTACTGACGTGCAGGTATGGTCTTGTACTTGATCACTATTTATCATTGTTTTGGTTCTAATGTCTTCTCTTTGCAATATGTATGTTAACTATAAATTATATGGGATGCAACTCACTCAATATTTTGTGCATGTGCTTTCTTGTCCTCATTATTACCGTGGCATATTGCAATTATAAGATAAAGACGAGGAAATGACTCTTACAATTACCCACCCATGCATCTTCCCAAAACCGGATTCTATCTCCTTTCCCAACAACTAATTTTGTGTTTTCCACAAAACTATTCCATCCTTTTGCTGTTGATTTCCAAAGAGAGGGAAGGGAAGCTTTGATATCTACATTTGCATCCCACCAATTTGGTTGAATACCGTATTTACTCACAGAGTGCCACAGTGAGTCTTTCCAAAGGAAATCTCCATAGCCACTTACTGAGCAAAGCGAATTTCTTTTAATTAAATTCCCACTTCATGACCCCTGCATTTTTTTAGATTTGGACACCGTGTCCCATCTAGTTAAATGATCCCTCTTCTCCTCCCCTGTCCCTTCCCATAAGAAGTCTCTCATCATTTTCTCTAACATCAAAGCTGGTTTAGTTGGAATTTTAAAAATTGATAGGAAATATATAGGTATACTTCTTAGAACCGATTGAATCAAAATCAACCTTCGCCCCCTAGAAAGACACCCTTTATGCCAACTCTCTAACCTTTTTGCCACTCTCTATAACTGGATCCCAAAATGAAGCACATCCAAGATTGCCACCTAATGGCAGCCCTAGATAGTTTAACGGCCACGAACAACTGACACACCCCAATCTTTTCGTGATGTTAGACAGCTTCTCAGACTCGACGTTGAACCGCACCACAATACTTTTCCCCATATCAATTTTCAAAGCCGACACAAAAGAAAATATGTCTAACCCCCCCCCCCCACCCACCAAATTCTCTATGCTTTTATCCCGAGATGTCACAAAAAAAATGCTATCGTCTGCAACTTGCAAGTGAGATATTCTTACTTTGTCGCGCCCCACCTCAAATCCTTCAATCAAGTCTCTATCACATGCTCTTTTCATCAATCTACTCAATACATCTGCCACCAAAATGAACAAGAATAGAGATAAGGGATCGCCTTGTCGTACCCCTCAAGATGCACCAAAGTACCTCTTGGTTTGCCATTCATAATAACCGAAAAATTTGCCAATGATAATCATCCTGTTTTGGGGCTGCTTGTGAACTTCTCATTCACTCACAGTCTTTCTTTTGCTTGTATTTGATTTCTCGTATCAATATAAGCTTCATTTCTGATCAGCAAAAAAAAAAAAAAAATCATTTGATCTACTTTCTCCATTTGAACCCAAAACCTTTCCTCTCCAAAACAAAGTCTAAGAATTCCCAACTTATGGGATCATATGCTTTTTCAAAATCAACTTTGAAGACAATCCCCTCCTTTTTCGATCTATATTCCTTGATAACTTCATTTGCAATTAAGACCAAGTCCAAAATTTGTCTTCCTTGCGCAAAAGCACCTTGGGATGAATCAATTGTTTCTCCCAACACTTCCTTCAATCTTAATGACAGAACTTTCGCCAAAATTTTTATACAGCGATGAAACCAAGCTTATGGGCCTAAAATCCTTTATAGATATTGAGTTCAACTTCTTCGGAATCAAACAAATGAATGTAGCATTTGTTCTAGCATTCACCACCCCACTATCACAAAATTCATGAAATACTTTGGGGAAAGTGAACACGTGACTTAATTCAACTGAGAAGACCCTTTGTGTCTGTGTCTCCTTCATGGTGCAGCCTTTGTAAGAACGATGCAGAAAATGTTGATCATATCCTTCTTCATTGTAATTTTATCAGTGTAGTGTGGCCAAAGATTTTCAATTTGTTTGGTGAGGTGGAGGGATTTCCTCAAAGAGGGGAGCTGATTTCATAATAATTAGGTGGAATTGTAGCGGTTGTTTGTTTGCACCACTTAAATCTGAAAACTTAAAATTTTCAGATTTAAGTGGTTTCAAAGTTGTTTGTTGTAGCAAAAAATTAAGTGGTTTGCCACTTAAAACTGGAAATTTGCATCAAAAATTTTAAGTGGCAAATTAGCCACATAAAACACCCTATTGTAAAATACCTATTTTACCCTCTTCAAAACCCTCAAAACACCCTTTGACATAACCACATAAGATCCATCTCAAATGGTGCAAGATAGTAAAGAACCAAAAACCCCATGCATGACCATTTTTCTTATCAGCCACTTGTATGCCAAATAAAAATATTGTAAGATATGCAACTTCTGTGGAAAATTAAAGCAATCTGGAGATTTACTTTATTGGCTCTGGCATGATTGATTTGGATGGAGAGAAATAGAAGGGTTTTTGAAGACATAAGCAGCAGTCCAGAGGAGATTTGGGGTCACACTCGATTTCTAGTTGGCTTGTGGGCAAGAGCCTCTAATATTTTTGGTAGCTCGGATCATTTTCTTTTTGATTTAGATTGTGGCAGCTTTTTAGATTTATAACAGGGCTTGTTGCTTGAGGTTTTCTTATTTTAATTCGTTGTTGACAGCTGAGTAAGTGGATGCCTCATCTGCTGCTCTGCAGCACTTTTCGAATTGTAATATTTCATTTTGTTTTTTTAATAAAAGTACTTTGTTTCCTATCAAAAATTTTTTATTACCATGGTCTACTGGTATCATTTGTGCAGCCTGAAAATAAATATAACATAATAGTTACTCAGTCTTTGTATATGTTCTCTCTCTCTCTCTCTCTCTCTCTCTCTCACACACACACACACACACACATGTTATTTATCTATGAATGTTGTGGACTGTTTTCTTGGGTATCAAATTTTTATTTCATACTATTGCCATTATGTGTAGGTTGAAGCTGCGAAGAGTTTCCTTGCAGTGTTACGAACTTACTTGGATTCTCTTTGCACTAATTTACGTTCTCACACAATTACAAATGTTCAATCCAACGATGATAAGGTTTGTGGTTCTGTCGTTGAATTATTGGCCCATTCTTTTGACGTGTAACACTAATTTTTTTTTCCTTTCGCTCCTTTAGGTATCATTGCTTCTGAAGGAGAGTTTCATTGAGTCCTTCCCTAGTCGTGATCAACCTTTTATGAAGGTGTGTTCTTCGAGTTCCCATGGCTTTACGATTTTTATTGTTTATTTAACTTCTTTTATTCTTTTGGTAACTGTAAGCCAAGATAATATTGAGAACAAATGTTAGTATGCCTTCTGCTAGTCTGCTACATATGGTGGTTTTGGGATAAAATAGATTTTCTGATAGAATTGTAGTGGTTGGAATGGGTCGTTTCTCTTGGCCTCCCTTTTCTTGTATATAATCCATAAGAGTGTGTTCGGATAATGCTATTCGGATTGCCCACCTGGATTTGATTTTTTGTTTTCTTTTTCCTTGTTGGAAGGTTTTAATCGACACAGTTTGCTCATATATATTTGATCAAAGATAGTCCCTCTATCCCTAATTAAGAGTCTATGTTTGACTTTCACATTTTTTTAAAGAAAACACTAATTCCATCACAATCAATGGTTTAGAACAAAACTTGTTTCCTATGGTGAGTTTTGGTATGTTGATTACATTCTAAACAGAACAATGGACTCTTAATTTGGGACATCTCAAAAAGGAATAGCGGACTCTTAGGGTTCGTTTGATAAAAACATGGAAAGGAAAATAAAAACAGTTGATTTTTGTGAGAAGTTGGAAAATAAGTTGAGACATGGAGTGAGATGTCTTCTTACTTTGTGACTTTTTCCATGGAGAAATTTTCTTTGGTAGTTGAGGAAGATAAAAATTTCACAAAAAATTATGAAGAATGGAGGACATCCACTCATAAAATGAGCATGAAATGGAGAACATCTTAACACATGCCTCAACTTATTTTCCAACTTCGTAACAAATCAAGTGTTTTTATTTTCTTTTTCCATGTTGCTATCTAACGGAGCCTTAGTGGAGGGATTACATGTTTTCACAAGTTGTGATGATTTGGATTCAGAAAATTTTGAATTAGTTTCTATGAATTAGGATATTGCATATTTGCAATACTATATCCTTCAATTTTTACTCAAAAATAAATTTGGATTTGATGGGCCCAAATCGTAAACCCGCCCTCAGATCCTCTTCCAGGTATTTGGACCAATAGCATCCACTAGAACACCTCCAATACACTCTTTAATTAATTGTACCTAGATTAGATGACCTATGTAGCACTTCGAAGATGTGTGCTTTGAAGAATGTATTTTTTTGTAAACTCCAGCGGACTCTTCAAATTTATTCAGAGCCTTTTCCCACTTGAAGAGTGAAATTCTCACTTGTCAATTTTTTTGAGTAAGTTCTCTATCTTCTAAACTTGACGGAGTGATTTGGAGACTTGAAGAATCTATCGGAGCTTTGTTTTTAGACGTGCTCCTCAAATACTTTTACATGTAGGATTGGAAGTCTCTTGGAGATTATTAAGGTCTCTAAGGATGTTTAAGTGATCTCGAATTTATCTTATTCTTAATTCAATATGTTAAAACGTTTAGTGAAAGTTTGCAAGTGTACTGATATATGTTTTATCTCTCCTTTGTATTTTCTGTGAAACAGCTTTTTGTGGACACACAACTTTTCTCTGTACACACAGATCTTGTTCTCTCTTTCATAGAGAAGGAATAGTGCTCTGCCATGCAAGGTTGGCCTCCCACCATATAATTCTCTACTCACCTGAAAACAAAACAGTAGCAATTTTTGTAATTTATAATATTCTACATTTTTGTTCCTTGTGCAAAATATTACCTTGATTGAAACATGCCAAAGGCAATTAGAGAAAATGCAAGAGAAATAAAATAATTTTATACGCCATATGGGTACCGCTACAGGCATTTAATTTTTTTTTTTTTTTTTACTGCCCTTCCATTTTTGGGTTAACTAGAGTTTCTTGTAAATGTGAAATTCGCCTTCACCTAGGCTATCATAAGATGGATTGTATATTTCGGGGTTCATTTTGAGAATAATTTTGAAGCTGGTGTGTAGAGGATATCTAGTGCTTGAGGAATTCATTCGAGTGTTAGTACATCAGTGAAGAATGAGGATTATTTCTTGCGCTTTAAGGTAAGAAAACTGGTTAAGAGGAAAAATCCTACTGAAAAAAGGGGATGGTGGCTTAAAGTTGGGGATGGGACAAGGCACAAGCACTGGGTTTCCAACACGATCCTGATGGGGTGGGCTTTTTTGGAATCGGATGGGTATGCATGGGTTTTGTATTACAAACCCAAGTCAGGTTTGGGTTTGCATAATTTTAGCACGTTTTACCCGGCCCAACCTGGAGCTAATGTGTTTTTCTTTGAACCTTGTAATAGTATGACAACCAGTAGCGGGAATCAAGGAAATGCAGGGTGGGGCAACTTCGGGCTTGTGCACATAGTAAACTAAACGGGACAGGTTCAGATTTGGCCAACCAACCTGCTGCTATTCCTACTTGAAGTTCTATTTCTATCCGACAAGCAAAGTTGACTATAAACATATATTTGCATCAACCAACATGAATGAATTAGGAATCAGGTTTCACATTGATTGAGTCAGTCGATTACTCGATTATGTGTAGCTGGCACCAAGAAAGCCAATGAGAAATTTTGAGTGTAGGTTTTGGAGTTTTTTTAAGGCTAGGTATCTAAGCCTAAGGGGAGATAGTTGACTTCTTGTGGTATATATATATGACAGGTCCGCTCTCATGAGACTATCCTTTTCAGTAAATTGGGCTTTTAGCAACGAGATTTCGTCACCAAACGAGGAATTAGGGTTACATAGATTAAGTTGAGATGATACATCAGAATCTACTAAAGTTTTGAAAGTTGCCTAATCCTAACTTGGCTTGGTCTACTCATACATTCAGGTACTACAATATACTCGTCTTGTGTGGAACTTAGTTGCAAGTTCAAGCCTCTTTTCCTTTTCAAAAATATTCAATATAATGATTATAATGACGACCCGTTATTACATGTATATCTTTTCTTTATGACAAGACTAGATTTTCGTTGGCACAAAAAAATAATTAATAATGGTTAATTTTTGTTAGTATGTTATCACATTAGTTTATTCAAAAGTTGTTCAGTTGATTATTTTGTTGATATGTAAAAACATTAAAACTATAGTGAATTTTTCATGCTGGATTGGTAACAATTAAATGGAAGAAATACTAATATGGTGTAATAGAATTCAACTGAATTTATTGATCACTGTACCAAACTACCAATCAGCATAAATTTCAATGGAAGAAACTACATGAAAGTTCAATTTCACTGTGTGAATTTTAATTTAAATGGAACTTTCACTTTGTGAAATTAAACTAACCAGGTAAAAGCATGTTAATAAACCTTACTGAGTAAGAACATGTTAATTAAGAGCAACTTTTTGTGAAGATGCATATACCCAAACAATCCGTTCGTTTTTTATATTTCTAATATGCTTATACTCTCTTCTTTTAATTTTTAATTGATATTGAGTTGGGTTTTATCAAAAATCAAATTATTTTACATGTTTGGATAGATGCATTACAAATTTTACTATAATTAAGTACAACGCAAAATTTACACGATGCAATAACACCGAATATAAGAAAGTGATTCCAAAAATAAGTAATGAAATATAATAAACTTACTTTCCGGCTCTAAAGAATATGTGAGTATTGTAATTAAATAAAATTTTACATTAGTACAATACAACATATATGCTTAATAAATGGAAAAGGAAATGTGTCTTCTGAACATAGCCAAGGCAAGTGGATTCCTTATTGAAATGTCTATTTTAATTTAGAGCATGAAATTGGAGAGCAATATATGTAGATATTTGATATCTAACATTTCAACCTGCATATTCCGAAACCATGAGTATAACAATGTATACTTCACTAGCACTATTCCTGTCAATAAATCGGATTTCTAATCGAATACGATCCTTTTCGTCATATATGGATTGAGATTTTTATTTGTACATCTAAATCCGATCCGAACTCGTTAGGCCTTTGATTAATAAATTAGATATGGATATATGTCGATCCGATCTAATTCAAAACACATATTTATGCTTAAATTTATCATTATTTACATTTACTACCTTATTATTAATACACTTATAAAAAATATCTATAACTTAAAAAGTATTAAATAAGTTTCTCTTTACAAGAAAATGAGAAATTTGGTTCTTAACTTTTATAACTTTTATTTTTTATATATCTACAAATTAATTATTATATAATTAAAATTTTAACCGGATCGGATATAATCTAATCCATATCCGATCCAAACAAATTTGGATATGGATCAATGTTCCGGTAATCTGTTACATCTGCTTCGATTTTTTTTTTTCAAATATGGATTTGGTTCACCTTCATCCGATCCAAATCCGATTCGTTGACAAACCTAACTACCAACAATCTTTCTTAATGGGTAAGTGTTCGTTGAGCCTTGTGACATATCTGAATTAAATTGGGGTAACTTCTCCTCTCCTAAACTTTTTATGACAAAAAAGAACAATGCATATTTTTTGTCTCGATGCAAGGAAGGTAAAATTTATTTGTTTCACTTTACCTACTTATGGTTGTCAAATTTTATGTCTCACTTTAAATTTTGTGTTTTTTAGTAAAACGCTAATTTTAGCATTATCAATGATTAAAAATACAACTTATATTCTATTGCAGCATTTAATATATTAAGTATCAGTTTGTTTCAACAGAAAATAAAAATTTAAATTTAGGACAGTCCAAAAACTAAAATGAAATATCTAATTAGATGAGAGAGTATTTATTTATTTTAATTAAAAAAACCTTTAAAACGTTCGCGCCTTTAACATTTTTTATAGGTTTAATGTATGACTATTAACATTTAAATAAATATGCATTCTAATATGAATTTTAGATATTTTTTGTGCCTTGAATACTTATACATTTGTGAATGATAGAGTATTGAAACTAGATGGTATTTGGTTTGTTAAAAAATTATTACAATAAAACAATTTCTTTTTTTAATTCGAGAATTATCTCATTGGTGTAAAGAAAATTTTACTATAGTTGAAATGCTCTTGGACTATTTGTCTATTCGATTGTTACAAAAAGGAATAAAAATCAAATACACTATTTTTTTTAGCACGTTGATGGTTTGCTTAAAATATTTAAAATAAAATAAAAATCAGTCCTTTTTATATGTAACATCAGTTAAATATTTTATCTTATAAATATTTTCCTTAGAAACTAAACACTCTCATATTCACAATTTAACAGGTAGGATTTTATTTTTTTTCAACAGTCACAAGCAGTTAAATACAGCATATATTTACAATTATGAGAATTTTTTAATTTTGGCATAAATAGTGAATTTAAACTAAATTAAATTAAATAAAAATTAGTCGAGATACACACAAATTTTCATGAACCGTTCGAAAGAAATTTGTTATGCTTCAATACAGCACGTCACTTAAATTACCAAAACGCCCTTTAATTTTCCCATTTGTGTCCCATTCCCATGAATGGTTAATTTAAGTTGCTTTCGAACTAACTAATAATGTACACTAAACTATGTGAAAAAGTTGTCAAAATTGTACAATTCAATTTTGAGTCCTCAACTTTATTCAAATTAATTGTAATAAAGACAACTACCAACTATAACAACAATTTTAGAATTAAAATAAATTAAACCAAACATCTATTATTAGTATATATTCAAGAAAAAGCATTAAAAATCATAAAGGCAAATGCTTTCCTAATAAAGCAAGGAAACAATGTACAAAGTTTTCCATCTTCTTTAACAAGCTAACACTAATTAAAACAATTAAAGAAATTTCCTCATTTTAATAAAATGGAGAGAATCGCATTTAAACAAGTAAATAGATGAATTTTCTTGGAAAAATTTGTAGAGATAATCTCTATAGTGAGTAGATCACCTCTATCAAATTTCGTTAAAAAATTCAACTTAGAAGTGGATGACATGATAATCAAATAATTCAACAGCTTATAGGTTGAAGTTTGTTTATGAAATTTAGTAGAGGTATTCTACTTACTATATAAATCATTTCTACAATTTTTTATTAAAAAAAATGGGAATCCATTATTTTTGTTAGAGTGATGAAATCCATTATTTTTGTTAAAGTGATGAAATCCATTGTTACAACCTTTCTCTAAATATATATACACAAACATGTATTTATATTATAATCGGTAGAATACTTGATGCATGTGCAATGTTATACTTAAATTCTTGACATCAAGTATAAATTTGTAAAAGTAAATAAACAAATACTGAATTTTGTCAAGTGATAATGACTTGTAATTATTATGTTTAAGATTATAAATTCAAGTTATTTTTCAAGCATTAATTTATTGTAAATTTTTAAGTGTAAAGGATATTTTAGATCTTTTCTATACACACCAAAATAATATAATCATGCTTAATTAATAGTATAAAAGTATAATATTTTATATACACTACATGAATGAGAATATGAGATGATTGATCCCTCTGTTTTAGTTAGGAGTATTCATGGTCCAGTCAACCAGATAGTTAATTTACAAGATGGACCAGACTGTTGAAGTCAGTCTTTTATTTTTGAGAAATGATATTAGCACTCTACATTTGTACTAAGACACTCCAAAATCCTTTTTAATGACGTAAAAAGTGTCCCAAAAGATCTATATAAGTGTCACTAAAAATAATTTTAGAGTGCCTTAAGATAATTATAGAGTGCTAATACCATTTCTCTTATTTTTTTGGACCAAATTGGACCGAAGAATATGCCAAGACCTTACTAATTTAAATGGTCCAGTTTTAATCGGTCCAGTTTTAATCGGTCCAATCGGTTTGAACTTTTTACATGGCCCTTTTTTTTGGGCCTGTTAGATCATTTTAAACAATGGATCTAGTTTTTCAGCCCAACACAATTACCCATTTTCACAAATACAAAACCCATAAACACGTGCAAATCCACCACTAAAACAGTAAACACTACCAAAATGCAAAAACTGACTATAAACCGAATTCACCACCAAAACAGTGGCTACTAGCCACTTGCTAGTGACCAAAAACTAATTTCAAGTTACCAAAAACAGTGGGCTCCATAGCAAAAAATAACTGCACCAAAAACTAATTTCAAGATAACAAATCCTAAAACACAATTTCAAGATGTATACATTTTTAAATGTATATATACATACTCGGTCTAGTCTAGTTTTTTAAGAGTAATAATTCACAAGACCGAAGACCAGACCAATCCACATCAGTCTATTAAAATTTGGACCAACCTATTGTATATGTAAAAACAGAAAGGAAAAAAAAATATTTTTTTACCCGATCTAGTCAATCCATTTGGTCAGGTTCAGTTTCTAAATAACCCTAGTTTCAATGATGATAGTCTAAATAAACTTACCTATATTAAAATCCCCGTGTTACTATTGCAACAACTTTCAAGTTCTTTAAAAACCTAAAAAAATCTAATTTTAGTATCAAAACCATTCTATTCTTGAAGAAGTGCGGTGATAATTTTACTTCACAAAACGCTTAATTTCGCTCATACTTTTTATTTGGTTTTTGATGACTGTGTATAAACTTAACAATGTTTTATTTAGCCCTTAAGAGCCAAGTAACATATACTTTAATCAATTCTTGATGATCAAATAAAAGTCAAAATGGAATTAATTGTATTTATGGGGTAAAATTATCATTCCCTTAAAGAAGCTATATTTGGTATTACTTCTAAATTTTCCTCCTTTTTGTTCTTTTTTCAGTTTTTGTAAATTTCGACAAAAAAACTAATAGTGACAACTTTACTTTTTGAAAAATAAATAAATTCAACTCTGTTCATCTTTAGAAAAAACCGGGAGTTTGATTAAAATTTAATATATGTAGATATATTCTAATTTATCCTAATGTTAATCATATACTAACTCAAATTATTGTTACATCAGCCATTTTAAAAAATGTGAGAAGGGTACGTAAATAAAAGTAACACTCCCCAATTAAATGGTTCTTTAAAACAATTTTGAAACAGCTCATGACAAAATTTAAGCTTTTATTTTTGTCGCCCTCGAGCTCTGCTCTAAAAAATTGTTTTTGCTCAATATTATTAAGAACATCTCTAATGTGAAAATAAATTGGATATTTTTTGACCATAAACATTTAAGCATATCTTTTTTATGTGGCATAAAAAAGTTTTTTAATGGACAAATCTTACAAAAACTATCTTTAATGAAATTACCCAAGGCACTGTCTATTAATAAATTCATAAAAAATAAATTAATGACTTTATTTGCAAAATGAGTCTTATTTGATAGGTATTGATTCATATCTTTTAATATGTAATTTTTATTAATAAATAAATTATAAAATTACAACTAAAATACTTGAAAGTTTAAAAAAGAAAAGTATGTAAAAAAAATGATTATGTGACATTAAGATATTGTCTAATAGACTCAGGTCATTTTCACAATGTCTATTTTTTTTGTCACGTCATTTTCATGGTCATCATAAATAAATACATTAAAAAGTATTTTTTTTAATTCATTTTCCATCAATTTATAGTATGTCATTTTCACCAAATTTATAGTTGTATTGAAAATTCTCTGAAAAATTATTCAAATGTCTTAGTAAATTATCTTAAGGATATTCGAATCATAGTAACTTGCGTGAAGAATGGACATTAATCACATCTTTAAATCAATTCATAAAGGAAGGACTTAAATGTCATTAGAAAAGGGTAATGATATAAACATCCTTAATTTATAGCCCAGACATCATCGTAGTCATAACCCAACATTTCATATCATTAATAATGGGGTTAAATATTAATTTTACCATTGGTCTATGAAGGTAATTCAACACCTTTACCTCAAGTAAAATCTCATTTTTACCCCTCACCTGCCACACCTCCACCAAAAATTACCTTTTTGCCCTTCATTTTTATCAAATTTACCTTTTTGTCATTCTACATTTACTTATAAATACCCCCCTCATTCATTCATTCAAAACACACCAAAAAATATATCTTCTTTCTCTCCCAATATCCTTCCATCTCTTCCAAGAGATATAAAGTCATTGGCAATATAAATACAAGCCAATTTTTGAGGGTCTTATACTCTCTCTTTTCATACCCCAAAAAATACCAATCCCTATACGCTCTCTCTCCTACACAGTTTATTATTTATTCTGTTGAAATATTTGTAATTCTAATTCTATACTTATAAATAGAATTAAGAAAATTATAGAAAGAGATAGAGAGATTGGTAGCTTGTATTATCATCCAAATTGATTACCTTTGAGCTAATACAAAGCAAGCACACACAAAAGGAGGACGTACTGCCGGACTAGTATAAGCGCTACCGGGGGAACCTACCTGAACAAAAAATGTCTCGTGTTCATCTTCATTTTTAATCAGTTTCTGTCGGTACTGTTCACATTCACTGTTCACATATACGGTGGTACTGTTCACAGTCACTGTTCACATATATGGTGATAATGTTCACAATCACTATTCATATAAACGGAGGTACTGTTCACATATACGGTGGTACTGTTCACAGACACTGTTTACATATACGATGGTACTGTTCACAATCACTGTTCACAGTTACAACCCGTTATTAAACCTCTAATTCACCATTATTCATTGATTTATCGGTCGTTAACTATCTGTTCTAGATTTTGACACCATCAGTTTGGCGCCGTCTGTGGGAAAGACATTTCCTTAAAGTCACACGCTTCTCAAAAAATCATACTTTCACCATGACCCAGTCAGAAAACACCCAAACAGACCCCTTGATAACCTTGGTGGCTCAACAAACTGCTCTCCAGGTCCAGATTGACGGATTGATGGCTCAAAGAGAATCCCCTTCGTACAGTTCAAGAGATGGATCGCCTCCGACCCCTGTTTCTGCACCGGCTCCCCCAGCCCCTGCGCGAATCCCAGCCATTGAAAGGCTGGGGGAACGCCGCCGGAGGTATAGGAGAAGTCGAGACAGGCCCAGTGGGTCTGATACCGACCAATCCAATTCTGAACAAGGAGATTCTTATGATGAGTTCTCTGTTACAGCTCCCCCATCTCCAAAAAGAATTCCACAAGTTCATGTTGTTCGAGAAAGACGCTCAAAAGGAGAGGCTCAAAGAAAAAGTGTGAGCAGAGGAGGTCGACCCCCCATTCCACTAATTCTGGAGACAAATGCTAAGCCTCGAAGGGTCCGTGTTCGATAGGATCTCGAACAAAAGCTCTATTGAAGAAGTAGAGCAAAGGCTCAGATCAGAAATGAAAGCCCAGCTGGCCGAAATGATGAAAACCATAGGCCACGTTGGGGGGAGCTCGGCAGCAACTCTGGTAAGAAATTCTGAATCGCCGTTTGCAGCGCACATCCAAACCTGTGCGGTCCCGAACAGATTCAAATTACCTCCTCTAGAGTCATATGATGGCTCAACCGATCCAATGGACCATTGGCAGCAATTTGGAAATATGATGGGGCTCCAGAATGTCCCAGATGGTATCATATCAGGGCTTTGTCACAACTCTTAAGGGGGCAGCTCAGATGTGGTGCAACAGCATATTTCCAGGCTCGATTCAGAGCTCGCACGAGCTTGGTACGAGATTCGTAACTCACTTTCTGGAGACTAGAAAGCAGTCTAAGACCTCCACCCACCTCTTCACAATCAAACAAAGTTCGAACGAAGGTCTGAAAGACTACGCTTGCCGATTCAACCAAAAAAGCCTCATGATCAACGATCTCAATGAAGGTGTGGCCGTAGCTGCATTATGAACGGAGTAAGCTTTACCTACTGCTTAATGACCTTAGCTAAAATGGCTCCAAAGACCATGTCTGAGCTCCTGGACGAGGTTAACAAACAGATTGGGGGTGGAAGAGACACTCCAAGGACGCAACATGTCGGGGTTTTCTGCTCTCTGGCCCCCTTCCAAGCGCCAGGGGGAACATAGCCCTTCTTCTGGCCAAGAGAGGGAGACCAAGAAGAACAAAAAGAACACCGAAAAGTTCAGATCTAGTGAGGACAGAGCTCATCGGAAGTTCGCTCCCTTTACAGCTCCACTGAGCGAGGTCTATGCCCAATTGGAACCAGGAGAGGTACCTAAGCCTAAAAAGATGAGCACTCTAGAAAGAAAGAGGGACTCTACCCAGTACTACCGGTATCACAAAGACCACGGCCACAAAACTGATAATTGCTCGAAGCTCAAGGAAGAAATTGAAAAGCTTATCCAGCGAGATCAGCTCCGACAGTACGTAAAGAAAGAAAAGGATGTTCCCCCAAAAGCCAATGGGAAGGAACGCGCGCTAAAAAAATATTTATGATTGAGGGAGGTTCATCATTCTCTGTAAACAGCAACAGGTCCCGAAAGGCCTACATCAGGCAGGCTAAGTTTTCGAGTACAGAAGCAGAATTCTTCACTTCGAGGCCCTCAAAGATGGCCAAATACGAGGTCTCCGATGTCACCTTCACTGATGCAGATATGAACGGGGTAGAGTACCCCCATAATGACCCGTTAGTAGTAACAACGATGATAAGCAACCACAACGTCCATCGTATCCTTATTGACACAGGAGCGACCTCGAACCTCATGTACTACAGTACTTTCAAAGCGATGGTTCTCACTAAAGAACACCTGGTCCAATCGCCGGTCACATTGGTAGGATTCTCTAGGGAGAAGACAAGGTCCTTGGGGGTAATCAAGCTTTCGGTAACTCTAGGGACGGCTCCAAAACAGGTCACGACCGTGGCAGAATTCCTAATTCTTGACTCAGCTCCCCATTACAATGATATCTTAGGCAGAGGAACTCTCAACGAAATCAGAGCTACCAGATCAACCTGCAGTTTAACCATGAGGTTTCCAACCCTTCATGGGATCGGGGAGGTCAGAGGTAACCAAATGGAGGTTAGGCACTGTCAATTCGGAACCTTGAAAGAAGTCAAAACTACGGAGATCGCCACCGTAGAGCTCGATGTAACAACTACTGAAGGGGTGAACAATACAGGAGAATCCACCACCTCTGAGAGATTGGAAATTGATACCCTAGACCCCCGGGATGAAGAAAAATAGCTCAGGAGAAAGCCCGTTGAAGATCTGGAAGACTTGCTTTTGGATCTTTTACTACCTGAAAGGGTGCTCAAGATCAGCAACCAACTCAACTCGAAGGTCAGACGGGATCTCTCCCAATGCCTTAGAGCTAACGCTGATGTCTTTGCGTGGTCCCATGATGACATGAAAGGACTCAACCCAGAGGTCATAGTGCACAGGCTCAATGTTGACCCAGCCTTCAAGCCCGTAAGGCAGAAAAATAGAAACTTTGCGACTGAAAGAAACCTGGCTACCAGAGAAGAAGTCCAGAAATTGCTCAAAGCTGGTTTTATTAGGGAGGTCCACTACCCAAAGTGGCTTTCCAATGTTTTACTTGTGAAGAAGCACAGCGGGAAGTGGAGAATGTGTGTGAATTTCAAAGACCTCAACAAGGCTTGTACAAAAGACAGCTTTTCGCTCCCGAAGATTAATCAGCTTGTGGATGCAACCACTGGGCATGAAATGCTAAGCTTCATGGACGCTCATTCTGGATATAATCAGGTTAGGATGGCCCCTGAAGACGAAGAAAAGACATCTTTCATCACCAATGAAGGGACCTACTGCTACAAGGTTATGCCATTTGGTTTGAGGAATGCAGGAGCCACCTATCAAAGGGTGATGAACTCCCTGTTCAAAGAACAGATAGGCCAAAATATGGAGGTCTACGTCGACGACATGCTCGTTAAGAGCCTCAAGGCGTCCAACCATGTCTCTGACCTCAATGAAGCCTTTTTCCATACTTAGACAAAACGGTATCTCCCTCAACCCAGCTAAGTGTGCTTTTGGGATAAAAGGTGGCAAATTTTTGGATTTTATGGTAACACAAAGGGGAATCGAAGCTAACCCCGAGAAAATACAAGCTCTAATTGACATGAAGTCTCCCATCAAATCAAAGGAAGTCCAGAGCTTAGCAGGTCGAGTGGCAGCCCTTAACAGGTTCATCTCTAAGGCTACTGATAAATGCCACCCATTCTTCAAAACTCTAAGAAAGGACTTCGAGTGGACGGAAGAATGTGAGCTTGCTTTTCAGCAACTCAAGCAATACCTCGGAGCTCCTCCTTTATTGAGTTCTCCAAAGAAGGGTAAAATTATCTGCCTTTACTTGGCTGTTTCTCAAATAGCGGTCAGCTCAACCCTCATAAGGAACGAAGAGGGGGCGCAACTCCCTATCTACTACATGAGCCGAGCTCTGCACACGGCCGAGCTTAATTACCCAAGGTTGGAAAAATTGGCATACGCTCTTCTCATCACTTCTAGGAAACTGAGACCCTACTTTCAAGCCAATGCCATTGATGTACTCACAGACCAACCACTACGACGAATTCTTGACAAACCAGATCAGTCAGGAAGGTTAGTTATTTGGGCTGTAGAGTTCGGACAATTTGTGATCAGTTACAAACCACGGGTGTCAATCAAAGGGCAGGCTGTGGCTGACTTCATAGCCGAGTTTACTTACACAGAGGAACAGGTTGCTGAACTTCCAAATCTACTACCAACAGTAGACCCAAACGCCTCGAGCCCTTCTACCTTAATAGGCCTGATGCCAGAGATCCCAGTGTGGATACTCCACGCAGATGGAGCCTCCAACTCTCAAGGTTCCAGAGCTGGTCTAGTATTGATCACCCCTGAAGCTAACATATTGGAGATAGCCCTTAAGTTCCTTTTCAAGGCATCAAACAACGAAGCAGAATACGAAGTTATCATAGCAGGTCTGAAGATTGCTGGAGACTTAGGGGCAAAACAGATGGTGGTTTACAATGACTCTGCAGTCGTAGTTGGCCAAATACTGGGCCACAACATGGCTAAAGAAGATCATATGGCCGCTTACCTGGCTAAAACTCAAACGGCAGCTCGAAAGTTTACAAACGTGTTATTCATCAAAGTTCCCTGAGCTCAGAATAACAAGGCAGACCGCCTGGCCAAGCTAGATTCATCAATAGAGGCACCAAGCGGTGTCCACATTGAATATTTGGAAAGCAAAGCCATCAATGAGCTTGAAGAAGTGGATGCAGCCCCAGTACAAGTCTGTAAGTGTTGGATTGACCCAATTCTGGACTACCTCACAAATAGAGTTTTGCCAGAAGAAAAGAAGATGGCCAAAATGATCAAATACATCTCCAACAGATATATAGTTATAGAAGCAACCCTGTACAAGAGAGGGTATGTTCTTCTTTTCTTACTCTGCCTACACCCCCATCAAGCTCAGGCGGCCCTATTAGAGATCCATGAGGGGTTGTGTGGTGGGCACCCGGCAGCTCGTTCTTTAGCTCTCAAAGTTAGACGATAAAGTTACTTTTGGCCAACCATCCTATAAGATGCCAAAGAATTGGTAAAGAAGTGTGACAAGTGCCAACGGTTTGCCAATGTCCAACAGCTCCCAGCAGAGCTCATGACTCCTGTCAGCAGCCCATGACCTTTTTCTCAGTGGGGGATGGACATTGTTGGTCCTTTTCCCTTGGGTAAAGGACAAACCAAGTTCACAGTTGTAGCCATTGACTACTTCACCAAATAGGCTGAGGCAGAAGTATTGACCACCATCACCATTATGAAAATTCAAAGCTTTGTATGGAGAAATATCATCTGTCATTTCGGCCTCCCAAAGATTCTGATCACTGATAATGGCAAGCAATTTGATTGTAATCTCTTCAGAATTTTTTGTGAAGATCATGGAATAGAGAATCACTACAGTTTGCCTGTCCATCCCCAAACAAATGGCCAAGCAGAAGTCACCAACAGAACTCTCCTAAACTCGCTGAAGAAGAGACTCGACGATGCTAAGGGAAATTGGTCTGAAGAACTCCCCTCAGTTCTTTGGGCTTACATGATTACAATCCGAGGGCCTACGGGGAAAACTCCTTTCTATCTGACCTATGGAACTGAAGCGGTGATTCTAGTAGAAATGGGAATGCCAACATACAGAATCAACCATCATGACCCAGCTCGGAATGACGAAGGACTCTTAGCCAATTTAGACCTCCTCGAAGAAAAAAGAGAACAAGCTCGGATCAAAGAAGAAGCCTACAAAAGGAACATGGTCAAAAGTTACAACAAAATGGTCAGGCACCGAAGCCTAATTGTGGGCAACTTGGTGCTCCAAAAAGTCATTCTAGCCACCAAAATTTCTCAACATGGGAAGCTAGCCGCCAAATAGGAGGGTCCATATGTGGTGACCAAAGTCAGCAGATCTGGTACCTACTACTTAAGAACCATGGATGGAATGGAGCTCATGAGGCCATGGAACATAGAGCACCTCAAGAGATACTATCCTTGAACGAAGTACTTTCTAATCTTGTAATGACTCGTTCTGAAGAAAAATATATGAAATTTTACTTTGGTATACCGTTATTTACAAGAAGCAAAACTCTCACAAAGAGGTCGGCAATACACTGAAGAGGCTGTATAAAAAAAATGAGAAAGCTGTCATAATTTGCTTAAGTCAAAAGGAGGCATGCCATTTCTGTAGACTTGACCAAAAAGCACAAGTTTTTCTTTTATACATCAACGACCTCAGAAAAATTCCTACTGCCATGTAGGTCAGCCACCAAGCATATAACGTCTAAGTGCAGACTTGCTGAGAGCTGAAAAATTCCTCTAATTAAAGAGGCCAGTTTGTTGGTGCACAGCTCTCTTACATGAGCACACTTACACTCTGAGAAGTCTAACTGGCATTCGAAAAGAATCTTACAAAATTTTCTTAAAGTCAGGGGGCACAACTCTTATAGACTTAGCCAAAATAAGAATAATTCCTTACGTACAAATGACCCAATAAAAACCTGTTGCATACCAAGAAAACTGCCAAAAGACCTCTAACACAGGCATTTTTACTGGGTTTATTTTATCTCTTTTGCCTTTATTATTTTACTTTGAGTGTGGGGGAAAAGGGATAATCATTTATATATGGCTTGTTCAAATCTCACAATAACAACTCAAAACAAAACATAAAAAGAGCACACAGAAGATATAAAAAAATTCAGAAACAAACTTGTTTATTTACTAATGAAAAGAGATGTTACAAGTAAAATATCTACATAACATTTGTTTAAAGAACAAAACCTTCACTAGAGATGCATACATTGTCTGGGCTGAACGGTATGCTATTGAATGATAAGCAAATATATGTTGGACCCCTTCTTCGTAAACAAAAAGACATAGAAGTGGAGAGGTAGATAACTTATCTAATCAAAGAAAAGGCTGAAGAATCCGAAGATCATCAACACCAAAATTCAAAATAGTACTTAAATCATAAGAAGAATAATCAGAAAAATCATGGTGAATATCCCCTAAAGCTGTCCAGTCAGGGCTCGTTTGTTCGGCAAACTCCGTAACAAAATCATCTAGCGAAAATTGCGATAAAAAACCGTCCGAGACAGCCTGGTAAACGGCGTCCAAGGTAACCTGGTCATAGGACCGATTCGAAAATGACGGCAAATCGACTTCAGTCAGAAGAGCCCCATTTTCTATAAGATTCGTGTTAGTCGAAAAGATATCCTGTACACCCTCTTCCGACATAAGGAGCCTTAAAAAACTTCCGGGAACAGGTTCTGAAAGATTCACGGCAGACGAAATAACATCAGGCGCGTTATTTTCTGCCGACGAAAGGAACCCCGAAAAACCTCGAGGAGGAGCAAAAGAGCATAACAGGTTAACGCAGGAAGACCCTCTTTTTAATCGAGCCTCTAATGCTATCACCCGTGCTTGTAACTCTTCCACCTTCTGTTCAAGAGAAGTAAGGAGAGTAGTATAGCCTTTAGTGGGGTTTTCGATTCTCGCCGTGGCTTCAAAAAGAAATGAATTGAGACTCTCAAGATATTGATGTTCGGGAATATTTCGTAAAATATCTGCAACACTCTTCACCCCGAAAACAGTGAAGATTGTGCGATAATCCTAGCGACTAATCATATTTCAAAAAATTTGTGCATATTCACACCATGGCTGACATCCCTTACGTCTATAAGAGCAAGCAGCACAAGAAGAACCTGTACAACGGAAGGTATTCGGCATACTTATGATTTACTTTCCCTTATTCATGGGTACCCCCTGTAAAAGGTATAAGAAGAAAATGGATCTTGAGAGAGATAACAAGAAAGAGGGGACAAGAGGCATTTAGCATTGAAAGAATCCCGAAGACGAAAAGCTGTCTTCTTAAAAAGTCAAAATATACAGCGCCCCCCGCGTGCAGCGCCTCCCGTGTGCATCTAGACTCCACCGCCCTAGATCCCTCTTTAATGTCGCCATAGGGGAAGAAAATGTGTGTTGATGTTGATGATGCGGTAAGATTTTTTATACTGACTTTAAAAAAAATGTATATATAGATATATGTATATGTATATATACATATAAAGACAGTTGAAAAAGGCCTAAGTAGAACCAAACTACTTATGATCAAAGTTTAGTCAATTTTACACATCAATGTTCCAAACCCCATAAACTTACGGTCAAGGGTTAACAAAACTTTACACGTCGATTATTCGAGCTCTCCCCATGATTATCTTTCTCGACAAGTACCCGCTCTCACGCTTTAGCTTTGAACTGGACCACTTATCCGGCAAAAGGCATTTATCCTTCACATTCAGCTTTCAGCATAAAAATAAAAGATAGGGGGCAATTGATGGGGTTAAATACTAATTTTACCATTGGCCTACGAAGGTAATTCAACACTTTTACCTCAAGTAAAATCTCATTTTTTACCTCCGATAAAATATAATTTTTACCACTCACCTACCACACCTCCACCAAAAATTACCTTTTTGCCCTTCATTTTTACCAAATTTACCTTTTTGCCATTCTACATTTACCTATAAATACCCCCCTCATTCATTCATTCAAAACACACCAAAAAACATATCTTCTTTTTCTCCCAATATCCTTCCATCTCTTTCAAGAGATATAAAGCCATTGGCAATATAAATACAAGCCAATTTTCGAGGGTCTTATACTCTCTCTTTTCATACCCCAAAAAATACCAATCCCTATACGCTCTCTCTCCTACACAGTTTATTATTTATTCTGTTAAAATATTTGTAATCCTAATTATATACTTATAAATAGAATTAAGAAAATTATAGAAAGAGAGAGAGAGATAGATTGGTAGGTTGTATTATCATCCAAATTGATTGCATTTGAGCTAATACAAAGCAAGCACACACAAAAGGATGACGTACTGCCGGACTAGCATAAGCGCTACCGGGGGAACCTACCTTAACAAAAAATATCTCGTGTTCATCTTTATTTTTAATCAGTTTCTGTCGGTACTGTTCACATTCACTGTTCACATATACGGTGGTACTGTTCACAGTCACTGTTTACATATACGGTGGTATTGTTCACAATCACTGTTCACAGTTACGACCCGTTATTAAACATCTCATTCACCATTATTCATTAATTGATCGGTCGTTAACTATCTGTTCTAGATTTTGACACCATCAATTAATGATGAAGACCACCCAAGAGACACCTAAAATTTTAAAGACCGATTCGATAACTTGTTATTGAATTTGGACATTTAATTCGATAGCGTTACACCGACTTGACTTAAACAATAATCTTTGACTGAATTTTTATTTTTAACTCAGTAAATTATCACCAAATATGAACCTTCAAATCAATAACATGCCACCAACTTATATTTTATGTAATTAGGTAACTAATATCTAATTTTGTAGCTAAAATATCAAATAATTTTATAGTGTCATAATCACAAATTATAGAAGTATATAACATTACCCTTAGAAAATAATAGGTGGCCCTTCTCTACACGGGGATATGCACCATTTAGTGACAATTTTACTTTTTGAGAAATTCAACTCTGCTTGTCTTTAGAAAAAAAACCGGGCGATTAATTAGAATTTAATATATGTATATGTATTATAATTTCTCCTAATGCTAATCAGGTACCAACTCAAATTATTGTTACGTCAGCCATTTTTTTTTGTCTAAACTTTAGTCCTAGACTGGAGCTTATTTTTTCATTAATAAATGTGAGAAGGGTACCTAAATTAAAGGTAACACCTCCCCAATTAAATGGCTCTTTAAAACAATGTTGAAACAGCTCATAACAAAATTTAAGCTTTCATCTTTTTCGCCCTCGAGCTCTAGTATAAAAAATTGTTATTACTCAACATCACTTACGAACATTTTTAATGTAAAAATAGATTCGATACTTCTTAATCATGAACATATAAGCACATTTTTTTTACGTGGCATAAAAAAATCTTTTGATGTATAAGTCTTACAAAAACTATCTCTAATAGAATTTTCCAAAATATTATCTATTAATATATTCATAAATTAATAATTTTATATGTAAAATAGATCTTGTTTGATAGGTATTGATTCATATTTTTTTAATATGTAATTTTTATTAATAAATAAATTATAAAATTATAACTAAAATATTTGAAAGTTTAAAAAATAAAAGTACGCAGATAAAAATGATGATGTTCCATTAAGATATTATATAATAAAACTTTTAGAAATAAAGGATCATTCTCACAATATCGATTTTTATTTTTGCCGCATTATCTTTATAGTCATTGTAGATGAGTACATTGAAGAGTTTTTTTTTAATCTTATATAGTATCTCATTTTCACAAATTTATAATCGTATTAAAAATTCTCTAAAGAATTATTCAACTGTCTTAACAAATTATCTTAACAGCGTTCAAATCATAGTAAATTGTGTGAAGAGTTGACATTAATTACATCTTCAAAGAGCAATACTACACTTACTTATAAATCTTATCATTTATTCTTATCGAGTGCATTAAATGAATTGTACTTTTACAAAATACAATAAAAATACAACTCATTTAATATATCCGATAAAAATAAGTGGTATAATTTATAGATAAAACTAACATTTTTTCCATCTTCAAAACAATTCATAAGGGTAGGACTTAAATGTCATTAGAAAATAGTAGGTGGGCCTCCTCTACCTAGGGATATGCACCATTTATCATATTTATAACATTTAATTAACAAGTAGTATACAACAATTATTAGCAAGATTTAATTTAATTTAGTTTAATTAATTAATCTTCATTGGACTTTGGGGTAAGACTAAACTTTGTTTATGCGCGTGGACACTGGATGGGGAACTTGTACCCGCATTAGGGCACCCCCTTTGGTCTACGCAACATTCAATTACTATTATAAAATACATCTCTCCCCCCAACACTATCTTGCGCTGGTATGCACAATGCGCACCCCTTTCAATTCTCTCTCTTAACCCATGTCTCTATCCTCATTGTACAAATAGACCCCACACCATTTGGCTCCTGCCCAAATCCAAGAGTTCAAAGCTGTTTATTTTTCTTAAAATTTAGGTGGTGTTATTATTGAAATAATTAATTTTTTTTTTGTTAAAATATAATATTATTTTCAAAAGTAACTATATATTGTGTAAGTAATAAAGATAATTGGTTTGGTAATAATGTTATTATATAATTTTACATATTATATTTTAGTTCTGAATTATTAAGATCATTTTTTATTTCTTAGTGTAATTAATGAAGACCGAATGGCAAAATAATCTATTAATATGTTTTAATGTTTATTCATTATATTCATTAATTAGACCATCTCCACTCCATAGGCTAAATAGCCAAATTTGGCTTTTTCATTGCCTTATTCGGTAAGGTAAATAGGTAAAAGGATGTCTAAAAGTGTAAACCAAAGCCAAATTTAGCGACAGACAAAATTTTAGCTCGGACGATCAACGAAATGTCGTGGCAGAGAATTAGTCTTCTCACGACACATGATGTGTCGTGAGAAACATTCTCCCTTTGTGCCGATACTTCATATATCGTGGGAGGTAATTTTTTTACTCAGCCGACACATGATGTGTCGTGAGCATGCATGAAAAAAAATAAAAAATAAAATTCTGTTGGACGACATATCATATGTCGTGGGAAGTTTTCGTTACTTGCCCCGATAAATGATGTGTCGTTTGACACCAAATTTAGCTTTTCCCGCTGTGACTTAAGTCGATGAGATAAGTTAACAATACACTTTTACCTTACCTTTTTAGTTTTTGCACTAAAGATGGCCTTACATTCATACAAGAAACCAATAAAATATTCCAATTTAGGTCTCTAAACAATGGATTTAGAATTGGACTTCAAATTAAGAATTTGTATATAAAACACTAGCTCTCGGGTCACACTCTGCGGGAGTGTAAACTATACAGTATGCACCATTCTTCTTGATACAAGAAACCAATAAAATATTCCAATTTAGGTCTCTAAACAATGGATTTAGAATTGGACTTCAAATTAAGAATTTGTATATAAAACACTAGCTCTCGGGTCACACTCTGCGGGAGTGTAAACTATACAGTATGCACCATTCTTCTTGATAATAAGTAAATTTCAAAATAATGTAGTAATGTTTGGTTGAGTAGACAAGACACTAGTATAATTATTAGAAAGCATGGGTTTAAATCCCCTTGCATGCCATATATATTTTTGAATAAATGAGGAGTAATTTTGTAATTAAGTCAAGTCTAATATACGATCTGACTGTTAGTATTCCAAATGATTTTCTAGCACTCTAATATAATTTTAGGGATACTTTATATACACACATATATATATATATGTATTAGGAACACTTATTTCTATTTGCAATGGATTTTAGAATGACAACGAATTTATGTAGAATGCCAATAGTCATACCATAATATATTAGACTATCTACGCACGCAATTCATTTGATACTCATAAGTACAAAATTTTATGAGAAAATTTTAATAAAAATAAAAGATCGTCCAGTAGTAAACTTTGAGTGTTAGAATATTCAAGAGCAAACATTTGAGTCCCATTTCTAACAAATTTATGAAAAAATTATTCGCAAAAAATAAAATAGGCATTTCAAAAATTCGACAACTCATCTTAGTTTTATAATATTATAATATAATATACAATAGCCATATTATCAAAACAATGCTTATTCTCTTTGCCAAAATATAATAATAATTTAAAAAATATTACTTATTTCAAAATTTATATATTATTTTAATAATAATATTATCGGGGTGCACGAACGATGCGCACCCCGTTTTCTTTTTTACATTAGTCTGTGTTCTTAAACAAAAAACCCCAGTCTATTTTTTTGCAACCCAAGTCCAACCTGGAGAGAGAAACAATGTAATAATAATAAATAAAATAAATAAAAATTACCACCTATACATACAACCTATATATATAGATTTACAGAGAGAGAGAAAGAGAGAGAGAGAGAGAAAGAGACATTTTTTCTGTAAATTTTGCAGGGGGGGTCGTGTCGGCTTCCACCAGGCAAAGACCATTCATCGATCTCTATCTATCTATATATTTTTTATTTAATTATTATTATTATTATTATAATCCATATTTAATTTTCATTTTCATTTTCTATATTTACACTTTTCTCTTCCCAAACCCTAATTGTTTGCCACTGGTTCTGCTATTGCTGTATCGATCCGGTTATTGTGTGTTGTTATTGTGTAAGAACAATTTGTGAGGGTTCATTGATTGTGATTTGAGGCTCAATTGGCTGATTTCTCTAGGGTTTTGACCACGAGTTGAATCAGTGTGGACTCATAGGTACTGCTCTGAAATCAATTTGTGTTTTTGTTAATTTTGGTGTGTTTTGATTCATAAATGTGCATATGCAAGTATGTTTGTATGCTGTTTACACAAATAATTTTACATTAAGATGTAGTTGTGTATGCTGATTGTTTGATTTGATGACTCTGATCTGGATTTCATTGATGTCTTGTAATCTCAAACTGTTCAAACATCTACATGAGAAATGCTTCACACAAGAAAAATTGCAAGAAAAATTATTTCACAAACATGCTTGGCATTGAGATTTAGGTAAAGTGACCTACTTAGTGGTAGGTCGCAGATCAATACGTTGATGTCAAGTGTATTTGTGGAGTATCTGTGTCTTAGTTTTGGTAATGAAATGTTGATGTACCTTTATAGTGAGTTTTATTGAAACAAGTTGTGTTATTGATAGTGTGAAGAAACATGTGATTGATTCTGCTTTTGCAGAGAATTTTATCCCCAAATTTAAGCTTAAAGAGAGAGGGATTGGAGCATATTATGAGAGTTCATGCCTTTTAGGTGGTTTTTGGATTGAGGCAGAGAGAGACTTTAAAGTTTAAAGCACACCACAAAACAGCCAAACTTTTTTGCCGCATTTAAGGGCAGAAAGCAGTGGGGAGCTGACCCACACAAGTTATTTGGGGCTTTACTTAGCGGTCTTAAAAGCCATATGCTCCGTTAATTATCTTCGCAAATTTATCTTTTGAGGTAAAATTGATAGCGTATTGATTGTTTCTAAGTTCTATACGTTGAATTTGCCTATCTCCTTCGAAACAACTACATCCTTCCAATATTGAACTGGGCTTTTTCTTAATGTTGGAGATACTATCAAATTTCGGCTGGGTGCTCTGAGGATTTCAAGGTGTCATTTTAATGGCTCATATTGCTGCTAATAATTTTTCTGGAGGGTCTCACCCAGGTTCGGTATTATATCCTTGAATGTTATCAGCATTTTTGTAATATTTTTTTTTCTCACAATGAATTGATGCTTGAAATGAATTAGGATTGTGACATCTTGATTAGCCAATCCGATATTGCTTGTTTCCCGTTCTTTGCATTCAGCTTATATCTCAACTCCCCTTCTTTCAGAGCTTGCATATCCTTGACACAACATTTGTTTATCATATTTCTTTTTATCCATATAATAAAGTCAATGTTTTTTTAAATCCTAAAAATATATAGAAGATAAAAATTTGGAGGGTTGAGATTGCAAGAAGCTTTTTCAACGGCGGATAGTGCCTTTGGCACGGCAACTTCTTAATATATGCTTTTAAAATTCTACTGGTTAGTCCTTTGTTAAGCTTTGTTTGGGAGTTTAGAAAAGGAGAAGAGAAACGAAAGGGAGGTGAATTATATGGAAATAATAGGAGAAAAAGGGAAAGAGGAAGTTAGTTATAACTAAAACTTTCTTTCCAAATTAAAAAGAAAAGGAGAGAAGAGAAACAAAGAGAAAATAAATTTATCTTCTGAGTGAGTTTAATGAAAATAATTTATTTGTATTTGTTTTCTAAGTGAGTTTGAATCAGAGAAAAAGGGAAAGAGGACGAACTAAAACTTTATCTCCAAATCAGAAAGAAAACGAATATATATGTATAATTTTTGATGGCTTATAAATGGGTGCATTCTAAGTAACATTCGATCTGATGGAGCCATTGATAATATTGATGTCTTTAATAGAGATTTTGAGGATTGAAATGAATATATGATGAATATAGAATACATATGTGCTGATGATAATAGGATATGAATCCATGAGTTATGATACACAAAGATGAATCTGATTAGCATTTTGACAACCTTGAAATTATATGCCAGTTTGCTTTATAATATATAGGTTTCGCACTAACACGAGAACATGGTGCTGATTGAATCACTACTACCTCATGTTTACCCATTCCTTGCTCATATGGTGTCAAGCTATGGTCATGCTCCTTTGTCCCCGAGTACCGCGCTTCAGTCACATGCATAACTAGTAATTATGATATGTGTTTGTGGGGTTTTTTTTTTTTTTTTTTTTTTTTTGGGGGGGGGGGGGGGGGGTTCATTACTATTGTAGTAAAGGGAAGAGGCTTAGACCTTCCCCTTCATTTTCTAAAATAAGTAGCATGTGTGCCTCATAATGGTTTTCACTTTTCAGCCGTAAGCCCTGAACCAGTATTCTTGAACAGCAATTGTTTGCCATTTTGTGCATGTGCTTAAGATTGTTTTTCTCATTTCTCTTCTTATTTCTTAAATTTTTTAGCTTTACATGATATTTCATTTCAGGAGCGTCAGGTGATGCTTTCTACAAGGAACTTTGGCATGCCTGTGCTGGACCCCTTGTGAATGTTCCTCGTGAAGGGGAACGGGTTTATTACTTTCCACAAGGTCACATGGAACAGGTTTGTTTGTCTGGCACTGATTTTAATTTTTTTCTTGATAGCTACAGTAATGGGCAGGGAACTTGTTTTTTATTCTCCTTGTCTTTTGTTTTTGAATATATGCACGTGTATGCCTAAAGTTGTACCTGTAATTAGTTGAGGAATGAGATTATTTGTAGCTTGTATAATTGTGAACATGTCTTATATTCCATTGCTTATTTTTTATTCAACCTGTTATGTGCCAAAACTGTTCTTGTACCTTTTTTTTGTATGGGTATCATTTTTGAACCCTAGATAACTATGAATTTGCATGAAGCTGTTTTCCTGTTTTTATATGGGACTGCACATGCAATTTAGTTTGATAGACCTAGCAATGCGTTGTGTATAATATCTTCCATTTTCCCTCTGTCTATGTGCATCAATTTCCTCTCTACTTCTACTGATTGTGGTACCTCCAGCTTGAAGCATCGATGCATCAGGGTTTAGACCAACAGCTTCCTTCATTCAATTTACCTGCAAAAATACTATGCAAAGTGATGAATGTTCAGCTACGAGTGAGTTTTACTCTTGACCTTTTAGATTCTGATAAACAAATTTCTCTCTGTCCTAGGTCTGCATAAGGATTTACCTTTTCTTCCCTTTCCCTTCTTATTTAGTACTTTGGCTTCTACTTGCTTTGTAGGCTGAACCAGAAACGGATGAAGTTTATGCACAGATAACTCTGCTACCTGAATCAGATGTGAGTGTTCTCCCTTTATGTCATTGTAGGTAATTGTTTAGTTCATTTTGTCACCAATTTCTGTTGTGAATATTTACTTGCACTTGCCACCTTTAAATTGTTAACCAAAGTTATATTTATATTTTATTCTTCCCATTTTAATTTTGTTTTCTTATTTCTGCCTCGTCCTCTTTTCTTTTCTGGGGTTTAGCAAAGTGAGGTCACTAGCCCAGATCCTCCCCTCCCAGAACCTCAAAGGTGCAATGTTCATTCATTTTGCAAGACACTTACAGCATCCGACACAAGCACACATGGGGGATTCTCTGTTCTTCGCAGGCATGCGGATGATTGTTTGCCTCCACTGGTAAGCTTAAGAATTTCAATCATCAATTTCACTATATCAGTTACAGTTTAAGCGCAGCATGGGCACACATGCACTTATTTTCTAAGCTTCTCCAGCCTTTTTTTTTCCTCTTCATAACTTTATTTCCAACTCTGTGTTCAGGATATGTCTCAACAGCCACCCTGGCAAGAATTGGTTGCGACTGATCTCCATGGCAGTGAATGGCATTTTCGGCACATCTTTAGAGGTTAGAATTTCATTTGGCTTGTCTTTGTAATCGGGTCTAGAGATTGACTATCGTCCAACTGTTAAAAGATGGAACCATGGTTGCCATGTTTAATTTCAGTTTTGCATAGAATTATCCAGTATATTAAAATATCTTACCACATTCTTTTCTAGTATGAAACTTGTCCACTCACTCATTGAAATCCGGTTGGAGTCATTTTTGCCTAAAATCGTTAAAGGAGGATTCTTTGATGTTTTACTAGATTTGGATGTTACACATTTGTTGGTTTCCTTCACGAGAAAAGTAAAAATCGAATGCCAGTACCAGTTTTTTTGGAAATATAGGAGGATGACTAGCCATTTTATGTCTGGGGTTGATCCCCAGCTGTGGTAACTGCGAGGTCAACTTTCTGTATAGGGGTTAAAGGTGAGTAATTTAGGACCTCCTTGTGGTATATCTTTGTTGTTCCACATCAATCAATTGTTAGATTTTGAGCAATGAGGATTTTGGCAACTGTTAATGTCCTGGTTCCTGTTGTGCTGAATATCAACTTTGTGCAAGTCTTTGTAAGACTTAATATATTGTTGTCACATCTACTAAACATCGTCTCCAGGACAACCTCGACGCCACTTGCTTACTACGGGGTGGAGTGTCTTTGTTAGTGCAAAAAAATTAGTTGCTGGTGATGCTTTTATCTTCCTGAGGCAAGTTTTACCATGGGGTTGATTAACTACTACCTTCTTTTTTTTTTGTTCTCGTATAATCCATTGTTAATAAACATGTATTCTTTATCTTATCATTTCATAGGGGTGAAAACGGGGAGCTTCGCGTTGGAGTAAGAAGGCTAATGAGACAACTAAACAATATGCCGTCTTCTGTCATATCTAGTCACAGCATGCATCTTGGTGTTCTTGCTACTGCATCTCATGCAATTGCGACTGGAACCCTCTTCTCAGTTTTCTATAAACCAAGGTTGTCCTTATGCCTAATCTCTCCTACATCTGTTTTCAATATGTCATTTGTTGTATGTTTTTGACATTCTTGTGTTTTGATTTGATGTCAAATTTCACGTGTCATTTTATTTATATTCCCATTTTTCCTAGCGTATGGACGTTATTCTCATTTTAGGAAATTAATCTAGTGTTAATGTGATTTTCTGAGATAATTTTTATATGTGTTTTGACCTAGTACTGAAACTATCTTGTATCATTATATATGAATATCATTTTACTATATTCTCTTTTGTTTTTTTATTATTATTTTTATTTATTTTTGGGAGAAGTGAAGTATTTGTTATCTTTTGCACAAAATTAATGGTAAATTTCATTTTCTTTGTTTGGAAGTTACATGTTCTGATGGCAAAAATGAAGTAACTAAGCTTTATAATTTGTATACAGATTCGGTATTCCTATATATTGTCAACTTGTGACATATATTGTCAATTTGTCATCTGTAGTTTTGAGAATAAGGCTCTTGTTCTCTAAGTTTTCCTTTCCCTTTTTTTAATTGTCCAAATATGGTGAAATGTTTTGCTGAACAAGCACCACTTGTGGCCAGAACAAGTCAATCTGAGTTCATCGTAAGCCTTAACAAGTACCTCGAAGCTCGGAGTGAGAAGCTTTCGGTTGGGATGAGGTTTAAGATGAGATTTGAGGGCGAGGAAGTTCCTGAAAGAAGGTATGATGTTTTGATATCCCGTTACTTTACTGCTTTAGGAGCTTGGAACTAGTTAACAACAAGCTACTTCACTTGTTTTTACAGGTTTAGTGGAACTATTGTTGGTCTCGGAGATAATGCACTGTCAAAATGGGTTGATTCTGAATGGAGATCCTTAAAGGTGAATATATTTCATTTACATCTATGCTATGGAAGTAGTCACTGTTTGTAGTTTGTTTTATGTTGCGTTGTACTCAAAATCGCAGGAGTTTAGTTTTACACTTTTTAGTTAGTGGAGAAAAAGCTAAATCAAGCTCGTGTTCCTTGTGACACTTTTAGGGTATGTTTGATAAAAAGTTAGAAGGTGATTGGAAAAAACAATTGAGTTTTATAAAAAGTTAGGAAAAAAGAGATAAGTTATTTAGCGAGATGTCTCCTCCATCTTTTCCTCTTTTTCCATGGAAAAATTTCTTAACCATTGCCCAAAGAATCGGATTCCATGGAAAAAATGAAAAAGAGGTAATAGAATGTATCACCAAATCACTCCTCTCCTTTTCCAAGCATTAATATCAGTATTGTTTTTAAACATTTTCCAATTTTTTTTAATCAAACGCACCCTTAGACAGTGACTGCCTAGAAATTTTGTTCTTATGCCACAAGAGTTGCAAGGCTTTGAATTTTAGTTGTTTTTAATGGTCTTTTTAAAATTGAGTTTGCTATTCTCGGGTAATTTTTTGTTCCATCCTATCATTTTTTAAATTTTAATAATTTAATATCACATCATAAGTTCTGCACGGTATTGCTTTCATGTTCATTGTTCAGGTTCAATGGGATGAACCTTCATCAATTCCACGACCAGAAAGAGTTTCTCCATGGGAATTAGAGCCCCTTTTGCCAGCAGCACCTTCCAACTCCACACCTCCACAAAGAAACAAGCGGGCCCGGCCTCAAGTTTTACCTTCACTAGCACCAGATCTTTCTGCTTTTGGTACGCCAGCTTTTGTAGCACATTAGGTCATAGATTTTTACTCTAATTTTCTTTTTTCATTGACAGGAATGTGGAAATCCCCTGTGGACCGCCCAACAGCTTTCTCATATTGTGACCCAGCACGTGGACGGGACCTTTATCCGTCACCTAAACTCTCTTCTTGTACGAAGGGCAGCACCCTGAGCTACAACGAGAACAGTTCCTTCCCTCCAACATTTTGGTCAAACCAAGTGGAATCCATGACCGAGTCATTTGCACCTGTTCTTAATCGAGAAACTGGTGAAAAGAGACAAATCGGTGGCTACAGGCTGTTTGGTATTGAGCTACTCAACCATTCTACTGTTGAGGAACCTTCACCAATGGTTTTGAATGGAGAAGCGATGGAGGATCAGCCAGTTGCATCGTTAGATGCTGAATCTGATCGGCATTCTGAACCATCAAATATTAATCGATCCGGTGTTCCTTCAGTAAGTTGTGAGCCTGAAAAATCGTGCCTAAGATCCCCTCTGGACTCCCAAAGCAGGCAAATTCGTAGCTGCACTAAGGTACTTTGGTTGGGATTCCAAGTGCTTTTGGTTAAAATAATATTTAGGTCCCATGTGCAAATTTTAACATTGTGAATGTTCCTAACAACTTTACAGAGAAAGATCAATCATCGGTAATTAATTGGAATTGGATAACACAATTATTCTGCATTATTGGAAATCATATATATATATATATATTTAAATGTATATCTAAACACAGCTTTGAGTTTGTTAAAACAGGAAAGTTTTGATGGACTAAATGTTTGATAATTCTGCAGGTTCACATGCAAGGGATTGCTGTTGGGAGGGCAGTAGATTTAACAAGGTTTAATGGGTATGGGGACCTGCTCAAAAAACTTGAAGAGATGTTTGAAATTGAAGGTGAACTTAGTGGACCAACAAAGAAATGGAAGGTTGTCTACACTGACGATGAGGATGACATGATGATGGTCGGGGATGATCCTTGGCGGTAATTACAAACCCCCTTCTCCCTCTTTTTGGTTACTCATTCTTGCTTCCACTTGGCTCCTATAGTCTCTTAAACCAGGTGTGGATCCAGAAATTTTACTAAAAGGGGCCAATGTTTATATTAATTATTCTTTTTTCAATAAACTGTAGCAAAATTAGTACTAGTACTGTATCTTTCAAAATTAAAGGCGGGCAACAATAGCTAATGTATGTAAATTTGCTTAGCAGTAAGATGCATACTTTTCAAAAAGAAAAAGAAAGAGGGTCCCCCGGGGGGGGGGGGGGTCAACTCCCCTCCTCTTATTCCCCATGTTTCGTCTCCCTAGTAGACGTTTGTTGCATTTGAGTCTCAGTAATCATTTTTCTGTCTGAAATGAAATTAGTTATATTCAATATCCACTTAAACTGCCTCTAGGATTCAGTTTCAGCAGGCTTCTGGGTCCTGTACTGCCTAGACCCATTATTTTAGTTATAAGTAGATCAAAATTACAATGTTGTAGAAAGTGCCTGGCAGAAGCTGGGTGCCAGGAGTACCTTGGATGATATTAGCCGTAGATTACATATTTATTTATTCTTTGAAGTATAGTACGTTATGAGATCAAATATCACTTCTTAAAAAGACATAAGAATTCAGTAATTCACCAACTGTTCCCCTTCAAACGCAGACAGAAACAATTTTCAGACAGAAAAATGAGCTAAAGCCCCAACCATCCTACATAGTAGCTACCTTGTTCGCCTAGGCCACCCAAACTAGGTGATTCTTAAAGCACTGCAAAACTATAAAATACAGTGTATGTTTCTCGTGGGGTGGGGGAGAGCCAATGGTATCTTTCTTAATGTGGAATCTTGGTCAAGTGTATGTTTCTTGAGGAAATTCTAAAATTCCTTTGTCAAATTAAACCCAGTTCCCTTTTGAAATGTCTCAAATTGATAATCCTACTTCCTTTTTCGGATATAATCAATGTACCAAATCTCACAACATGAAATAAGTCGTATTTTTTTTTTACCATTGATTAAGGTTGAAATCAGTGTATCCTTGAAAAGTGCCAAGGTCAAAGTGGGACTATTAATTTGAGATGGAGGGAGTATTTGGTTTTACGGTTTTACCATCGAAGTTGTTTACGGATTGAGAGTGTCGAGAGTTTTTTTACAGGCATTACAAGTTGTGGTTAGAATTGTTATGTAACTGGTTCTTGTTTTGATAATTCTAGCACGTGGATTCTTATTCAGTCGTATATATTTTTCAGTGAGTTCTGCAGCATGGTGAGGAAGATATTCATCTACACCACAGAAGAAGCCAAGAACCTCTCCCCCAAAATAAAACTGGTGCTTGATGATGAAACCAGACCACCGAAACCTGTTCCCAACGCTGATATTAGCACCGAAGAACAATCATCAAACTTAGGATCCGGTTGCTAACGTGGCGTCCCCCCTCCTCCCCTTTCCCCCTTATACTCTACTAAGAAAGAGGAAGACGTGTGCGGAAAAAATAATACTGAGGGGAAATGGGCTCTACGATTACCCATTGATTTTATCCTAACAAGGAAAGTGATTCTATGCTGGAATGGCAGTGGTAACAAACACGATACCTGTCAGATAAGTGGGCTGTTGTTTTTACCCACATTGTTATATGGCGTGAGAGTGGTCCGATAAACGATAAAGAGAGACGGTTAGTATAATTATTTTGTTCCAGTTCGGTTTTGTTTTTGTTGTCTGCGGGAATGTTACGGTGCTTGCTTGTTTGGACCTCAGATGCGTTGAAAGAAGTATGTTTGATCTACCCCTTCTGCAAGAAGAGATCGGGGAGAATACCAGCTTCTGAACTTTATATTATTTTTCGCGCTTTTTCGAGTTCTTTTAGACATTTTTACGCACACCAAATTGATAGAAAGAGAATACACAAAACCTGACAAATTCGCTTAAAACTGAAAGTATTAAACATTTCTCGATAGTCAACAAAAAGGTCTCCCATTTGCCATAAAACTAAAAAGACAAAAAAGAGAATGCACTGAAAAAAAACTATCCAAAAAAAAAAATCCATGATCCTCATTCATTGTGATCTAATGAGTGGTAACTCCAAATCTCGATCATCATGCCAAGTATTCCTCTGCCCAACAAAGAATGTGTCTATACTATTTCAGTATAGATCATTTGTTCATTTGCATTCTAAGTAATTAATTAATTGAAAGTTTAGCATTAACAATTTTTTATTTTGACCCTTCAAATTTCAAATAGTTAATCACTTCAAAATATAAATAATCATAGAATTTTACAAAATGGGCTCGCCATGTCCTGCGGGTGTTCAAGAAGTAATGTGGGACCCTTCTTGCAAGTGTCTTACTTTCATGCATACGTGTCTGGGTTATATATAGGTGTCATCTATAGAAGTGTCTGTGCTCTGGGATGATAAGGAAAAAATAAAATATTATTGGAGATCAATTGCCTAGTTGGGTTTAGAATTTATTTTTTTATTTTTTTGTTGGTATAGTAATTTTTTTTCCCTATAGGGACCTTTGTATAAACTTTGAAAGTAGAAGGTTGGGTTTGTTTTGGGCTCTCGCCATGTTAGCTTTTACTAGTATTTTGATTAATAGGAGAGTTTTAAGCATTCATAAATGTAATAAGCTTTTTGTTTTCTAAAGGTATTAGGAGGTTAAGAGCTATTTTTATAAATGATGATTAAGCATTAATAGGAATTGGCCGTGCTGAATGTTTAATGCTAAATTTAAACTATTTGATTTAAAGAAATACTAATATTCAGAAGTTCATTTAGAATAAAAGCAAATAGCATTTTCAAAGTTTGGATTCAATATTCAACATTTAGGGTATGTTTGGTTGATGTATTAAGTTGAGCTTTTGAGTTGAGTTTTTGAGAAACATGAAAGTATGTTGAAAAATGAATTTAATTTTTGTTGAAATTTTTTCAACCAATTCAAAAAAACTCGTGAAAAAAACTCAAAAAATAGTTACAATGGATCTTATTTTATAGATTTTAATGAGTGGATTTCAAATTTAGTTTTTTTTTATCTAATTTCGATTTTTGGATTTAAAGTTATGATATTTTAAAAAAATTATGAGAGAAAATAAAGTGAAGTAAATTTTGGAAAGTGCGGAAGTAAAATTGACTTTTGATAGAAATTTTTAAAACACGATTAAACAAAATAAACATACATATGGCATTGACTATAATCACTATATTATTCAGCCGTTGAGACTTTGATGGAGCTGTGGAGTCAATGATGCAATGGACCTAGGTTACAATTAAAAATTGATTTTGATTTTGCGATTGTGCTATTGAGGTAATGAATTAGGTTAAGACTTAATACTATTTAATTATATCCCAACTGATTTTGTGAATGTGCCCTCATTTTTTTTTCCAATTAATTTCGTCACTTAATTAATTTTGTTGTGAATCAGTTGAGTGATTCGGAATAGGTTCAATTATATAATAATAGATATTCAACACATTCGATGTGTGTGCACGTTCATTATTTATGTACACATATATAATGAATGAAGATATCTATATTATAAGGCATACAAAGTCAAGATTTTATTTTTAATTTTATTCATTTCAATTGATGGCCAAGATTCATTTATAAATAACAACAAAAATTTGAGCCCTTAGATATAATTTTAGGATATCAAATCAAGAAATCAAATCACATTTCTCTCTCTCCACCTTAATATAATAATAAAAAAAAAATTCAATTTCAAACATTTTACACATTCAAATTTTGAAATTTGAAATTTCAAACATTTACACTTTTTCCCTCCATCTCTCAAGATATAATAATAGATAGATAGTGTTCTCTCACCCACCTCTTCTCTCTCATCCGTCCCTCCCTCTCTCTCTCTCCCCCTCTTTCTCTCTCTCTCTCTCTCCATCTCTAGCAAAGCAATCAAGTTTATTGCAAACAATTTATGTAGTTAAAGGGTACGTGCAATCAATTTATTGCAAACAATTTATGTAGCTAATACTTGGTTCATGTTTCATGTATCTAATCTTATTTTCATTATTGTTTGTTACGTGCAATCTTATTTTCATTATTGTTTGTTACACCTCTCATAATCTTATTTTCATTGATATGAAGGAACACAAATGGCTCAATCATCGTCACCTCCTTCATTTTCAGCACCTTACGGCCCTAGACGATCTACTGTTGCAACACCTACACCACCACCTCTTCCGTGTAAACTTCCGGCCTCCGTTGCCTCTATCTCCGGCACCAAAAGAGGTGCTCATTGGTTTCTATTTTTATTGGTTTGAATTTGTGCTTCTCTCTTCATGTATGTATGTCATTCCATGTATTTTTTCATGTATGTATGCATGAATGGCTTAATTAATATTATGACCTGCTGTAACTTTGAGCAAACGCACTGTTGTAACTTTGAGCAAAAGTCCTTCTTGAACCGTTAGTTTGGAGCTTTAGATTTGTTTTTTTTCTTTTTGGTCTACGGGCATCACATTTAAAAAGCTCGAATTTGGAGCAAACGCGCTGTTTTTTTTTTGGTCTACGGGCATCATATATGTGTTTGGTCTACGGGCATCACCTTTTATATTTTTGCTCCAGTTTTGTAAAATATAGTATGTTTTAAAAATGATCCCAGTATGAATATATGTTTAAAAAATATATTTTTTTACACACTATACTCTCTCTCTCCCTCTCTCATTAATTTTTTTTAAAAAAATTAAAACACATTAACTTTAAAAACAATATATTTTAAGATGGAAATTTATTATTAACTTTAAAATACATTAACTTTAAAAAATAATAAGATCTATTATTATTACAAAACATACTATATTTTAGATAAAAAAATTGAATAGTATTTTTTTAATTTCACCCTCATATCCAAACGTGGGTTGTACTCCAATGAAGACATTTTCATACTGTTTTCCATAAACCAATAGATATTTAATAGTGAATAGTGTTAAATATTCACTATTTATAATTTTTATAGTGAATAGTGTAAATAAAAACTTGAAATTTAAAATTTGAGATGAAAGCTTATTAATTTTTGGTTAGAAAAAACAAAAAATAATGAAAAAAAGCCAAAGATAGATGTAGAAATTTGAAAGAATCAAACCGTAAGTGCATTGCAATGAATAATGCATTACAACTGGTCTCGAACTTGAAATCTGAAAAAATCTAACCGAAGCGCATTGTATTAAAAACTTTATCAAATTTACAAAAAACAAACAAAATCCACCTGTGAGTGCACCAAAAAAATCCACCCCGTGAGTGCACTTATCAAATTTGGGTTCAAAATGAATGTTAAATGTATATGGGGTTTAATGATAGTGTAACTATTAACATGATCGAAAAACAATGTTATAAAAATAATTAAAAAATTCTTGAAAAAATCCAAAAATGCAACGCGATGAATGAAAATATTCATTTCATACCACACAAATTATAGTTTTTTTTCTTTGTTACCAAATATCTAATCAATGTGCAATTTAAAGTATTGATTAAAGAAAACTGTATACACAATAAATTACACAACTTTTTTTGAATTTTTTGCTTTTACACATAACTTTGTAATCATAGTAATGAATCATATTTTATAAAATTCTTGATAAGTATATCTAAACAATGTGAACATAAAATAATGAGATATCTAAACAACGTGAACCTAAAAAGATGATCAAAAAAGTAATCTATTAAACTTTTTTATTTTTTAAACTAAACGAAGAATTAAATTACAACTTTATTTGAAACATATAATAATGTAAAAAATGAGGTTATAGTAACTTTTTATGATTTTTTTTTCTTTTACACATAATTTTATAATCATAATGTATCTTATTTTATAGGTACTGATAAGTATAGCTCAATTATGAATTATTTTTATGATTTTTAGTTTTTGTATTTAAAGTTAATGTATTTTAAAATTTTAAAATGAAATTAATGAGAAGGAAATAACCCTAAGTGAGATTGGTGGAATAACACTGAGAATATGCAAATTTGTTGACTTTACTGATTTATTATTTAAAAATACATTTAATGGATAAAAATTTTATCTTGATTATCTATAAACAAGGGCGGTCCAAATTACACCCACCAAAACACTTAAAATACTCCAGTTAGTTCGGTGCAATAGCACCAAGTATATGCACATTTACTCCGTGTAAATGCGCCACCCATAAATAATGAAATTATAAATTTTATAAATATAGATAGTAATTCATATTATTAGTGCTCGGGGCGATTTAAACATGTAAACATTTTTACACTATTCAATAGTTTTTACGAGTGACACCCAATTTAAACATTTTTCTCTGCACTCAGCCTTTCGTTTATATATCTTTAATTAATTGTTTGTTGTATTAACGCAGTGCACACATCAATAAACTCTCCATTCCAAGATCTTATTAGTGCTCGACGCGAACAAAATCGTGGAATTGTTATACTAGAGGAATCTGAGATAATTCAAATTATGAAGGAGGTTAGAAAAAATTGTCAATATTTATATTGGAGTTGATTATCAGTTGATTATATAATTCACTAAATATAATTAGATTTCTTGACAATAAAATGTTTAATTAATATAAGTAAGAGAAGAAAGTTGGAAGCATGTTATGTAGGCAAAGGAAAGAAAGAAAACAACAATCTTCAATCTTCAACTACACCTCCTCTTATGGTATTATTTTTGAATAACATTTAATTTAATAGTAATTCTTGGTACACTCTTAAATTATAAACACATTTTAAACTTTGTACACTCTCATATATTGTTTTCAAGGTAAATGGCCTATCTAGATTTGTTCTTGGTGCTCAAGCAAGGCGATTCAACGAGTCCAACTCTACACAAAAAGCACATCAATCCAGGTTTTTTCCTGGTTAGTTCCAAAGCATGCCCAACGAGGTCGTGTTGAAATTGAGAATCGCAACTAATACGAAAAAAGTCAAATTTTGCCATGGCTTTGCAACCTGTGCCATTTTCGTTGGATATTCTTTCCCCTGAAGTAAACCAACCAAGTTCTTTTGAACTACCATGTATACCTTCTTCAATCAATTTGGAAAGGCAATCCTATTCTAGCTTGATGATACGTTGTCTCAGCATGTAAGAAAATTTGTTCATTTGCAGATAATATGTTTCACGAAAAGTCTCCGAATATAAGCTATTTTGTGCAATCAATGCCAAATCCTATATTGCTCAATCAAACCCATTCTCATGCAGCTTGAGATCAAACAAACTCCCATACTACCACTTCTTTTGTTTGTAGCCTTAATCAATGATCTGAATGCACTGGTGGTGACCTCCCTATTATTCAAGAGCCTTTAATTACAAACGTTCAACCCACGCTTCGTTCGATCTGTATAAACATAAATTAGGTAAAATAGATCAAGTGTGTCCACATTGTTCAGCTTTGCACCGAGATCTTGAAAAATTGAGCACATCAAATAGGCATCATTCTCTTTTCGGGACATGTTGCTTTTTAAAGATTATTTAATTACCTGATCTACTTAGTCCTCCACTATAACTTAAAGTGTTATTTAACGAAAATGACTGCTAGGCCGTCTTATTTCGAAATAAAACTCGAGCTTATAATGCCGCTAATGCTTTTACAAGTTTAGGTGTTCAAATGGATGATAAGGATCTCCCTAGTATTGGTCCCATCCTTTTACTATTCACAAGCAGTTGCGCCACTGAACATGATCATTACACGAGCAACCAGGTCAAGATCCAGTATATGCACAGTTATATATATATGATCCAGCATCAGTGTTACAATTTCAGTCTAAAAGGAATTATCATTTGCGAATGAATGTCTTGGACATCACCCAAGGTTGCTTTAATTGAAATAATGTTTTCGCCACCATGTACTGCCAGGTTATAACTATTTTAAATCGTATGAGTTCCGAGGCACATGAGTTACCTGCATACTTACGTTTTAGCGAGACTAGGTATTGCCCGTGCCAGACGGCACGGTAAGACAAATAAAAGGTGTTAGTTGAGGAAGAATTATTATTTTTCTGATGAACATCATTTTAATTATAAAATTAATGAGATTTCGTTGATTTTACCTACGGATGAATCTGAAACCAGTGGAGTGATAGATGCCATTGTTCGATACAAATGAAGCAAAGCTTTGACGCAAATTAATAAGTGTCATCTAGTTTACTGGCCCCAGCATTATGTATTGTTGCTCCCTTATGGCGAGCTTGGGTGGGAACCTGGTTTGAGACAGTAGGACACCAAAAAGGGAATATGGTTAAACTTGAGGATTGCCCAATTTCAGTTCTTTTATTTTCGACTTTTCCAACGCCAAAGAGAGTATTATTGGCCCAGATAAGATCAAGACATGTGCACAGGTGAATAAAATAGTGTGTGCTGAGTTCCCAAATGCAGTTGAGGATCATGTACTTTATGAAACAATCAAACACTGTATGGTACACGGTCCATGTGGTGCTTAAAATCCGAGCGCACCCTGTATGGAGAATGGGAAGTGCACTAAGCGGTATCCTAAAGAGTTTGCAGACGAAACAATGATGGACTAAGATAGATACCCTATATATCGACGCCGCAATGATGGACGAAAGCACAAGGTCGGTGGGACTTGAAGTAGACAACCGGGATATTGTACCTTACAATGAGTTTATTTCTATAAAGTTTAATTGTCACATTAATGTGGAAGTGTGTGATGATCTTAGATGCGTGAAGTATATTAATAAGTACATTTACAAAGTTCACGACCGCGCTATGATAGTTTTGGGAGGGGTTGACTAGATTAAGCAATACTTGGATGCGCGTTACTTGGGTGGCTAAACAATCGCCATGCCCCTTCTCAAGGTCCAATGTGCAACTGTCCGTGAATAGTAAAAGGCAGGAACCAATACCAGGGAGATCCCTATCATCCATTTGAACCTCTAAACTTGTAAAAGTATTAGCTGCATTATAAGCTTGAGTATTATTTCAAAATGAGACAGCCTGACGGTTATTTCCGTCAAATAACGCTTTAAGTTTTGGCAGAGGAGTAAGTAGATCAGGTAATTGAATCTTCCCTGAAAGGCAACATGTCTCGAAAAGAGAAAAATGCTTATTTGATATGCTCAATTTTTCAAGATACCAGTGTAAGGTTGAACAATGTGGACACACTTGATCCACTGTACTTAATTTATGTCTACATAGATCGAACGAAGTTGTGGGCTAAACGTTTGTAATTAAAGGCTCTTGAATAATGGGGGGTCACTACCAGTGCATCCAGATGATTGATTAAGGTTACAAATAGAAAGAGTGGTAGTAGGGGAGTTTGTTTGATCTCGAGCTGCATGATAATGGGTTTAGCTGAGCAATATAGGATCCGACATTGATTGCCCAAAATTGCTTATATTCAGAGACTTTTCGTGAAACATATTATCTGGCAGCATATGAACATATTTTCTTACATGTTGAAACAATGTATCAAAGCTAGAATACGACTGCCTTTCCAAATTATTTGAAGGAGGTATACATGGTAGTTCAAAAGCACTTGGTTGGTTTACTTCAGAGGAAAGAATATCCAAAGAAAATGGCACATGTTGCAAAGCCATGACAAATTTTGACTTTTTTCGTATTTTGCGATTCTCAAGTTCAACATGACCTCATTGAGCACGCTTTGGAACTAAACCAGAAAAGAACCTAAATTGGTGTGTATTTTGCGTAGGTTGGACTCGTTGAATCGCCTTGCTTGAGCACTAAGAACAAATCTAGAAAGGCCATATACCTTGAAAACAATATATGAAAGTGTACAAAGTTTAAAAGGTTTATATTTTTAAATCGCCTCGAGCACTAATAATATGAATTACTATCAATATTTACAAAATTTATAATTTTCATTATTTATGGGTGGTATATTTACACGGAGTAAATGTGCTTATAATATGTGCTATTGAACCGAACTAATTGGAGTATTATAAAGTGTTTGGTGGGTGTAATTCAGACCAACCTTGTATATAGATAATTAAGAGAAGTTTTATCCATTAAATCTGTTTTTAAAACAATAAATTAGTAAAGTTAACAAATTTGCATATATTCAGTGTTGTTCCACCAATATACTCTCAGTGTTATTTTCCTCTCATTATTTTCTTTTAAAAATTTTAAAATACATTAACTTTAGATACAAAAACTAAAATTCATAAAAAAAAATAAAGTTGCAACATAATTCTTCTTTTAGTTTAAAAATAAAAAAGTATATATAGATTTTTTTTGAGGAACTTTTCGTTATAAGATTTGACTAAGGGTATTTTCGTTTTTGGTCGGGGTAGAGATTGTGGTACCCTAAACCTTTCCCAAACTTTATAGTTCGATTTCGGTTTTCGTACCTATGAAACCCAAACCCTCTCTAAATTATTCAGTTTCGATCTGGTTTAGTCTCATTCGATTTTTTTGATATTGTTAAAACTTTAGTTAAAAATTGCTCTAAAAAAAAGCACTAAAAGGTACTATAAAGCTTGTGTTCTTTACTGTATATTAATTCTCATAATTTGGAAGCTGATTAAATTAACTTTCGTTTTGATGAGACTTTTATGATAACAATATAGATTCACTCAAAAGGTACTACAAAAGAAATATATAATGTTACGTATATTTTTTTTTCGATTCGATAAATTTCGAATTGCAACGGATCAATTCGGTTCATTCGATTTTTGAATTTCTTACAACACCCCTAGATTTGACGGTTAGATTAGTTGCCATCTATAATAACTCATTTTCTTAATTAACATTTTAGGTTTCGATTTAGATTGGATTTTTTTCAAAATTTTTTCCATCATGTTAATAATAGTTACACTATTCATTACATCTTACGGGTTGCTTTTTCCTTTTTGGTTTTTTTATTTTAATTATATTATTTTCTTATTAATACCCATATATATATAACATTAATTTTGAACCCAAATTTAATATTGTGCACTATTTTTTGGTATAATTTGGACCGCCCTTGTTTATAAAACAATAAATTAGTAAAGTCAACAAATTTGCATATACTCAGTGTTATTTCCCTCTCATTAATTTATTTTGAAAATTTAAAAATACATTAATTTTAAATACACAAACTAAAAATCATAAAAAATTAAAGTTGCAATCTAATTATTCATTTAGTTTAAAAATAAAAAATTATATATAGATTATTTTTTTGAGGAACTTTACCCTATAAGATTTGACAGTTAGATTGGTTGCCATCTATAATAACTCATTTATATAGGTTCGGAAAATGTTCTACCTATTATACAATTTTCTTAATTAAGATTTTAAGTTACACGCTGTTTAAATCTCTCATTATCTTGTGCGGTTTGAAATGGATTTTTTCATTCATCACGTTGGATGGTTTTTTTTTTAGAAAATAATTATAAAGGATATTTATGAGTTTGTCCTTAGCATAACGGACCATCTTTTTAGAGATTTAGTTTAAAGAACAACTATTGTAATGAAGGACAATCTTTTTTAATCAAGGACAAAATAATTTTTATTTTGTTATTTCAATTAATTAAGTTGAATTCCAATACTACCCTTCTTATAGATAAATACAAGAAAATAAATATACTATTAAATTTAAAATTAAATCAATGAAAATAAATTCAAACCAATTCAAGTACATATCACAAGAAATTCAAAAAAGAATATAATGTAAGACATATTAAGAAATTCAAACCAATTCAAACACGAACATTTTACCAGACGGTTAGACACATACATTTTACCGTTATAATTTCAGACATATTGTATTAGTTATTTTAGTAAGGCATATTAAATATTACCATTTTAGATATACTGTACTTTTTATTAGTTAAAACACTACCATTTCAGACATATTAAGATGTATCTTTTCAATTTTTTGTTGGACATATTAAATTATACCTTTTCAATTTTTTGCCTGACATATTATGATGGTAGGTTGTTCCTTACCAATTATTAAGGAATTTTTATAATTCATTTTAGTTAGATATATTATTTGTCGCCGTCGAATATGTGAATAGATATATCATGAGCTTCCTTTATAAAGACATAAGTTGTATTATGCTTGTGTTCCCAATTATTTATGTTCAAGGTAATTATTGTCGTAGGATATCGTAATACCCCGTATTTTAATATTAATAAAAACTATATTATATATATGAGTGTAATTGAATAAATTTGCATATATAGATGCATATCCACACGGACAATGGAGGTGGAAGATTGTATGATGTGTATGATTCATTTATTTATTATAGTCTCCATGTAACCAAGATTTAGTTTACATGAGGCCCACTTAGTATATGTGTTGTGCATTTCATTACATATATTTGAGTAGATGATTAGGTTGGTTTCATGCATACATGTTTTTATTAAGGTTGTTCAAAAATCGAACCGGACCGCCAAACCGAATGGACCGAACCTTAAAATGGATCGATTTAGATCGGACCATTTGAATTCGGTCAGGTCTAAATTTTTGTGGACCGAACTGGTCCGGTCTGGTCTTGTTAATTTTTTACCCCTAAAAAGGGGACCAGACCGGATATATTTATATTTTAAAAAAATATGTATACATATTGAAGTGTTGCCCTAATTCCTTCTCAACCCACGCCACTCGCAAACCAAAAAAAAAGACCCGCTCATCTTCTCTCCATTCCTTTCCCCTCTCTCTCTATCCTACACTTTCACCGACCTGCGTGCATGATGGCTTCATTAATCGATCCCGTCTCTCCTACTCCCGCTCCCTCTCCCTTGCCACTGGTAAATCTTCAATTCTAGATAAATTATTCGGCACTCTATTTTTATTTCACCGTTTCTATTGTCAAGAATCAATATTGTTCTTACTTAGGGCATATTTTGTGTTCCTATGTAATTGTTGGTTGGAAATCAACCATAGAGGGGGGTGAATAGGGTTTATAAAACTTAAAACGGAATTAAAAACTTTTCGAAAATGTTTTAAGAATAAAACAAAAGTTTAAGCAATAAAAATAAGCTAAACTAATATATTAAGGAATGCAAGCAATTCAACCAATCAATCAATAAATATAGTAAGTAAGTAAAAAGTTTGAGTTAGAAAGATTAAACCAATTAAAGACCAAGACTTTTTGTCCACACGGTTCGGTTTGTTAGACCATATTCAGCACTCGGTTAGTACCCCGAGAATTTTCACTAAAATCAATCTTCTTCCAAGTGAAGATCAAACCTTTACAAGTTTGTTGTCTCACATACTCTTATAAATATTGCTTTACCACAATATTCACACAATATATACCTCTTGCTAACTTGTGGGATTTATCTCTGACAATTACTAAACAAGAATTAACCTTCTTGTTATTTTATGAGATTGACCTCCCACAAATGTATATTCTAATTGTTTGGTGATAAACACCAATGAACAAAAATTCTCAAGTGTTTAAGAAATGCAATTTAAGCTCACACTATAGTTATTTGTTTGATCAAGATTTATAGCTCAAAGAAAAAATGATTGATCAAAACTAAATCTTGACTTTGAATAGATGAAAGATGAGTTTGCATAAGTGTTTAAGCTTGCCAAAATGTGTCTTAGATAGTATATATATAGTCCCAAAAGTGATATAGCCGTTTTAGAGGTTTGGTGAAGGTTTGGTACCAAAAATAGTAAAAAGTCAGATTTTCAATGGCTATATTCTGGAACATCAGTCGACTGAGCAAAGCTCCTTAGTCGACTGAGTGTGCCTTAATTAACTAAGCCAATGTGCTTAGTTGAATGACAGGCTTTGTCCATCAGGCTAAAAATCCAATTTTTGCACTTTTGCATATTAACTCCAAAATTAATTTTAATGCTTTAGGGACTTTAAAAATAAGTTCCTAAGAAACCTATTTTTGGAAAAACTCAAAATATGATCATTGAATTTAATATGAATTTATTTCAAAACCGATTTTTACAAGAATGATGTTTTGAAATGATTTTGATTCAAACTTGGTTTTAATCAATCTAAGAATGTTATAATAATGTATGTGAGCTATAATAATCATCAAATAAGAAACTTTACAAATAATCCTAAGCACTCACTCAAATGTCGAATAGACGAGTCTTTGAATGCTTCGATTTGTTTCTTCAATTTGAGCTTCACTTGAAGCTCTTACCATGAAGTTTTTGCATATGATTCTTAATCTTGATCTTCATGAATAACATTGTGATGAGATTGATCTTCCTTGACTTGTCCAAAGCTTGTAGAGGAATGATCTCGGTTTGGATTGATCGGTTTTGGTCCACGTATGATGATCAATGAAATATGGCTATAATTACTTCAATACACATGTTAAAATACACATGATTGATTTATTGTTGTTATCAAAATAAAATTAAAACCTTCAAGGTTAACATTAATTTTCTGAGGCAATGAAAAAAGCATGTAGAGATTGGTTTATTGGTTTATTTGCTTGCAAGCCTTTTTACTTAGTTTTACTTCCATATTCATTTGTTGTTCCATATTAATTTGTTGAAGAGGTAAAATCAAGTAATGAGGTATGCAATTTACATTTCATTCGAACATTACTATATATATTGATTATTCATATTATAATTTCTTGTTATGGCTTTTTTTGGCCTGAGTACAATATTTATTGATTATTCAAAATGTGATTCTCTTACCAGCGATGTTCCTAATTGCACATATTATCAGAAATACATATGATGATAATGCAAAATTGTCACTACCTCTGAGACAAGCTTCTTTATTGCTATTTTTTTTAATAATTAAAAAAGATATGGCTGAGGTACTTCTTATTTTTATGAGACCAAACAATACACTAATATTTATTTCCAAACAAAACACTAATAATTGGAAAAGATATGGCTAAGGAACTTCTCACTTGCTGTTCCATATTCATTTGTTTGATCCAATGTTTTTTTCTTTATTTCTTTCTTAAAATGTAAATATTTTTAGGAAGTTTTTGTATTTATATTATATTATATTATATATATATATATAAGTTTGGTCCCTTCAAAGACTTTTCTTTCCAGGTACTAGATCAACTTTGTCATAAGATTTCCTATTTTTTTCCTTGTATTGGTGGTATAGTTCAGTAACATTCTAGAGGGTATTATAATTGTCAATTAATAGGTAGACATAATTAAATTCATCTGGGCTGCTTCATTTTTGTTTCAGTCATTTTTTGATTATAATATAACTTTTGGGCCCCAAAAAAAAAAGCCTAGACCGAATGGGATCATATTGCTCCTCACCACTTCGGGTTTTTTTCTTTTTATCGAAGGTTATATTATGGTTGTATCCTTCAATTTTTTAGCCACCTATGATCATTGCCCTTCAAACTATGTAGTCTTTTCTTGTAGATAATAGTTATGTCACGATAATTAAAGAGGTGTTGAATATGCACATATTTCAATGATTTTTATCAAGTTTGTTATTCATTTCAATATATCCTCACACCCATTTTATGATGTTAACTACACACATTTTTTTCTAGATGTTTATCAAAATCAAAGTTTCTCTTGTGTGTAGACATATTTGGAGTTCCATTTGATTGCTGGTAAGTTTAAAAAAATTTGTTATCTTGTTGTTGAATTTTGGATAGGAAGCTTTAGATTTAAAATTTTGAATTCAGTTGTTATTTGTTAAGTTTTTATCCATATATTTATTTCATTTTTTCAATTTACTTTTGCATTATTTTTAAAAGGGGTAATTATGGAAACTATAATTAATTTAATTTTTATTTAATTATTTATTATTTTGTCCTTGATCCAAAATTTGTCCGTTGAACAAAGGCAAACAAAAGTGTGTCCTTCATTGGAAAGAGAATATGAGACTTATTCTTTATAAAAAAAACCCTTATTTTTTTTATCATCTTATAGGTTGCATGTTACACTATTCATTGCATGTTAATAGTAGTTACCCATATACATTTAACACTGATTTTAAACCCAAATTCAATACTGTGCACTTATGTTTTTTTTTCAAGGTTTTTTTTCCAACATGTTAAAACCCAATTTTTTTTTCATTCACGGATGGATTTTTCTTTTCTTTTTTTTTTTTTTCATTTTTTTTGTCATGTTAAAACCTAAAGATTAAACAAAAAAAGTTTTTTTTTTTTCATGTTCCATCTCAATATGAAAAAAATTAAAACCCATATATATTTAACATTAATTTTGAACCCAAATTTAATACTGTGCACTCATGTTTTTTTTCAAGTTTTCTTTTTTCATCATATTATAACCCAAAGATAAAAACCAAGTTTTTTTCTTTTCACTCACGGTTTTTTGTTTTAGTTTTTTTTCCTTCATGTTCCATCTCAATATGAAGAAAATTAAAACCCACCAAAGTCCGACATACATATATGCTTAGCAACATCTTAACCAATAATTGAATCTAAAACCACCAAAAGAATTGTATTTAACATTTTATATGCTTAGCAACATCTTCACCAGTTTGTTTATCTTTAGTAAAAGATTTTCTATATATGTCGATAATGCAAGAAAGTCGAAATGCATAAGGAGGAGTATTTGAAAAGAAGATGAACATTAACCCACTGCATTTCATTTCACATACAAAATTAGAATAAAAAATGGTGAAAAACTCACATATATACATGAAAAAAAATACATGAAATAACAAACATACATGAAGAGAGATACACAAATTTAAACTCAATAAAAATAGAAACTAAAGAGCACCTCTTTTCGTGTAAGAGACAGAGGCAACAGAGGCCGAAAGTTTACACGGAAGAGGTAGTGGTGTAAGTGTCGATGACAATCATCTAGGGCTATAAGGTGCTAAAAATGAAGGCCCATTGTTGGGATGACGACAATGAAGTGGTGTAAACATAAATGGGTCAGGTCGAAGAGATGGTGGTGTAGAGGTTAGTGGTGGTTCAGCCATGAAAGCTTGAGAGAGAAAAAATGTTTGAGAAATGTAGAGAAAGTGAAAGGAGGGACGGATAGATAGGAGAGAGAGTGTGAGACAAAAAAACTTATATCTAAGGGCAAATGTAGAGAGAGGGAATGAGTGTAAATGTTTGAAATTTCAAACTTCAAATTTTAAATTTGAGTGGAGAGAGAGAAAAAAGAAAAATATGATTTTATCTTTTGATTTGATATCCTAAAATTATATCTAAGGGCTCAATTTGTTTTTTATCTACAAATAAATCTTGACAATTAAATGAGTAGTATAAAAGAGTAAAAACACAATTGACTTTGTATGCCTTATAATATAGACGTTAGACTATGTATAGATTTATTAAAATTTGTTAAACTTTATATATATATTTAAAATAATTTACGAATTTAAAAGAATATACGGATTTTAAAAAATTCATAAAAATCTTTTAAAATATGAATTGAATACGCAATGCACATTCCTAAGTTATCATGGTTGTCATCATCATATTCTTCGATATATATTGTCTTTGGAACCGGGGTACTAGAATCGCTCCCCATTGTCTTACGCCAACAATAATGTTTGAGCTTAAATTTTAATAAAAATATCTATTTCACACCAATCATTCACGTCGGCAGGTCGAAACAATCAAAGATTATCAAAAGATACATAGTTCAGATCAATGTTTCAAAAGGTGACTGAAGCGTACATCTCAAGGCGAAGCGTGGACAAAATATAAGGCTTACGCTCTCCAGCTTGAGGCGAGTTCAAGGCGCATGCTTTGAGTGGCGCCTCAAGGCGTGTGAGGCATTTTTAATGTATACTACGTCATTTTAATGGTTATATATATATATATATATATATAAGTGAAATAACCCATAGAGAAAAAAGATAAAAGAATGGTGACTCACAAACTCTATTAATCTAAATTGCAAACAACGAGCGTGTAGAAACCAAAACGATAAAACCTAGTAATTAATTTATTTTATTGTTTGTCTTTTGATTTTTATTTTTTTTATATTCATGAACTTATTAAAAATTTGAAGAAATTCAAAAAATTTCATTTATTAAAAGCTATCAAATTTTATAAGAATTTAAAATAATTCATAATAATTTATAGATTTTAAAAAGTCAATTACAATATAATTTCTAGCCTAAAAAAGTATTTAAATTTAAAGTTCTAAATTCAAATCTCAAGCCCAAAGTCTACTCTAAAATCTCCGATCCATAGGCATCGTGAGGAATAATAAACTTATTTGAAGATTTGGGCTCCACCCAAGGCTATAAATAAAATATACACCAGGTCCAAATATCTGCTGATGCCCGGTACAAGTCAAAGTTGGGTTGGAATTAAATCAAATTGAGCCCAACAATGAAATCCCTCGCCCAACTTTTACAGGAAGCGTTAGACGTAGATTTTACTTTTTACCATTTTGTATTGGTCGAAATAGTTAATGAATGTGGCTTTCAACAAAGAGCAAGTTGCTCAGTGGTAACGTACTGAAATCTGTACTGGGTTCGATTGGAAACTTCCCAATTCAAATCCCAATAACTGAAAAAACATCTTGTGGCCTGTTCCGTGAACAGTATCTAAGACCAAAAAAAAAAAGAATGTGGCTTTTAGATTTAAGAGAACGTTATGTTGAGTAAGTAAATATTAGGTCAAAAGTTACACTTCTAATCCGACTCCAATGACTATATTATTCTTGATGCAAGCATCCTTTTTTCTCTAACTATTCCAAACCACTTGCAACCAATTTCCTTCCCTGTTGAGGGTGTTTAAATAATGGAAATAAGCGAGCAAATTCAAACCACATAATCTTACTTTTATATTTATCTTCATGTGGTCGACCACCAATTATATCAATGTATTGTTTTTATGTAAACAAAAAACAAAAGTATCCTACAAAAAAAATATATGCTATTTTCATCATTTAGTTAATCTTAGCAAAATACTTCATTCGGCTGGAGAATACATGTTGCATTTATAACTACATGGCATCTTTACTTACGCATGAAAAGAAAATATTAGTGCTTGTATTTCACATTGTGATTTTGAATTAGACAAAGTATAGTTATCATATACAGCTATATTTACTTGCGCATTATTTTCACCAAGCCCGAGGCTTGTTTTGACGAAAATTCTTAATTATTATGTTAATTATAAGGATAGAGTTTGAAATTTTCTTCTTTTTTCTTTCCACTAATTCTACATGTCCATTAACACTCTTCCTTACGAGACTATTGACGTTTTCATGAGAAATTTATTCAGACTCACGTTAACTGCTCGTCCAATTTAGAAGCATCAAATTACTAGATTAATATATGAGATGCTACATATATCGACCAAATTAATAATCCAATTGATATATTAAAATGTGCATTAAACCATCTCCACCCAACATGCTGAAAATATAGGTTTAGTTAATTTAGTTCCCCACCGCAATGTGTGAAAATGGGAAAATATTACTCAAAAGTAAGCCGAAAGTAACTTACCTTTTGACAAATAATTTGGCCAAGTAATATATAGTATATTGTCTTACTCTATCACCCATTTAAACGATATATTATATAACATCCAATTTTTTAAAAAAAAATAATCATTAAGACAGATATGTTATATATGTTGCAAGGCCAAGTCAATTTCATCAAAAGTCAATTTTTTTTTAAAATACATCATTAAAATTAACTGCACAAGGGCTCTCTCCCTTGAAACCAAACTCAACCTCCACTCACCATCCGTTAACCCATTCCAGTATCAATTTCATAAACAATAATTAAAATTCTGACAACTAAATAACTAAAAGCTACAAAATTTTATTCATGAAAAATAAAATTAACGGTACTTTTACATAATACTAGTAGTCTCTTAATCAGGCCACTGTACAGGTAGAGAATATGAGTGAATTCCACTTTTATGTATGTACTTTCTTTTGATGAGGTGATAAGGAATGGACAAATTAATGGAGATGGTTGTGTATAAATGGCGAGTACAATCTACCCGTTAACCAGCAGTTGGGTGAATTGAACTGTGGGATGATATTATGATCCACGTTCTGTCGTCTGGTTTTATATTATATATATGGGACAATCATTAGCGATATTATGTATATCATCCAAGTTATATTTAGCGCTTATGCGGTCCGAATTTTATAAGTTTGATATAATAAATTAACTTGATCAATTAACTTTAGCTTTCTGATATGCTTGTGGAAATGATCTTTATAAGTGTTTTAATTAAATAGATCTCACACAAATATACACTAAGCAAAGTATTTGATGATATATTGTTTGGGTTATCAATTTGGTCATTTAAACTAGTACATGTTTCATTAATTAGTCTAATGTTTCACACAACAAATTGTATAGAAAGATAGAATATAATATTAGTATTCATTCTTACAAATTATTCGTACTAATTTATGTACATCTTGATTAATCTCCGTTCAAAGTTAATATCTATTGTTAGTTGCGAAAAATTGGATTCAACTCGAAGAGTTATTAGTCAAATGTAGCATTAAATGCTATGATACAAAGTAGTCATTGTAATAAATGAGTAATACGCGTACATAATTAGTGCCATAAACACTATGGATAGTATCGTGCCGCATCTACGTACACGTACACTTAAATTCATGAGATGAGATGGGAGTTCCAAACTGGCCCAGTACCATAATTCCCCCATGAAAGTGACCGGCGACCACCGGTGAACCAAGATAAATACGGCCAACTAACCATCTCTATCCACCGGCCCCACCCACTCCCAGTTTCCTTCAACATCCACCCACGATAGACCCGCTTTTACACTGCATCTATATTTAATTTAAATCTTCAATATTTGTGGCTTGAAATTGAACCTACCTTACAAATAATAATATCACAATCACATAATGACAGCATTGTATTGTCTTTGTTGTCCTTTTTATTTATTTATTTTCTTTCTATTTTATCATTTTTAACATTTAGCATCTTTAAATATTTTAGGATGTGCAAAATGACTGACTGCCGAAAAAAAATATTTTACAAGTAGTTTTTATATCTTATATATATATATATAATTTAATATTTTAAATATGATACTAAAATAAGTGCAAGAGATATCGTGTATATAAGAAAAATAATTTCAATTTCAATTTTTGAACATAAATTTGTGTATCTAGATACCAATCTTGTTTATTGTTCTACGATACCTCTGTTATGATCACGATAAATTATGGGGAATCCTTCACCATTATTTTTTTGGGTGTTCTTAAATAGACCCACAAAATTTGTCTTCTCATCCTAGTAAGAAAATACTTTCTTCTTACCTCAACAATTTTCTGAAAAAACTTGCAATTCACCCCAGTGGTGGGGTGAAATAATGTAGGGACGATAAAGTTTCGTCGCTAAAAGTAAAAATATTAAATAATATTAATTTTTGCATTAAAACAAGACATAATGAACAAAATTATATCGTTCTTAATAAATATCATTAAAAATTACGTATAAATTATAGTATCTATGAAAAAATATAAAATATTAATTGTGATAAATACATCTTTAGCAATTATATGATATTTCATACAATCTATTACTATTTATTACTTTCAAATGGTTATAATTCATATTTTAAATTTGTCTATAAATTTTTCAATATTTTTTTACTAGTAATTTTAAGAATCTAATGTTTATGGTTAACAATATAATCGAAACAAAAGTTTTGAATGTAGAAACAAGCATAGAAATTAGATAACTTAACAATCAAAACAAATATTTATAAAAATGATGAGAAGGGCTCCCCGAGGATATTTTTTTCCACTCGGGGCATGTACTGGTACATGATTTTTTGAATAGGAAGCTGAGAGGAGAAAGCTTATAGTTTGATGGCTATGTGTTTGATATCGAGAGGCGTCATCTTTACGTCCAAAAGCCTTGGCATGTATTCGTAATGCCTGCTGAATCTCCGGATGACAGATTCGTTTACTTCTTCACTACACCCAACGTATACTAATGGTGATTTGTGGATCGTCGAGAACAATGGCGCTTCTTTCCAGGTGGAGGATCGTGACTACGAAAATCAAGTCATCGGTTACCAGAAAACTTTTTACTACGACGATTCTGATCAAGGTGATATCGAGTATGTCGTGACTGAATACATGTTTGATGTCCCTCCAACGTCCGAGTGTAAAATTTTCTTCTCTCTTTTTATTTGTAATTAAAGTTGTAAATCAATTATATCTAAATCAGTACTATTATATACTGATCCCCTTGCAGGTATCGTTTTCAGATTACATAGTTTACCAATTAGAGACGATGACAGTGTATTCTGACGTCGGATGAAGAGATGGAGAAGAGGTTGATCCCGTGTTTCCCTTGCAGGTACCGTATTTGGATTACGTAGTTTGCCAGTTAAATAGAATGATAGTGTATTCTAATGTGGGACGAAGAGATGGAGAAGAGGCTGATCCTGTGTTTTCTAGCAATGAAATATCAATTGAAAATAGGGATACAGCGGCGAAGACGGCGGCAGCTGCGTAGGTCAACATGGCCTCATCTTTTTTTTTTCAATTGAAACAAAAGTTTTGAATGAAGACAAATTTGCGGCGATTTTTTCAAAGTATAAAAATTGGGGTGAGAATAAAGGGTCTTATACTATTTTTTAGGTTAAAATTGACGTAATTTTGATTTTTAGTAGGGTGAGAAGACGAATTATGTGGGTTCATTTAAGAACACCCATTTTTTTTAGAGTCAAAATAGAAATTTTAATTAAAAGCGAGGGTGTTTTCGATACGAAATAGCTGTTTTATGTTCTGGTCACTTTTTACTAATTTTTCATTTTAGGACAATAATAATTGTTGGAAACGGAATAATAAATCGAAAATTTATACTCGAAATTCCACAATGAAAAATTGAAAATTGAGTTGAGTCGTGAACAAAATCGCTCTCTTTAAAATATTTTATGGTTCTACTTAAATTCGCACTTGTAGTACTAAATTGCCACGTTGTCTCTAGAATAAAATAAGCCCATAAATTTTCCTATATCTCGGCTTTTCTTGCACGACTGAAAGTTGGAATGCTAACACTGCTTGCCTAAAAAGAATATGTTTTAGCCAAAGCCTAAATTGGTTTGCGCCAAGGTTCTAAAAGGCGCTAGGCGAACCTAGGGCGGTGACTTAGCGCCTAGAGAGCCTAGTCGGGATTTAGGCGGCCAAGCATGAGGCGGTTTTTTTAATTATATTTTTAATTTTTAAATATATCTAAAATTATATATACAAAATAAAATATTGAAAAATCATCAAATTAAACATAGTACTCAAATAAACATAAAAATAGTTCAATTGTTCACTTAACAAGCAAAACATAGTTATTGGGTTAAGCAGTAACAGCAGCAACAACAACAATAATAATAAGCTAGTAAAAAAGAAAAGGCAATAGTAAAAGAAAAACAAGAAAAAATGACAAGATTGATGAAATAAGATAGCATGATGTGTTTGTAACTAGTTAAACCGAGCTCTTCTTGAACGTTTTCCGGCGATTACAATTGTTGGCTAGAGTTTCGTTTCAATCGGAATAATGAAAGATAATTTATTTATGACAGTTGATAGATTATATTAATTTTTCTTTTTTTTTGAGAATCGATTGTATCCATTTTTTTAAATAGTATATTTTTTAACAAAAAGAGAAATAAGTAACTTCTTCAAAACAAGAAAAAAAATAAAAAAATAAGTCTATCTGCCTAGCCCGCCTAAATCCACCTAATTTATCCAAGTGCCTAATTACTTGCCGAGGTACTAATCAAGGTGCATGAGCACTGCCTAGCCGGCCTTTTAGAATACTAGTCTGCACACATGGTAAACAACAATAATATAAGTTCTCGCCCGATAATAAAAAAATTTGATGTCTTTATGTCTCAAATTCAAGAGCAACACTATCAATATATGAACTTATGTAAGATTTCATATATGTGAGACAAAAGAAAATATGGAAAATAAAGTTGCTTTAATTTTTCAAAATACATTAAAGTTTCAACAATTATTTTATGAATTTGGTTCGAATATTTTTGAGGTATTAAGTATGCAAGCATATAAGAGTGTTATTTGCGAAAAAGGGATAAACGACAAAATGATAATGTGTTACACTTTACAAAGTATTATTGTTAAGAATAGTGACCAAAAGCATAAAACTTTATTATCCTTACAGATTTTCGTTTTCATTCTTGTCTATTTGGTGTCATTAAAAGTTTTACAAATGTCAGAACGTTACTCATTGCAGAAAGATTAAAAGTAAGAAAAAATTAGGATCCCTTCCATTTTATATTAATTTCTTTTTAAAGTTCGTGATTTTTGTGTATATATATATTATATGAGAGTCATTTTTTTAAAGATTGTCCTTAAGTTAATTAACTTAAACACCTTTTTTTTTAGAGGATAAACGGATGAATTTTTTCATGAAACTTGATAGAGATTATCTTTATAATGAGTAGATCATTTTTATCAAATTTCATAAAAAAATCAATCAGGAAATGAGTTAACTGAAAAATTGATATATATGCGTATTTCTAAACGTTGAAATTTTAAATTTTTAGTTAACCCACTTCCTATTTGACAAATAATCACATGTATCATATTTGTGATTATTAAATCAAGATTTTTTTTGTTACATGTATGGAATTTATGACGGAAAAATCATAGCTATTCAAGTATTGCACTTACCAAATGCAAATATCATGACCTGAAGGGCCGTAAACTTTAAAAAAATTAACTACTTACATCATAAAAATTTCTTTTGACGGGGATAGAATCCTAAAAGCCCCTAATAATATACAATAATTATTCTTGTAATTTTCTTAAATTTATGTATTATTACTCCCTTTGTTTCTCATCGTTAAAAACCAAAATTGATCCGATAACCTATAGAATTCGACGATTATGTTTTACACGCATGTACTAATCTTATAACTTTCTATTTAGACTAAAAAACATGGAATTTTAAATTAAATTAGATAAAGAATTGAGGAAGTAGATGACATATATATATATATATATATATATATTACAATATTGGCGTTGTTACACATTTTTAAAACTCCGTTCGATAACAACATGAAAATTAATAGAGAATCAACTAATTTGTATAATAAGTTAGAACATAATTTAAAGATACACGGTGAGATGCATTTCATATCATACTTATTTTTTAAGAGTATATGTTTTCTATCATTTTTTATTTTTTGTAAAAAAAATTATTCTTCATCCCCCAAAGAATTTTTTTAATTTTTTACATAAATTAATTATTTTATTATTATTTTTTATTACTATTAAACGGAGTTTGAATAAATTATTTTGTTTAGTTTACTTCTAATTCCTTGGAACTAACAATTTCACATAATGACAACATTGTCTCTTTATGGGTCCTTTTTTTTTCTTTGGGTGTGGTACAACCATACGTGAGTGTCGAGACCACTTTTCTATAAAAGGTGAAATTCTGATATGACCATGAGTTATCTCCACCACCTTTTACTTAATCGTTGTTTAGACCTCACTATTTAGGGATCATTTGGAAAGTGAATTTGAATAATTTTTTTTAAAAAAAGTCTTTTATTTTTCTTGTTTGGTTAGCACAAATTATAAAAATACTTTTTTAGCAGAGGAGAAAGTGAGAGGTAAAGTCATTTCTCTCAAAATTTATAAGATTGATTTTTTCTTGTGATTTTCTAGCATTTATTACAAAAATTTTGAACAATAATATCCCTACTTAAATATTTTTTATGCTTTATCAGACAAGAAAAAGGAAACTTGAGAGGAACTTTAGTTTTCCACCTCCATGGAAAAGACAGGAGAATTAATTTCTCTTCCGTGAACTAAATGAGGCCTTAGGACATATGCTGGTCCATGCTATGGGTGTCCACATTTTTGTTCAAATTAAATATGGATATACTTATTATAAATTATTATTTTTAATTTTTTTAGTTGAAAGAGGGTTGTATATGTGAAGAAAAAGTAAACAAGTTAAATTAGCATTGTAAATGAAAAAACTGTGTTTACCTTTTCAATCAAACGTTTTTATATTTTAATGGTATTGTCAATTTTGAAGAATTTTTCATGCAAATGAAATGTTATATGTCTTTTTGATAAATTTATAAGAAACAAATAAGACAAGAACAATCTGGTTCATTAGTATTAACAATTTATTTTCTCATTTTCTCTTCTCGAGTTATCAAGTAGAGGTTAGCAAGGAAGAATTTAGAATAAATTGTTAAAGTGATATACTAAAAGCTATAATTTTCTTATTGGTTAGGATATGTTGTAAGCTTAGTTTTGCTGTTTTAATGAGAATCTTTATGGGCAATGGTTGTATTATATTATTTATTTAAATACTGTACATGTATGTCTTTTATTCCATATAGTAAATTATTTGGTGTGTAGAGTATAGCTTATACATAGAAGATCATATCATCGGTTCTTGTGGAATATAAGTTTAATGGTTCACAGTTTTAGATAGAATTGGACACCTATCGGTAGGATTGTAGCACAAGTTTTAATAGTTTATCTTGACTACAGAAAATGGTATAATTTTAACTCGTTATGCTAGTACACTTTGTGTGTATTGAATAGGACCAGTTTGGATTAATTATTTTTATACCGACTATATAAAATAATTTAAAATCTCATGGTTATTATGATTACTTATACTCTTAATCTTGAAATAATTAATAGACATATATATGTAGTGTTTGTTGTTTTGATTCATTAATAGTGAGATTCATTTATGGATCAATAATTTTCGTGAATTAGATGACGACATTATATGTATGATGAATATTAATTATTGACGGAATCCACGTCCCGGTATAGAGATTAATGATAGCCCCTTGAGAAGCTTATAAGTTTTGATCATGTCAAACCCTGCAGGTGGATTATGTTAATCCAACATGTCAAATAAGTTAAGTGGTAGGCTTAAGGATTAAGAAGTCATTTAAATATAATTGTCAGTAATTTAATTTAAATAACGATTATCTGTAATCTTAATGTGGGGAGAATAATAAATATTTAATAATAAGGAACTCGAAATATAATTTTGAAATAAGGGCGGGAGTACAATTATAATTCTTTAGTGGTGTGAATTATAATTTATGGAATGAACTAATTCATAGTGGAATTAGGATTCCAACTTTTCATAGGAAGCCCAAACACTTATTTCTCCTTAAGGTCCCTATCGTAACCTTATATATACGCCGACCTTATCTCTTCTCATAATAACAATAATTCTCATGAATTAGGGTTTGTTCTATTAACGGAGGAGAAAATCTTGGTGATACCATAGCCCACACTTGGTGCAAGATTTGATGGCGCAAGAAATACGATAAAAGATATTTAGGTTTTCGGTACTGCAATCGTAAATCAATTGTAACTTTTTGATGGCACCGTTGGATCGGTCTAAGTTTTGGATATGTCGTTCGGAACACAAAGTTACATTTATGGCGCAAAAAATCAGAACGATCAGAAGTCGTTTCGGTAGTGAAAACAATTGATTTTCGCAGCCCAACGAGAATTAAAAAATCTGACCAAATCGCAATCTGATGCTTTCAAACCCTAGTCTCCTCATATGGATCCTCTACATGATCCATAAAGGTGAAATTCCTTTATTCTTATAGGATTTTAGCAAAAGTTTTTTGTTCAATTTATACACAATATCAAACGATCCTGTATTTATATCTCCTTAATTAATTTATGGTGACAAGTAAAAAAAAAATTATATTTGAACAAAATTTTTATTTTTTTTCCTTTTTAAACCTTGTAATTACAAAAATATTCCCTCAAAACAAACTTGTTTTATTGAATTAAAAAAAAAAGTTTGTTGGCTCTGCCTAAAACTGTAAATATGATCAAGAATGCTCCTCATTGCACTAACAATGACCAACCAATTATGGAATGCAAAAATAATGCAATTACATATTGACCTCTGAAGGGATGGGGACTTAATTGGGCAATCAATATTCCCTCCTACCATACCCAATCATACTACTAAACTACTAATTTAATATATAAACACCCAATAATCAATATTTTTGTACTAATCTGTCCCCAATTAACAAATAATTGTACCATCTTCACATAATATATACGTATATATATCACTTATTTTATTATAGTGGATCACTATCATGTTAGATTATAGGATTAGGACATAACCAATTGATTATTGAATGAATATAATTATGTGAATCACCAATGTTATTAGAGTTATATGGATGATTAATTAAAAAAATTTATTGTCACGAATATCAATGTAGTGGGGGAGAAAATAGTATTTTGATAACAAGATGGGTCTGTGGATAATGCGCTTTAGCAGCTTGGGGACACTACTTTTAGTAATTTTTACAAAATGTGACCGGTCCAAATTAGATTTGATTTATAATTTTGCTATGTATAAGTGCCAAGAAATCCAAAGATAATATGAAGAAGGAAATTAGAGAAATAAAATGCTGCATGTATACCGTCAAAGTGGATTTTATCACAACATCAAAAGTTTATGAAAATTGTATTATATACTTTTATAATTATATACTATTTTAAAGTAAATTTTTATTAAAGTGACTACATATACAACGTAATTTCTTAAATCGTACTATACTCTTGTCACAATTGTTTTGGAATAGGGGACTATTTGCATATTTTACTTTAAATATGCAAATTTAATTCATAATAAAAAAAATAATTAGTAATAGAAAATATGTTTTTGAAGTCTTGGAGAGCAAGATGCACAATGGGAAGAGTATAGTGCCAATTGTCAAGTGTATTTGGTGATATGGGCAACTATTGAGGTATCCTTTGTTTGGAGCAAGAAATAAATACTAAAAAATTATGAGCGCCAAGTGCAATCGGATCTATATTTGATTATTTTCCATAATGTACAAGAATTTATTTTTGGTTGGATTAAAAAAATAATTGCAGTTCCATTCACGAAAAAGTGTACATTATATATATATACTAGGTTATACCCGTGCCATCCGGCACGGTAAATTAAATAAGAACCGATAATAAGATAAAAATGAGTAACGTGTGATGAATCTAAATCGACAAACTTATTTTCAATATATCTTCATGCTAGAACAAGTAAAAGTAAACTGGATTGGACCGAATAAGTTTTTAACAAATTAAACTCAAGGCCATATGTGAAAATAATTCAATCACGTCTGTTGGTATGATTTGAAAATAGTTCAAAAATTTAACTGATATATTGTGAACACTCCTAAAAACGACATTCTAAGATGATGAATAATGTACGAACACATAAAATATTTTGATCTCGGCAAAATAAGTTTTTAACAAATTAAACTCAAGGCCGTATGTGAAAATAATTCAATCACGTCTGGCATAATTTAAAAAAAGTTCAAAAATTTAACTGATATATTGTGAATACTCCTAAAAAGGGCATACTAAGAGTCTGGTATAATTTAAAATACGTCCTTAAATGTTATTCAATAATTTTTATTATTATTTTTTTTACATAATTCTATAGTCATGATGGATCTCGTTTAATTGATCTTGATTAGTAAATTTTAAATATTAAATTTTGAATTTTTTATTTTAAGTTATGACATTTTTAATGTAGAAAAAATGATTGATATGTAAGAGTTTATTATGTGTATATTATTGGCATTAAATGTTAATCAATAATTTTTCTTATTTTTTTAACATAATTCTATAGTCATGATGGATATTGTTTAATTGATTTTGATTAGTAGATTTAAATATATTTTAAATACTAAATATTTTTTTTTTATTTTAAGATGGATCTTGTTTAATTGATCTTGATTATTATATTTTAAATATTAAATTTTTATTAAATTTCTCAATTAGTAAAGTTTAAATATTAAATTTTTTATTTTAAGTTATGGCATTTTTAATGTAAAAATATTTATTGGTGTGTGATAGTTTACTTTGTGTATATTATTGGTGTTAAATGTTACTTAATATTTTTTATTTTTTTTACTTAATTCTATAGTCATGATGGATCTTGTTTAATTGATCTTGATTTGTAGATTTTAAATATTAAATTTTGAATTTTTTATTTTAAGTTATGGAATTTTAATATAGAAAAAATTATTAGTGTGTGAGAATTTATTGTGTGTATATTATTGGTGTGAGTGTTTCAACTTTGATGTGTGTATAAAATTCATCCAATGGTGTAGAGTTAATGCACACCATAATATGTATATTTTTAACCATTAGATTTTTATATTTTTTGAAAATAAATTTGGTCAAACTTGATGTTTTATAATATAGATATATATATATATATGGAGTCCCTATCCTATACGGATTACTATTCACGGACCATCCGTACGGATTGGTCCGTTTGGCACGTTTCCCGATGGAATTTTTTGATGAAATTTTGTGGGGATGTTCTTCATCGTGTGTAGAACATCTCCACCAAATTTCATCAAAAAATTCAATCGGGAAGTAGGTCAACTACATGATTGAAAAAAACTGGTCCAGAAATAGATATATAAAATCCAATATTTTTCAATCATGTAGTTAACCTATTTCCCGGTTGAATTTTTTGATGAAATTTGGTGGAGATGTTCTACACACGATGAAGAACATCCCCACAAAATTTCATCAAAAAATTCCATCGGGAAGCGTGCCAAACGGACCAATCCGTACGGATGGTCCGTGAACAGTAATCCGCACCTGAAAATTCCCCTATATATGTGTGTGTGTAGTTCTTCAAAAGATAATATGCCTAAACAATGTAACCATTATTTACCATTCACTTGAGTCATTGAGTGGATTTATTTTACCATTTTTTTTTGAAAGTCGTTTCTTTGTGAGACTTGAATATGCATGAAATATCTCTCTAAGATCCAAGCTCTTACATGAGCGGATGTTTGAACTTAGGTTAATTTCTCTTAAAAAGTATCACCTAAACATGTACATAAGAAAAACAGAGATTCAATTTTGAGTTCAAATAATTTTTGGATGTGATATTTCACATTTTTTTAAATAAAATTCTTAGAGATAATCTTTTTCCAGTATGTCTTTGACAAAAATATATATTATGCGATAAATATTAATTTTGTTTGGGTGCCGTAAAATTAACTACACGCGATTGAGTCAATAACAGTAACCATGCTTAATATGTTCTAAAAGTCTAGTGACCGGACCAAAATAATCAAAGGATGACCATTAATAAGAAATTGCAACAATACATGAAATAAGTCTTCCTTAATCATCATTTCACCTCCTATTGTAGTTTGAAACTCGAAAATTTATCCATCTATCACTTGTATAAAAAAAAGGTGGTGCAATTATATTTTAATTAAAAATTTATAATCTTACATTTTTTTTAAACATATCTTGCATTTTATTAATATAACAATTCTTCTAAATAAATAAAAGAATAAGAATATGACAGTTATTCTAAGATATGCATTAATTATCACCATCATTTAATTGAAATGTCAATAACTTACATGAGAATAAAGCATAAACTTGGAGCAAAAAGGATACAAATATAAATGGATCGTGATATTGGCAAAGTATTTTTTTTTACTAAATCATAATACTGCTTTAATAAGTTAATACTTTATATTTTTAAGGTTGTATATTAATTTAATAAAAAATATTAATATTTAAAATTGATCAGAGTACAATGTATTTGAGAATAAAAACGCAAGCACAAATTTAATTGTTCGCCAGTGCAATTCCTCACTTTATACAAATAGATTACCAAATAGAACTAAAAATTCGATTCCAAAATTGACTGAAA